>CM034300.1:26198054-26798054 GCA_019925795.1 Dendrobium chrysotoxum | reverse complement strand
CGCTTCTGCCTAGAAGTATTTAGGAAGTGAATATTTAGCTAACATGGCTTTAGCAGCTTCTACCAAGGTCCTATTCTTTTTTTTAGTTACCCCATTTTGCTGAGGGGTTCTAGGAGCTAAAAAGTTGTGATCTATAACTTGCTCCTTATATTAGGATTCAAATCTTTCATTCTCAAATTCTCCACCTTGATCATTATGAATTATCAGAATTTCATAACCTAGCTTCCTCTGAATCTTAACAACAACAACAACAACAATATCAAGCCATTATCCCACTACGTGGGGTCGGCTACATGAATCCTTTTTCTCCATTGTGTCCTGTTAAAAGTCAAAATCTTGTTTGAATCTAATAAAGAAAGATCATTTCTAATATCTCTAACCAAGTCTTTTTAGGTCTACCTCTACCTTTCTTAACATAAGTCAAATCTAAGACCCTTACTTTTCTAACCAGGTCATCGGGAGGCCTCCATTTTATGTGACCAAACCATCTAAGGCGACTCTCTCTAATCTTATCTTCCACTAGAGCTACTCCAACCTTTTCAAGAATATGCTCATTTCGTATGCTATCTCTAAGGGTAAAGCCACTCATCCACCTGAGCATCCTCATCTCTGCAACACTTAACTTAGAATTATGCTTCTCTTTTAATGGCCAACATTCGACACCATAAAGCATTGTAGGTCTCACCACCATCTTATAGAATTTTCCCTTAAGTTTGAGGGGTACTTTTCTATCACATAATAAGCCCGATGCATTCCTCCACTTCAACCATCCAACTTGGATTCTACTAATAATATCCCCATCTATTTCACCATCACTCTGAACAATAGATCCAAGATATCTAAAATGTGTACTCTTATTAATGACTTGATTGCCCAAAGTCACAAACCCCTCACTAGGTCTATTATTACTAAAATTACACTCTATATATTCCATTTTATATCTACTCAAGAGAAAACCTTTAGACTCTAAGGTTGACCTCCATAATTCTAGTTTACCTTCAACTCCCTCTCTAGTCTTATCAACAAGAAGAATATCATCAGCAAAAAGCATACACCAGGGTACATCAACTTGCAAATGTCTAGTGAGAACATCCATGACTAAAGAAAAAAGATCTGGGCTTAAGGTTGATCCTTGATGTAATCCAACCGAAATAGGGAAATACTTGGTCAAACCACCTTGTTTTTGAACACAAGTAATAGCTCCTGCATACATATCTTTAATGATTTGAATATAAGCATTATTAATTCCTTTCTTTTCAAGAACTCTCCATAGCACTTCTCTTGGAACTTTATCATATGCTTTTTCTAAATAAATAAATATCATATGTAAATTTTCCTTATTCTATATATATTTCTCCATCAAACCTCTTAATAAATGTATGGCTTCCATAGTAGACCTACCCGGCATGAATCCAAATTGATTTTGAGAAACATTAGTATCACGCCGCAACCTATGCTCCATAACCCGTTCCCATATTTTTAAAGTATGACACATTAACTTAATTCCATTATAATTACCACAATTTTATGCATCACCTTTATTCTTAAAAATTGGGATTAACACACTCATTCTCCACTCATCTAGCATCTTTTTAGTCTTAAAAATAGTATTAAAAAGTTTAGTAAGCCAAGAAATTCCTTCATTTCCTAAGCATTTCCACACCTCTATTGGAATATCATCAGGTCCAACAGCTTTTCCACCCTTCATTTTCTTTAAAGCCTCTATAACTTCAGTTTTACTAATGCGTCAGTAAAAACAAAAATTTTTATTTTCATTTAGGGTGCTAAGGTTACTACAGTAAATTTTATTTTCACATTCTTCATTAAAAAGTTTAGCAAAATATCTCATCCACCTTTGTTGAATATCATCTTCTAAAAAAATACTTTTTGATCTTCATCCTTAATACACTTCACTTGAACTAAATCCTTACTACTCCTATCTCTTTGTTTGGCTAACTTATACATATATCTTTCTCCCTCCTTAGTATCTAATATATTATATAAATCACTAAGAGCTAAACTCTTTGCATCGCATATTGCTTTCTTAGATTCCTTATGTGCCTCTTTATATATTTTTCAATTATCAGAATTTATTCAATTAAATCAATTTTTATAATAAATCTTCTTATTTTTAATATTTTCTAATAAATAAATAATAATGACAGCTTCCTTTGAATCTATGTGGAGAATTTTCTAAATTCCTTGAAAGATTCACTTTTATGAGATAGGAATCTAACCTAGGTAAATCTCGAGTAATCATCAATAATCACATACCCAAAGACTTTTCCTCCTAGGCTTGCAGTGCTAACAGGTCCAAAAAGATCCATGTGAAGGACTTCTAAGGGTTTTCTAGTGTTAATGTCCTTGATTGAGTGGAAGGAGGATTTGACTTCCTTTCTTAACTAACAGACATCACACATGTGATCCTTAGTGAACTCTAGTTTGGGTATGCCTCTTACTAAGTCTTTTTGGGTAATTTTTTAAAGATTTTTCATGCTTATATGATACAATCATCTATGCCATAACCAGGATTCATTAACAACAGTTTTTAGGCAAAGAGAAGCAGCAGGTTCAACACTGTTTAAATCAAGCATGTAAATATTATTGATTCTTTTTTTTTTCTTGCAGCATAGATTTCCATTTAAGCTTATAATGTAGTTGGTAGATAAACATTAATGTTGAAGCCTTTATCATAGATCTGGCTTATGCTAAGTAGATTATGTTTTAAGCCATCTACCAATAAAACATTTTCAATGAAAATTTTTTTTGAGTTGCCAATTATACCTGAGCCCACCACTCTCCTAGTGGTGTTATCTCCAAGTGTGACCTTGCCTCCTATCCTGGCCTCCAGTAAAATGAATTGATTTGCATCTCCAGTCATATGTATTGAACATCCATTATCTAGATACCACGTGCTCTCATGAGGCCTTTTGTGAGAGCATCCCTAGAAAATCATCGAAGGTTAGATTTAGGAACCCAAATAAGTTTGGGTTCCACCTTATGAATTAAAAAATGTGATATATGCATGATATACTGTGGTATATGCAATTTTGGTCTCCACACCAAATATGTTCTATGGTGGATAATACAAGTGTGGAAGATATGTCCTATCATGCCATAAGAAAAACATCTAATACCAGGAAAAGGATTTACTAATCTATGTGGGTTATGGTGCCTCGTCCTAGGTTTGATTGCATACTGTGTTGATGGTTTATAAAATTCTACAAGTGAAGGTGGTGTTTTTGTTTTCCTTAAAAGTAGTTAATTTCACTTATAATGATTTATTTACACTTTTAAGAATTGAATTTTCAAATTTTAAAGCATGCTCACTACTATCTAATTTAGATGCAAGAGTCTCTAGTTCTTTGAATGTATTTTCTAATCAAACATGTGATATTTTCAAGGAATCACGTTCAATAGTTAAATCAAGATGCTTCTTGTTTAAAGTATCAAAATCATCTAATAAATCCATATGATTACTATCTAATGTAGAATGATCTTTCCTAAGGCATTCATGCTCTTTCTGTAGTTTTGAAAAATCAAAATTCAAGCTTGCACACATTTTCTTGAGTTCCTATATGCATTATAAAATTTTTCAAAAACTTCATCATAAGAAAGCTCACATACCACCTCTTAAGCAGAGTGTTCAAGTTGATTATTTGCTATTAAGCACAAGTTGGTTACCTCCTCTTCTGCTTCTATTTTAGAGGAGTCTGAAGCAGAGTCTGCCCAGAAAGCCCTCTGAGTCCTTTGCTTACCCTTCTTGAACTTAGGTTTTTCTTTAACCTTCTCCTTTATTGGGTGAGTTTTCAGATTTAGGCAATCCAACTTCAAGTACCCTGACTTCCTGCATTCAAAATAAATGATATCAGCATAAACTCTAGAATTTTTATTAGCTTTACCTTTGCTCTAATATTACTTTTGCATTTTCTTTAGAAAGCTCTTGAATTGTCTTATCATTAGTGTTATGTCATCATCATTCTTAGGTGTAGAATTATTACTATCAAAATCATTAGCCTTTAAGGCTATAGTTTTCTCCTTTCTCATTTTACCTGCATCAAGTTATGTTTGACTCACTCCTTACTCATAGGTAATGAGTAGTCTAAGTAAGTTATCAATGGAGTAAACATTCAGATCCTTAGATTCAATAATAATAACTATTTTTGCATCATAGGAAGTAGATAGACAAATTAAGATTTTGTTAACTTTTTTATAGTTAGTAAGTTCTCTTCCTAAAGCATGCAGGGAAGTAATAATCTGAGTAAACCTAGTATACATTTCAGAGATTGATTCACTAGGTTTCATGTGAAAGAGTTTATAGTTATGGAGCAGAATGTTCAACCTAGATTATTTTACTTTATTTGTTACTTCATAGGTTATGCAGAGTTTATCCCAAATTTCTTTTCCAGTTATGTAAGTAGATACATGCATGTAATCTTTAAATTTTAATGCACAGAAAAAATAGTTTAAATATTTAGCATTTAATTGGGCTAAATCTCTATCTTTTATGGTTCATTCAGAAAAAGGAAGTTTAGTTCTCATGCCATTAACTAAACATGAAGGTGTAGAATATCCTTCCTGCACTAACATCCACATATGATAATCTATAGATTACAAAAAAGTAGGCATTTAAAATTTTCAAAAGTTAAAAGGAATATTATCAAAAAATGATGGTCGTGTGATTGAATAACCTTTCACGGTATTATGATTTCCAAAGTTAGCCATTGATAATTTTTTAAATATTTTCTAAAACTTAATTTTTGAATCCCGCTCTGATACCACTTGAAAGTTCATGAGGATTGTTAAACCTCTACGAACCAGCTCGAGGCTAACCAAGAGGGCAGGGGAGTGAATTAGTAATTTAAAAATTCCTTAATAAAAAGAAAATCTTTTTATACTTTTTCAAACATTAAATTTAGACAATTTTAACATGGATGCGGAAGCGAATAAATTCACAATAGCAAAACAAATCAGAGTTTTCAACCACATAGTAATCCATAAAAAAATAAAAGTGTGGAAAATAATAAGAATGAACACACCAAAATTTATAGTGGTTCGGTCCAACCTGGCCTACATCCACTCCCAAGAATCCTTCGTTCTAGGTATTACACTAAAAGAAGTGTCTCTCCTTTTGCTCCCTCAGCAAGGTGGAGAAGCCCTTACAGAGTCACTTTCACCTTTTTGGTGTGGTGGACATTGGCGAATTTAGGGGGGGCTTAGGGGGGCATGTGCCCCCCCCCCCCCCCCCCCCCCCCCCTAAAAAAAAGTTTTTTTCCTTATAAAATCATTCCCCCATTGGTTGAAATATTTCTTTTTCATTACCTCTCTCTCTCTCTCTCTCTCTCACGCCTTTTTTTGTTACCCGCAACATTCTATACATGGCTACTTGCTATTAATTATAGCCCTCTTCTCTCTCTCTCTCTCTCTCTCTCACATGAGGGGTGAGATGATTTTAATTTTTTTTTATTTATTTTTCATTATCTCTCACACAAGATTAACTTTTTTTTTTAATTTTGTTAGATTATCTTAAACCTTTTTTTTCATTTATATTTCGTTCTTTATTTATATTTTTTTTCATTTTAATCATTTATCTTCACATTATTAATTTTTTTAAAATTAAAATTTTCATTAATTTTTTTAATTATTTTAAAATCTCTAAATTTTTATTTATAGAAATTTTATGTCATTAAAGCCAACAAATTATACTAGAGAAAGATTACAATATTTAAATTTAAATCAAGTAGCTTAAAATATGCTAATTATAATTTTAAATAATTTTTGTATTAATAAGATACAGCTTCTTTTATATATTTATTGCTTTTTATAAAATATTTTTAAATTATTTTTTTATTTAAAAAATATATGAAAACTTAAATTAGATATTTAAAAAAAAAAAAAATCCTAAAGTCAATTTCAGGCTCGAATAAAAAAGCTTGATTGTACTTTTCAAATTAGAAATTTGTGCCCCCGTAGATAAAAAATCCTTGCTCCGCCACTGGTGGTGGAGAACCAAAAGCTTTTACACCCTTCTAGTGATGGCACCGAACCTTGAATCTTTTACACCCTCTAGGTGATGGAAGAGAACCACGAATCCTTTTTCTCCCTCCTGGAGATGGTAGAGAACAACAGACCTAGTGCTGCATAAAATCTTCCTGGAGCCTCTAAAGGATCAAGGCAGAAGATTGAAGGAAATGATGAAGAACCTTGCTTAGAGTAACCTTGTGAAGCTATCACAACTCTCCCTCATAAGAACTCTCCCTCTATTCTCTCCCAAAGCTCTCCTCAACTCTCTCTCTAAGCTCCCTCTCAAGACTCTTGGTAGCAAAAGATTTCTTTAACATAAGAATGGGAGAAGCTTAAATAGTGGGCTTCAAGAAACCTTAATTTTCAGGTGAGCCATCTTCTATTCGAACTGTACGATACAAACATCATACAATATGATTAGTACAAAACTAGACTCATCCAGTACCATGTGAATAGTCATTCAGATAAACTTTTTAAACTTCATAACACTTCATACTGCATGATCATAAGATTATTTGATATGAACTGTAGAAATCCCTTCTGTTCATTTGAGATGACTTCTGGGACAGCCAATTTCATACTCTATCGATCATCCCGTGCTGTGGATATCGTACAGTATAATCAATACAAAAAAATCATGGTTTTATTTTATATGACCTCTAAGATGACCAAATTCATACTCTATCGATCGTATTATATGAACATTAACATACAATATGATTGGCTGATCACAATTACCCATAAATTTGATTGCCTGATTTTTGGGGTCAAATTAAGCAAGATATTAATATGGTCATATAGTAGGATTATGGTCTTATTGTACAATTAGCACAAAAAATATCTTCCTTAATTCTCTAGCGGTTAGGGTTTTGTCGAACGAACTTAATCGTACAGTATAATTTAAAATCATATAATATGAAAAATATAGAAAAATCTAACATTATATTTTTCTCTCTCATCCTATGTGTGTGCATGGTTACTCAGTAATAGTATCCACCATATTGCATGACTCAAGAAAGGTAAAAAATATATAAACGACTGAAAATATAGGCTGTAACCCTAATCTACCCAATATTGAGCTGATCAAAAGTGCAAGTGAATGGTGGATGAAATCCCTAAAATATTAGTATACACATACTGATACCAGTACCCAATAATATGTCAGGAGAAATAAAAGATTCAAAACAATAATGTTTGTTATCGTCAAATCACAAGTAAAGATCTTAGGATGCAATAAGAGGTAATTTATATATATTCCTGCAAGCCAGGTTGTAAATTTTAAATTCTCCTATAATACAGGAGATAATTTATATATATTCCCAAGGCGGGATGTAACTTTTAAATTTCCCAGTAATATAAGAGGTAGTTTATATATATTCCTGCAAGGCAGGATGTAACTTTTAAATGTTCCTGTAATTTAAGAGGCAGTTTATATTCGTGATATACATAAGATAATTCTACATATTTTCCTACAAGGTAACATATATATCTATATATTCTCCTATAACACAGGAGTCCATTTCCCCTGCATAAAAGGATCTTGTAAATACATACTCTTGCAATGCAAGAGTTAAATTTTATACTCTTCTACAGGGCAAGAGATAAATTTATATATTCTCTTACAATGCAAAAAGTGATTTCTATATTCTTTTACAAGGCAGGAGATAATTATATACAACCTCTTGCAATGCGGGAGATGATCATATACATACTCCTGAAAGGTAAGAGGTATATATTATCCTACAAAGCATGATGCCATCTATACACTCTCCTATAATACATGAGGCAATATTTATAAATTCTTGTAAGGCACGAGATATATTTCACACTCTCCTGTATTACAGGAGACAATTTATGTGGTTGCAATGCATAAGATAATGTTATATATTCTCCTTCAAGGCAAAAAATATCTTTCATATCCTCCTATAAAATAGGAGGCAACTTTATATATTCCCCTGTAAAGTAAGACACCATCAATACAACCTCCTACTATGCAGGAGTTAATTTTCATACTCTTGTAAGTCAGGAGACACCCTCATATATTCTCCTGCAAAGAAAAAGACCATTTTGTATATCCTCCTATAATGCAAGAGGTTTTCATATTCTCCTATAATTTATGGGATAATTCAAGCAAACTCTTATAAACTTGGAAGCAACTTTCATGTATTTTCTTCAAGGCAATATATAATTTTAACTTACTCCTCTAAAATAGGTGATAATACATATGTCCTCCTAAAAAGCAGGAGACATTTTCCATCTATCCCTATAAATTAGGTGACAAATTTTGTATAATCTTGCAAAGTAAGATATAATTATCATATATATGCTTCTATAAAGTGAAAGGCAATCATATATGAAACTGCTTACTAACTAAATGATCTATCTATGATGACTAAATATTTCACTCACAAACCTAATGGTCGAGCTATTAAAAAGATTAAAAGACTAAAATTTAGCTAAAATAAATAAATAAAATGCATATACACATACCAAAGAGATGGTAGAGAGCATGTCAAAGTCAAAATTGGAGGCTACATATCTGATATCTAACTCTGAATAAGTAATCCTATATTACTCACTACCTCTCTTGAATAGCCTCTAACTGATGATGTGTTAGGTCAAAGTCATCAGTTGATGCAGATAAATTTTGCTCTAATCTATCAACCTCCTCAACTATCCACTCAAAATCCTCCTCAGTACGAGCAGCTGCTGCCCAGATCACTGAGCATCTCTTTAGAGAAATCCTCTCCCTCTACTTTGCTCTGAGCTTGACTGTTATAGATAAAAGCTCAAATTACTCCTCAGAGATGTCTCACTGACAGTGCTTTAAAATTCGCAAACCAAAATCTAGATCAATAAGAGCTCTCCTCATCCTATCTCAAGAAGCTCTAGCTCCAGTCTCTATCTCAGTAAGAATCTCAGATGACAGCTCCTAAGAGATGAAATGTAATTGAAATAGTCCAAACATGATCGTATGTAGAGAAACTCCTAGTCCTGTAGAATGCTATCCTAAAGGCCATAGGCTACAGCATAATCCAAGAGTAGACTAATCTCTATGTAGAAGTTGAATAAATCCAGCTGAGAGTTAAGGTCCACTCTCAATAGTAAAGTTCGTAGTGCAATAACAACACACTGGACTCCTCTTAACCACCGTTGACCAAAGGATCTATGGGTCTAGGACACTAATCTTGAGGTAAAACATGATAGCTCCAGACTTAGATATAAAGGGAGAAAAGGGTTATTGTTAAAGAAAAAAAGGGTGCGAAAGAAAATAATATCCTAATACAAATGAAATAATACCGAAGGGATGAAGATCCTTTAAAAAATCTATAGATAGATAGTCACCTAAGTGAGAGGTAACACCTAGTGAAGAACACCCTGAAGAACAACTTGGGATCACTTGAGTCAAAGAATGATGAGCAATCAGTTCCATCATAGTGTCACAAACATCACTCCCGGGTAATACCTAGGTAGAATCACTATGAGTAATCTGATCATCTGGTGAAGACCCTCCTGATGAATCACCGATGATCACCTAAGTGGAAGCTGAAATAAATAGAAATGATGCAACCAACTCTATGCCAATACCATCAGTGTCATCGATAGCGCTATCAATAAGCTGGAAAGATGTTGATTGATTGCTGACATCTATATACATAAAAGAAAGGTGAAAAGAAAGAGATAATGAGGAATAAAATGATAATGAATAGATAGGCATACATGAAAAATTTATCTCCATTATCTCCAGGAGGAACAACGGTAACATGTGCGCACCTAGTAGCTAGGTGACCATCGACATTACCAATAATAGCATGTACGTAGAGCTACTCAGTATAGGATTCAACTCTACATGCAAACATAAATATAATAGAGTAATACATACACACACATATATATAAGAGAGAAAGGGCTATGAATAAAATCACACATGGTAGTACTTGGTGCCGGGCTCAGGATGGTACCACAACCTGTTGAAACAGAGAAGAACTCTCTATGCTACATCTTAGGGAAGGGCTCGCTACCTGACTAAAAGAAAGAAAAGTGAGGCCTTGTTTAACCAAAATAATATGTATTAGCACCTCATCATTGTGAGGTAACTCGTGCAAGCCTGAAAGGACATACAAAGCATCCAAGTCAACCAGATTCAAAACATGTGAGCTTGGAGGTCATCAAAAGCACATCTAGGTACTAAAATAAAGAAAACTTATATTATAACATAAGGCCAAAATCCAATGGATATTGCTTATAAAAGGGAAAGCTATATAACCTGACTGGTCATACGACATTAGGCTCCTAAGGTGGTCCCTGTTAAAGGCAGGGGAGAGCAATTTACATATGTGCAAGGATGTTATAGCATATGCATGCCATTACATGGAAAGAGGAGAGAATAAAAGAAAAAAATGAAATAGGATAAATAAATATGCAAGTTACATACCTATTGATCTCATTTTTGTATGAGATCACTAGGATTCATCTAGACTCCTATCTCTTGATATGATGGCTGACAACCACCCAGTTGTCAATCATCTTGACTTTAATTCAATCTTCAAACCATACTCTAATTCCATCTTCATTCTTGACTTCAATCCAAACTTTAATCCAGACCTTAATCCAGACCTCAACCTAGACCTCAACCAAGGCTTCAATCCAGACTTCAATCCAGACCTCAATCAAGACCTTAATCTAAACCTTAATCCAGACTTTAATCTACACCTCAATTTAGACCTCAACCCAAACTTTAATCATCTAGACTTCAATCAATCCAAAACATTATTAGGCCAGGCTTCAATCTAGACTTCAATTCAATCTTCAATTCAGACATCAATTCAATCTTCAATCCAGACTTCAATTGAATCTAAACCCAGACTTCAATTCAAATCTCAATCCAAACTTCAATCTTGACTTTAATCCATATTTTAGTCCAGATCTTAATCCAATTTTTAATCAAACTCAATCTAGTCTTTAATCAAACTTTAATCCAATATTCAATCAAACTTAAATCTAATATTAAATCAAACTTCAATTCAATTTTCAATCAAACTTCAATCATACTTGAATCTAGTCTTCAATCACATTTCAATCCAGTCTTCAATTAAACCTCAATCCAATCTTCAATCAAACCTCAATCCAGTCTTCAATCAAACCTCAATAAATATTCAATCAATTTTCAAACAATCTTCAATCATATCCAATCATTAATAATCATTCAATTGATTATCATTGATATGGATAGTTTAAATTCAATTAATCAAATTTAGAGTCCAGCTCAAATCCAGAAATCTAGATCGAATCTAAGTTTAAAGGCCCTTGTCTAGAAACCCTTTTTGAGTGATTTTTTAATCACTTTAAAACCTAGTCAAATGAGCTCTAATTCATGATCTATCAGTTGTAAATTTATTAGGCATGTCCCTAGGGTAAACCCTACAAATTTGAGCCCAATCTAACACTTCTAACCCCCAAAATTAAATTGAATTTCAAAGGCTACAAAACCTTCAACTATTTATAGCATATACTACTGGACTTTCCACCTTATGGTATTTGACTTTACGACATTCTTCAAGACCCTTGATCATGTCTATAGCCTTTGTTATGACATGTTGAATATTAAATTGCATTTTGGTGGACCCAATTTCACCCTCAGTTGATCAGGGGTCAAAATGACTGAAATACCTCTTGAGGGCAAAATGGAAGTTTCATTCAAACTTCATTATGGCCCAGGAAAATCAAACCTTAAAACCTCCTCTAATGCATCCTAAACACTACTAGGAGTACATTAGACTCAAATCTAGATCTTGGTCAAGCATGGTTAACCAAGTCAACCTATTTTGACCAAATTTTGCTTTAAGGGCTTGAATAGTCATTTTAACCCAAATGACTTCACCATTGCATGGGATCACCTCCATTGAACTCAAAATGTCATTTTGGACCTATTGGACTTAAACTCAGGCCTTGGTCTGACTTGGTTGACCAAGTCAACCTTGGTTGACCAAATGGCCCCTTAAGGGTCCAAATGGTCATTTTGATTGATATGACCCTTCCAATCTTGGAGATCACACCCATTGGTCTCTATTGATCAAATCAAACTTGCCGAGCTCAAACCCAACCACTAGTTTGTCCTGGTTGTCCAAGTCAACCAAAGTTGACAATATCAACCACTAAACCTTACTCATATTGAATCAAGCTTCAAATGTATTTAAACTCCTTCAAAACCTCTTGATCGCATTCTCTAGTGATTTGGGCTTGACTAGCCACTCTAACCCAATCAATAGTTGACTTGGTAAACTAGGCCCAAGTCTAGTCAAACTTGACTTATTTGGGTCAAATCACTTCAAGCATTCAATTCAAGCCCTCCAAAACTCCAAGCTCTCAAGCTTACTTCAATGAATGGTTCAAATATGTTCACTTCAAGCATTCAATTCAAGCCCTCCAAAACTCCAAGCTCTCATGCTTACTTCAATGAATGGTTCAAATATGTTTAAATTCATTACGAGTCTAATCACATTTATTTTGACTTAGTCAAATCTTAAGAATGGTCAAACCCCACATTGCATGTATTCTTCCATTCAAATTCCAATTTTATTACATTGAGAATCCTCAAATTCATTTCCCTTAATGCCTTGAACACACTCAAACTCATCACAAGATAAGTCATGGTCAAGTTGACTTAGCCAACTCAACAAGACTTGGTCAAACCACCTTAAATTCTTGTTATGTAAATTCCAATCCCATAGCTTGACATTAATCCCAAAGCACTTCAATCAATTCATGGTGCCACCTAGATGCCACTTAAGCCGATTTGACCAGTTGACTAGTCAGACCAGTCAAGAAACTTACAAAAAATAATTAAATGGTTAAACCACTCCATCTAATTCACTAAACTCAAAATCCCACCCATTCCAGCCACTTAAACCACTCTAAAAACTTTTTAAGCTTCATTCAAACCTCAATTAAGCCTTAGTTTAATCTTAAACTCAATCCAAATGGTCCCATGTGCATATAAGAACAAATGACACTTTCCATGTCATTATCCTTGAATAGTTATTTCCCCCAGCTTTTTAACAACCTTGAGACACTTAGTAAGCATCTGAGTTAGCTTCCAAAGTGCTCTCAGCCATCAATTAAAACCCTAGGGTTTTTAATAAGGAAAAGGGACAAAAACTAGCTCATTCTGTCTCTGTCTCGATAGGATATGTATTTTTATTACTATTCAATTCATAAATGAAAATGAAGTAGTTAATAGTGGGGTTACCGTTATCCTTTTTTATTGTATGTGTTCCTATGAAAAAGGCGTTAAAACATATAGGAACTTTGGAATGGAAATGGAAAAGAAAAGTAGCTCCAGTTCCTTTAGAAATGGTAGTAAGATCCTTGGCACAAGAAGAAGGGGTGATTCATATCATCTTGACTTGGTTCTGCTTCCACTCTTTTTTTTTACAATACTGAGTCGGTTCTTCTCCTACTAGTCTCGAATAGAGCATGCTAAAAAAATCTTCTTCATGTAAAAACTATTTGATTTAGATCGGGAAAATAGATTTTAGGAAACCATGTGCTATGGCTCAAATCCATAATTAATCCTATTTTCGATAGGAGAAGTTGATAATAGAATACAATTTTTCCCATTATTTGACTATCCATAACATAATGGTGCAAAAAGAAGGCCCATCTCCAAGTTGTTCAGGAATAGTAGTGTTTAGTTTCTCGACCCTTTGCCTTAGGATTAGTTAGTTCTATTTCTTGATGGGACCGGTAAGGGATATAACTCAGCGGTAGAGTGTCACGTTGATGTGGTGGATGTCATCAGTTCGGGCTTGAGTATCCCTAAACCCAATAGGAGTTTTTCTATTTGGACATGCTCCCCCATCGCGATCGAATGAGAATGGATAAGAGGCTTGTGGGATTGACGTAATAGGGTAGGGATGGTTATATTGATGGGAGCGAACTCCAGGCTAATATGAGGCACATGGATATAGGCTAATAGCACTCTCTCACTCAATCCCTCTTCTCTAGATCTATCTTCAGCCCCCAAAACTCCTTCTCTAGCTTCTATAGACATTTCTGAAGCTTCACTAAGCCTTTCTCCACCAAATCTTAGCCTCCAAGCCCCCATTGGTGAAGAGAGAGGGATTAGAGAGAGAAATAGGAGATTTAAAGATATCTTTCAATCAAGCCAGAACAAGATTATGGAGTCTTCTAGGAAGTTGAAAAGGACATCTCAAGTTTTCCAACAAGCCCAAGAAATCTTGAATCCACCCACTGGATGGTAATTTATCCTCACTTTTAGGTTAAATTTAAATTTGAAACTGTAGCAAATCTATAATACATGGAGCCTCCAAACTCCATGCATTGGAAGATTAGGCTAACATAAATCTATGTTTCAAATTTTGCTAAATTTGGTTGAGTATTTTAAGAGTTATAGGCATTTAAACTCTCAATTCATTTTTTTAACTATTAATGTTGGTTCAATCAGAGCCGTCTGATCATGCCTTCTACACGATCAGTCGGCCAAGAAAGCACCATGTCGCTCAGATCAGGATTGTGCGACCTCTGTGTGACTTAAACCCACATCATTTGGCCCAAGTTAGGATGTGTGGCACGATCACAACCATCTCTCACCTGCATTGTCGATCCAACTGTTGATATAGCAGGCTGACGTAGTTAAGTGGCATGCCACGTGTCAACCACATGTCAAATTGCGTGGTGGCAGCGCAATGTTTTCCACCGGCAAACCAATGATCAAAATTGATTAAAAATCAATTTAAAAATCATTTTAAATGCCCAGCTGTTTGAAAATTCACAAAAAATTGAAATTTTCACCAAATTAAGTTATTTTTGTGTCATTTGAAAGGTATTAACCTACACTATTTATATAAATTAAATTTAAAGTATTTTAATTAATGAATTGTGAGATATTTAACTTTGTTTAAAATCCAATTTTCTCACAATCTAGTAGTCAAATTTGACACAAATTTTGTTGAAATTTTTTTTTAGCATCTTAAGCATTCCCTGCATTTTTCTTAGGTCCAAATGCTCAAGGGATTGATGTGATGTGAATTCACAAAGTAATGGGTCCATTTTGGACCAAAACTTTGAAAATTTATAACTCTCCAAATTTGTAGAATTAGGCTATATGTTTGCTGTGGTTTGCTTGTATTTGTGTCATGATTAGTTGGACGAAGATTCAAGCCCAATTGAACACTAGTGACAACTAGGAAAAATAATTATGGACAAGGTCTAGACAACTTAAAAAAATCTTAGGAAATTATACATCCAATATGGGTGAAACTTTGTAATATTAAACTTAGAAATGTTTCACACCTTACATTCAAATTTCATTGGATTTGGAGCCCACTAGGTCAGAAAATTAAGAAAGTCAAAATTCAGCCCTTTCAAGGATCCAAAAACTTTAAAAAATCACAATTAATTTAAATTAAATTAAAAAATTTTAAGTAATTTATGAAATTAACCATAATTAAATGCTTAACTCAAGAAAATTAAAAGCCCATTCACTGGAATTCAATTTTAAACTCAATTTAATTTAAAAAAATTAATATTTAATTAATTTAATTAATTAAAAATAATTAAAAAATCCAAAAAATTTCTCAATTACTTTTTTTTTGATAGGAAAGCAATGCTTCATTAATCAAAAGGAAAATAGCGAACTACAAAGATGATTCCTCCTTTAACAAACAAACAAAAGAAGGAGGAATCTTATTTGAGCTAAAGTCATCCCAAACAAAATTAGAATTAAGAGCAAAGTTAGCACACATATCAGCTAACTTATTACAACTTCTATCTATACATTTGAAAAGAACAAAATTAAAATTATTGAAGAAGTCCAGCACAACATCCCCCTTGAAACCTTTTGTCCAAGCAAGCTGAAGAGCCTCAATGACGTTGGAGTTATCACATCCCACAATAACACCTTTGAATTTAAACATCCAATCTTTCATCACCTCCTTAAGAGCACGGAAGGCTAGCATTTCTAGTTGGGATATATCCCAATGAATGCAAGAATTACCAAATGCCAACAAAAATCTGCCATAAGAGTCACGAAAGACACCGCCCACTCTAGCTCTATACGAAGACTGAATAGAAGCATCAACATTGATTTTTAACCAATCTGGTGGAGGGGGATGCCAGGAATTAGACAGTATAGACAACTGAGTAGCATCCCTATGGGCCAATTTGCAACAATCAAACAACTTAGAATAGGAGGAATAACTCACAGCATTAGCAGCAATAAAGGAGGCTCTTTCTTCCACCTTATCATGAATGAACCTGTTCCTAGCCTTCCATGATAAGAAAACCACATTGCAAAACAAATTTAGGAGAAAACGATTATGCTGAACTAAATGCTCCATCCAGTTGCAATAGTTTGCCATACTATCAAACAAGGATATAGAAAAACCCCACTTACTTAAGAGCGAGAAAACATGTCTTACTTTAACACACCTCAATGCAATATGCTTCATATTTTTGGTAACAGCACATCCTCTGGGACATAGATGATTACATTGCAACCCTCTGTCAACAAGAAACTGATTAGTGGGAATCTCATTCCTTAGAAGCCTCCACCAAAAGATTTCAACCCGAGTCATCAGCTTAGCCTCCTTTAACCATTTACAAAACCTCATATCGGGTTGCTGGACTTGCAATCCTTCATAAGCCAAAGAAGCAATGGTCCTACCGGAATTTTGGTACAGCAATTCAAATGAATCCTCACTTGCTGCATGATTTATATTGATTTGCACAATAATCTGAACCAAATCCTTACCAAAAAACATAAGTAGTTCATCCACATTCCAGCCACCATTAGAAATAAAATTATCTAAAAGAATGACTTCATCCTCTTGTGGTACCACAAAGGTAGGCCACTTATTAATGCATTTGTCCAAGATCCAAACATCCCTATAGACATCAATGGAAGAGTCGTTTGTGATACACCATATGATCATAGAATTTAGAAGAATGCCACCATCACATATGAGTTTCCAGGCTGCCGAACAAGAAGTTGTCTT
This sequence comes from Dendrobium chrysotoxum, assembly GCA_019925795.1. Taxonomy (NCBI): domain Eukaryota; kingdom Viridiplantae; phylum Streptophyta; class Magnoliopsida; order Asparagales; family Orchidaceae; genus Dendrobium; species Dendrobium chrysotoxum. The sequence continues at coordinate 26,781,012 of CM034300.1, read as the reverse complement.
CCTTGTAACATCAATCTTCTTCCCATATTTAGGAACCAGGACTTTATGAACTAGGCTATCCTCAACCCAAAGGTAACACCAAGCCAACCTTGATCTGAGAGCAGCATATCTATCAGAAGGAGACTAAAGACCACGACCACCAAACTTCAGAGGCTTACACAACTCACTCCATTTAACATAATGGATACCCTTCCTTCCATTAGATTTATTCCAAAGAAAATCCCTACAAAGCTTGTCAATTCCTTTTAATACACGAGCTGGAATCAAAGAGAGGGTGCTGTGAAATAAAGGATAAGATTGCAAGACCGTTTTGACAAGAGTTAATTTACCAGCAAGCGAAATAACCTTGTTTCCCCAAACATTTAGCCTGTTTAATGTTTTTTCCACAATAGACTGGAAATCCGTAGCCACTAATCTTCTAAGAGCAATCTTGACACCAAGATAATCAAAAAATCCTTAACAACTTTGAAGCCCATAATGCGAGCAATCAACTTCTTACACCTTCTATTAACATATTTTCCAAACAACATGGCAGATTTATTAGAGTTAATGCTTTGACCTGTCCACCTACAAAAATCAGCAAGCACACCTTTGATTTTCCTAACAGCCTTCGTAGAAGCAACTGAGAAGATCATCATGTCATCCGCGTAAAGAAGATGAGATATCATTGGGCTACCCGGATTGATTTTGATTCCAATATCCATTTTGTTAAGAGCATTAGTAAGAAGTTGGGAGCAAAGAATATATAATAAAGGAGAGAGGGGCAACCTTGATGGAACCCACTTTTAGCATTGATCCAAGTCGAAAGATTGCCATTAATACAAAAAGAAAACTGAGGATCTTCCACGCATTCCAAAACAAGTTTAGAGAAAGTCGGAGGAAAGACAAAATAATCAAAAACCTTCCTAAGAGTTTGCCAACTCATCGAATCATATGCTTATTCCATGTCAATCTTAAAAGAAACAAGACCTTTGGAGTTTTTAGAGTACCTAAATTTATGGATGATTTCCTGAGCAACCAGAACGTGATCCGAGAGAGATCTTCCCTTAATGAACGTCACTTGCTCCATGGAAACTAACTTAGGGATTACCATAATCAACCTGTTCAATAACACTTTTGCAGCCACCTTATAAACCGCATTACAAAGACTAATTGGACAATAATTGGAAGGAACCAAAGGGTTGCTAAATTTAGGAATAAGAACAATTAAGGTATCTTTCCAGCTCTTATCCAACTCACCTTTACATAAGAAATGATTAAGAGCATTTAGAAAATCAGATTTAATTATGTCCCAATAACCCTTGATAAAGGAATAAGAAATTCCATCCAGACCAGGAGCAATGTTGCCTTCAGTATGCTCAATAACCCAAACCATTTCTGCCTCCGTGAACTCAGTCTCCAATAGCTTCTTGTCAGCTTCACTCAACAGGATATGAGGTTGAGGCCAGCCAAACGTCTCACAGGCTCTAAACTTCCATTTATGATTGAAGAACTGAAGAAGAACCTCCTCTACTTGCTTTTGCTCCTCCAATAAATTGCCAAACTCATCTTTAATTTTAAGGATGCAATTGGAATTCCAGCGAGCACTGGCATAGGAATGGAAAAACTTGGTATTATTATCACCATCAACAAGCCACTTCACTTTAGCCCACTGCTTCCACCAGTCATTCAGCCGAGCCATTGTAGAGTTAAGTTCATTAACTTTGCATTTCAACAGCCAATAGTCCTCCGTCAAAGGCCCTGAACTAGACTCTTTCAATTGTAGATCCTAGATCCTTTAACAGACGATCCTTAGAGAGTTTTAGGTCTTTATGCTTCATCTTGCTCCAGTAGAATAAAGCTTTAAGGACTCTCCTGAATTTAGTATTAAGAACTTGGGCAAAGTTCCCTTGATGCTTCCTATTCCATACCCTTCTAACCAAACAAGAAGAAGCTGTATTAGAAACCCAAACATCCTGAAACTGAATTATCTTCTTGCCCGCAGAATTAAACTCCAAAAAATTCAGAAGTATAGGGCTATGGTTAGAGGAAATAAGAGCAAAATGGCAGACAAATAATTGATGAGCAGAGTTAAAGGTCACAGCATTAAGAAAGCACCTATCCAGCCTCTCAAGGATACGACCACCTCCCACTTTGTTATTACACCAAGTAAACCTTGGGCCAATAAAACCAACTTCATGATAATCATTTGTAGATAAAAATTCACTCATCTTCTTAGGACCAAGGGAGAACTGAAACCTATGGCCACCTCTTTTATCCTCTCTTGAAGTAAGGCAATTAAAGTCTACTCCCACCACCATAGGCAACAAGGCCGAGGAGTTTAGCTCCAACAAATCCCAAAGCTCTCTCCTTTTATACAGGTCTTTACTATCATATACAGTAGCAATTCTCCAAATTCCCTTGTTGGTAATATTCAAATCGCCAGCAACACATTGAGAAGAGGAGTCCACAACATGGAAATCAGCAAGAGAAGAATTCCATAAGATAATAATGCCACCAGACAACCCATCTGAAGGTATCAAAAAGAAATTCCAGCCATCCCCAACAAGCAACTTGACATCCTTACTATCAAAGGAAGATAACTTGGTTTCAACCAATCCCAAAAAGAAAACACCATACATTTTAACAAACTCCTTGAGGTATAGAGAAGCACTTTTCTTTCTAGCTTCTCTATAATTCCAAAAGTCTATTGAAGACATTAATGAGTAATGGGGGGAGAGGTCCCCAACCCACCTTTGAGTTCCAACTCCAACCTTCGACTTCTAGTAATTGAGCTGATAGATTCAAGGTCTTTTAACTGTTTGGACTTCTTCCTTTTAACAAAAGAAGCACCAGCTTCTTTAATAACCTCCCCCAAGCATTCAGAGGAGACAACATTAGCACAGGCAGCCTATTTAGCACAAGGCTATATATCCAATTGGTTATCTTTCACCACAACACCTTCTTCAACAACCTCTAACAGAGCATTAAACCTGTTGTTCATTAGAATTAAAGGGTTGGAGAACTTTAAACTGTCTTGCATAAGAGGAGGAATCGAAATAGCATCATGGGATGGAGAGACAATTGGTGAGATCGGAGCAGTAGCCACTTTTTCCTGTAATGGAGTATCCTGCTTCTTAACACCACTTTCCTTCCAGACAGAAGGCAGCCTTGGTTTAAACACAGAATTTTTAGAATTCCTGAACTTCTTAGGACGATGGTTAACCACTAACCATGGTCCATAGCCCACTTTTTCTCTCGGGATGCCTTCATTCGGCTTCTCAAAACTATCTCCTGAAGAAGGCAAAACAGGTTGTGAGGCTTGCACATTTGAGTCCATAGCAACTACCTTTTTGACTATGCAATCTTCTTTATTATGACCGATCAACCCACAATTATAGCAAAAAAAAGGCAATCTTTCATACTCAATCTTTTGAAAAAATTTTCCTGAGCTACCCTTCACCCAAACACCAAGAGGGAGCTTGCTATCCAATTTAATTCGGACACAGACACGCCCAAATTCCCTACGGCTCCACTGAAACATGTTACCATCAACAAGATAAGGCTTCCCTACCATAGAAGAAATTCGACAAACGTTGATTTCATCCCAGCATTGTAGAGGGAGATTAGGCAGTGAATCCAAATAGGTGCCGCAAGACCTTTCAAAGAAGATGGAGAAAAGTCTTGCGACCACCTATCAATTCCAACAATTTGACCTCTAATAAACCAAGCACCATTTGACAGAACAGCCTCCAAGTGCTCTTGCTCAAAAAACGAGCAAATAACCCACCCCATTCCAAGCATTGTAAGATAAAACTTGCCAAACTGAGACCATTGTCTCCTTAGCTCTGAGCTAATAACTGGTAAAGGAGCTTCACCACCAAAAATTTTCACCACCAGAGAATTAGACAGTTTTTTTGAATTCTCCATCTCATTAGGAACATGCAATTTGACAGAGCAGCCATCAGCAGCAATAAAACTGCCCAAGTCCAAATCAGTAATATTGATATTATCCTTCTTTCTCCAAACATTAGGAAGAGGGTTGATGTCAGAATGATGAGAAACTGAAGGGGGTTCCACACAACCACCCAAATCTGCAGACACACAGTTGCGGACATTCAGCAGATTAGAAGAGATATTCACAGGCAAAGTCGCAGATACATGATCAGCAATGCAAGCAGAATTTACTATGGCTTTATCCAAGCCACCAGGGGACTGGATAATGTTATGAACATTTTCGCCAATCGAATTTAAAGAACTCACATTTATCTTACTGTTAAGGACAGGGATTGCATTTGAGTTCCCAAATCAGTTAACAAAAATCTTCATTCCAGAAGAAGAAGCCCCCGGGTCCGGAGAAGAGCCAACAGATTTCGAAGAATCAGAAAGCTTGCAATCACCCATCAAAGCAATGCCCTTGCCCTTACCTTCGACATGAATAACCTTAGTAAGAGGAAGATCACTTCTTTCAGAGATCACGAGCTCACTTTTGTTCCTGTGGCGACGAGCTTCATCAGCAACACGATCTTGATCAGAACCCAGACCACGGTGGTCTGACTTAGACTGAGTAGAGGGATGAACGGAGGAAGGCAGTGATGGCCGGCGACCCTCCGCCACCATGCCCCAACGAACTCCCTAAGAACCAGATGGAATTCCCGCGTAACGAAAAATTTGAAAACTTCGCACCTTCTCTCTCTAAACTTCGCACCAAATTATTTGTTAGAGGTGAGTTTGCATTATATCATTTTCAAAGTGACTACTTAAATGCATGTTCTTAATTGTTCTTAAATACTTGAGAATACTTCTTTAGGTCATTCCTGACCTTTGGGAGTGGTTTCAAGAAGTTTAAAATCAATTTGGATCAAAACCATTAAAACCCCTCTTTAATTAATCAATTAAAAATGCAATAAAATTTTTAAACTTTAAAAATTCATAATTAATTTAAAAAAATTCTAAATTGAGCTAACTTAAATCCATTACATTCCATTTAATGTCTAGTATTTTTTAAAAATGCCAAATCACCAGAGATCAATCAAAGTCAAAAAGTCAACTTTTCAGTCAACTCAAGTTCAAATTTAATTGAAAACTTCAAAAATTCATAGCTTAATGTAGAAAAATTCAAATCTAGCAAACTTAGTGTCTAGTTACTCACCTTAGGGACTAGTATCTAAGAAAAATATCAAAACTCTAGAACTTAACTGAATTTGAAAAGTCAAATTTTGACCCATTAATTTAATCAATTAAAATAATTAAAAAATTCCATAATCATCTTAAATCCCAAAAAACTTTAACTTACTTATTAAAAATAGCAAAAAATTAGTTGACTTATAATTCATCAACCCTTAAACTTCAAACCCATTAAATTTACTCAATTAATATTGGTTATTACTGGGTAACTCAGGCCTACAAGGCTACTAACTTAACCCTAAAGAAGGTGAAATAAACTTTACAGCCCTTGTGTAAATAAAGGTAGTAATTACTCAACATTTAAAATACATTTTATAACCAACTTCAAACCATTAATACTTAAACTCAAATTCAAATCCCTTAAGCCTTCAACAAATCAAAACACTAGACAACTTCAACCTACTGCCCAGCATAAAATATATCCAAGCCACACGGCCTACTGCACACAATTTAGATGATTTGTTAGGATAACCAACTCTAGTTTTAGGTTAGGTCAGTGTTTATTTTTCTATTACTTGTGTGTTAGATTTTTTGTGGTTTTCACTATATGCTGGTTGCTACAATTATTTGATGTGATATGTGAATTGATGTGACGAGCATTAGATTACCCCTAGATTAGGAATGATTTAGATGCTCATATAATCTTTTGTAGGTGGCCATGCTTATACAGAGTTGACGATTAAAGGGGGCAAAATTAAGCTTTAAATTAACAAATTTTCTACAGGTGCTAAACATGCTAAGGCCCCTTAAAATTGAAAGAGCATGGTGAAGCATTGCTGTGATTAAAATTTGAGTAATTTAATTGCTTGAGATTTATTGATGATTTTAAAATCAATTGCTTAAGATAACCTTGCATATATTATAGAGTCTTTTAATTTTTTATATTTAATGTAATTGAATTCAAGTCAAGTGTTGTAAAGTTGACTTTTGAGATGGGATGTCAAACATCTAACTTGGAATCCAAAGAGGAGAGAACATCCCTTAGGAGAGAGTTTCTTTCCATTTGGAGATTCACGTTAGGATGAGTTTAATATCCAAAGAGATAAGTAAACACCCCTTCAAAGAGGATTTTCTTTTCATTTGGATATCTAGGCCCGACGAATCTAAGGAGCTTATAGAAGGATGAAGAACGGAAGACAAAGAGAAATCCCATTCTCAAAGTCACTTGTGTCAGTTTAGGAGTAGAAGTTAGGTTTTTATCAATGGTACCCGACCACTTTTAAATTATGTAGACCCTAGGTTGTAATATTAAGTGGCATTTGCCACATGGACATTACATTTGATTTAATAATTGATTAATTTACTTATGTTGATTATGTAGTAGAAATTGCATGCTTTTCTAGTCTTTTTGTATTGCATGTCGATAATTATTTTAGCATGGAATCGATCGGAGGCTCATGGGAGCACATTAAAATTATTCCTACTTAAATTTAATTAAAATTTTTAAGCTCGCATAAAAACTATAATGACTTAAGAAGTAAGGTCAAGATCATCGAGAGTTTGCATGCATTCATATTTTAATCTTCTCCTCCTTGTTAGGCACCTCTTCGCCTATGAGTTCAGGTAGACCACTTGACCTATTATGGTGCAGTTCTATCTTGGAGATATTGTGCAATCTCTAAAACAAACCCTATTTTTAAGCCTTTTTAAAACTGCTTCATATTTAATTTATGCATTCAAAGAGTCAATTAGCATGTATTATATTAGAAACAAAATTAAAAAGAGTCAAACTTTTAATTGTATTTTATTTCAAGCATCAATTACCCTACATAAGTCAAAGGTAGGATCTGCTCTAGATGTCAGCCTCGATTCCTCAAACTTAATTAAATAATGTCATTACCACTCTTTTATAAAGAGACTAGATTCGTGGTTTTGAAGTGCCTAGGTGGTTAGCTGGCTCCCAAATTTAGGCCGAAATAAGTCCAGATTTGTATTGCATTAGCTATATTCTGGCTATTACTATTCAGTGCCCAAGTTAGGCTTAGGATACGGGGAGGATCTAATCCCACCATTCTAATAAATTGATCAACTCAAATTAAATTCCTCTTCAAACCAAAATTTAAAACCCAACATATAGAATAGATTGAGGCATTTCTGAACTATTTCAGAATCCAAAATGCCTCCTACTCTTCTTCCATTGACCTCCAAAAATAAGTGCTCCAATTTGATCCAATCTTAGTTAAATTTTAATCTCACTCCTTTGATATCAATCCTTAAAAAATTTTAAAATAAAATTCCTACCATTATTTTAATCGAGAGTATTCATAGGAGACTTAGGTTTTCTATGATATAATTAACTATAAGGGCTTACGTTCATAGGAGATTTAAAGAACCCATATCAAATATTCAAAAATCAATTAAGCTTCTTTAATAAAATCAAAATCAATGATGATCCTTATCTTCATATTCAAATGATTGATAATAAACGATATCTTCTTTGCTCGAGAAGATATTCCATTTTCTTATCACACCTTTGATTATGAAATTAATAATCTTTTATCCATATTATCACAGTAAAATACCAGATCAAAAATTATTTTGACCCTTTGGGGTTATATGTGATTCTTCCCTGAATTTGACTATGATAATTAGGATGAACTAAAGTTTTGTAATATGAACCTATTACGGAATGATATTTTCTCCTCCCGAGGCTAATATCATTTATAATGATGTTTCCAACTTCAAAACTAAAAATTCTAGAAATTAAATTTCCCAAAGAAATTTAAGTATGATTTGCTTTGTATCTTTTAAATGCAAAGCAAATCTCCTTTTTCAAACAAACAAAAAAATGGCGACTCCACTGGGGATGAATCTCTCTCTCTATTTTAAATAATAATAGAAATTTATTGCATTGATAGTTCTGACCGTTGGCCTCTCTACCCATTTTTTTCTTAGGTTAGTGTGACCAATTTCAAAAAGAATTAATCTACAAGAGAGGTGTATGAGGAAACCTCTATCAAATTTAGGCTTTGATATTTTGCCCCTAAGTCAATTGGTGGGATGAAAGAGTCAAGCCAAACATTTGGGATCTTCATATCAATTCTATAAACATGCATAGTTGAGTGAAACTCAATATGTTGAGTTTCAAAATTTGAAGAAGATCCATTAATTTAAATTCCAAAATTCAAGTTTCTCTAGCCAAATTCAGGCTTTAACATTCCACCCCCAAGTCAATTGGTGGGATGAAAGAGTCATGTTAAATTCTCTAGATTTTCCTATCCATTTTATAAACCTACATGATTGAGTGAAACTCAACTTTGAAGAAGATCCATTAATTTCAATTCCAAAATTAAAATTTCTCGAGCCAAATTTAGGCTTTGACATTTCACCCCGAGTCAATTGGTGGGATGAAAGAGTCAAGCTAAACTCTCTAGATTTTTTTATTAATTTTGAAAACCTACATAAATGAGTGAAACTCAATATACTGAGTTTCAGAGTTTATAGAACACCCGTCAATTTCAATTTCAAAATTCAAAACTCTCTAACAAAAATTTTACCCCATGTCAATTGGTGGAATGAAAGAGTTAAGCCTAATCCTTTAAATTTTTTTATGTCAATTTTGTAAACTTGCATGATCGAGTGAAACTCAACATGTTGAGTTTCAAACTTTGAAGAAGATCCATTCAGTTTTAACCTTAAGTTTGAAAGTTCGAAAGGGATGTTAAGCCCTAGTGAACTAGTCCCGAGGCTAACCAAGAGGGGGGGGGGGGGGGGGGGTGAATTGGTTATTTAAAAATTTCACGATAACTATGAAAATCTTTTCGATACTTAGCAGCGGAAACAAGTAAACAATAACGAAAAGATCAACCAACGATATTCACCCAAGCAGTTTATATTGAAAAGTAAAATGCAAAACTGAATCAGAAAAGCAAACCAGATTTTATAGTGGTTCGGTCAACTTGACCTACGTCCACTCCCCGGAGCCTCCCCTCCGGGTATTGCACTAAATTAAAGTGACTCTCCTTTTGCTCCCACAGCAAGGCGGAGAAGCCTGTACAAAACACCTCCTTTTCACCATACGGTGAGGCAGAGAACCCGACCTCCTTTCGCTTCCTCCTGAAGCAGGCAGAGAACCTTCGAACTCCTTTTGCTTCCACCTGAAGCGGGCAGAGAACCCACGAACTCCTTTCGCTTCCACCTGAAGCGGGCAGAGAACCCAGATCTTCTAGCGAACGATCCTCCCACGAAGAACACCGACTAGACGACAGACGACGAGCGGAGAAGATGACTCTGATCCGTGCTTGGAGCAACCTTAGTGAATCCCTCACTAACTCCCCCTCACAAGATCTCTTCTCTCTCTCCCAACTCTCTCTCTCTCTAGGATTTCTCAGGGAAGGAAGGCAGCAAAAGATTTTTCCCAATCTTGGAAAAAGTTCTTTTAAAGGAGGGCTTAAAATTTGCCCTAAATCTCAACTTGTCGGCCAAGATCGTCCAGGACGATCGGTAGATCGTCCTGTACGATCAGTTCAAATTCAGCTATTTCAGCCTGGACGATCTGGCTCTTCTGGACGATCAGTAGAAAAAGTTGTTCATATCGTCCCGTACGATCCTGCGATCGTCCGGGACGATTAGTTCAAATTGAAGGAAATCGTCCAGAAGACAGTTCGGGTCGTCCAGAGAAATCTGTGCTGGACGACCAAAAAATGACTTGATCGTCCCGGACGATAGGGTATTCGTCCGGTACGATTAGTTCAAAAAGGCCCCAAATCATCCTGTACATAGTTCTGGACGTACAGCTGAAATGCACAAGACGATCACGATCGTCCGGGACGATCCTGCGATCGTCCTGGACGATGTGATCGTATCAATTAAACATTAATTGCTTTTCTTAATTACCAGACTAATTTAGGCATGATTGTAGTGAATCGTCCAGGACGATACACGTATCGTCCGGGACGATCAGACCAAAATACTTAAAATAAAACTTGCCTAACTTAATCTGGCGGCTGAGAATTTCTGATTTGGGCATATCGTCCCGTATGATCCGTAGATCGTCCAGGACGATCGGCTCAATCAGACCCTCTTAACTTAGTCGCCCTAATTAGGGTTTCTGTTTTAACTGGATCGTCCAGGACGATGTGGATATCGTTCAGGACGATCTGAACAAAATTGCAACAGAAACTCTAATTCACTCAATCTCTCCCCCTGAGTGTGTGTGTGCAAGGTTACTTAGCTAGGGAATCAGTTACATTACAATTGACTCAATAAAAGGAAAAATCATACATTTGACACACTTGGACCCGATCTTAAGTTGGCTTGAGTGGCTCGCAGTCTTTTGTGCCTGGAATAGATTAGCCAAGCAAAACACACTGGAAACATGTTTGTCATCATCAAAACCAGATTTGCAACAATCTCCCCCTTTTTGATGATGGCAAACATTTGTAAAGTAGTCTGAAAACCAAGGTAAACTAGGAGATCAAACAAAACAAACATTTTTTTTTAATTTTCATTTAACAGCTCAAACAATACAGAAAATATGAAACAAACAACAGAAACAGACACGACACGACTACAACTCTGACTCCCCCTTTTGACATCACAAAAAGGAGGAGGGAAAAAACATAACACGGAAATAAAACATAAAATAAAACATATTGATGTTAGATTCAAAAACCAATGACAGGACAATTGACAGCGCTGAAATCCAAAAAAAGGTTGGAAATAATCAACTTTCGTAACTCCGACCCCGGGCACCTTATCGATGCAAACCTCTTCCAACACAAAAATCCGATTCAGAATAAAAGACATTAGATTTGAAAAGAAATCCTTTCAAGCCTCGTTCCAGAAAAATATCTGATATAATAGTGTTACAAAGTAAAAAATCAGAAATCAGGATTTTCAAGACTCAAACTTTTGAAAATATTAAGTGGCGCACAGATTTTTCTAAGACATTTAATAATCTGAAAGGAAAGAAGGCTTGTGTTGGGCTCATTTTGTGCCTCTTTTTCAAATTGGTTGGTGCTTTGCGCATCTTTTGATTTTTGATACACTTTGTGTATCCAATTTGGCAATTTCGCATCTTTTCAGTTTTGGGCTCATTTTATGCCTCTTTTTCAAATTATCTGGCGCACTGCGCATCTTTTATAAGCCTTCTCCTTTTCATAATCATTAAAGAGTCTCAGCTGTGAGATTATCTTCCAGACATAGGAGATGACTCTCCGCAGTAAGGAAGAACGATTCACAAAACAAAATCCATACAACATATGATAAATGCAATCACTTGGTTTAGAAAATCAAACTAAGGACTCAAGACTTTGAAAAACACTATTGATATGAGGCAGATTACTGTAGGAAGATAAAATAATCTCTATTTCAAAAACTAACATTTTAATTTTGAAAAGGATTTTTATTCAAAAGAAACTACACACCAGTAAAGGAGTTAGAGGAAGAGAAACAATTATCAATGTTTCTTCCCTTTAACAGATTCAGTGAAGTCAATCACTGCTTATCAGCTTCCAAACCAAAACAAGGTAAAAACTCCCAGTCAAAAATTCAGATCACCAGAAGTAGTGAGCGGTGATCAGATCTTGAAAAGCATAAAACAGTAAGTGCAAGATATGAACCCGTAAATAAATAAAAACAGGTAGAGAATCATAGCAAAGTAAATACTCAAATCAAACTAACAAAAAGGGTAACACAGAAATCAGCAGAAGAAATAAAATCAACTGAAAGCAAATAATCAAACCAAAACTAACTAACAGAAATCAGAAATCACAATACAAAAACTAACTAACAGAAATCAGAAAATAGAATACAACAAACTAACGAACAGAAATCAGAATACCAATCATAACAATCATAAATTAGCAGTCATCAGAATCAAGCATTTATATCAATCACTCCTAATCTGGTTCTCAAAATGCTGAATGAGTCAAAGGCCAGTGGTTTAGTGAATATGTCAGCCAGCTGATTTTCAGTTGCTACGTGGTGTAGCTCAATGTCCCCTTTTGTAACATGGTCCCTAATGAAGTGATGCCTAATGTCAATGTGTTTGGTCCTAGAATATTGGATTGGATTCTTAGAGATACAGATGGCACTAGTATTATCACACAGAACAGGAATTGTGCCAACAGGTACTCCTAAATCCAAGACTTGCTGCTTCAACCAAAGAACTTGGGCCACACAACTTCCTAAGGCAATGTACTCAGCTTCAGCAGTGGAAAGTGCAACTGAGTTCTGTTTTCTACTAGACCAGGAGACTAATGACTGTCCTATGAATTGACAAGTCCCAGAGGTACTCTTCCTATCCACCCTACACCCCGCAAAGTCAGAGTCAGAATATCCAATGATCTCAAAAGAGGTGCTGTGCCTAGGGTACCAAATTCTTAGGTTTGGGGTCCCTAAAAGATATCTAAGAATTCTCTTAACAGCAGTCAGGTGGGACTCTTTAGGATCAGCCTGAAACCTAGCACAAAGACAGACACTAAACATGATATCAGGTCGGCTAGCAGTTAGGTAAAGCAGTGAACCTATTATCCCTCTATACTTCTTCTGATCAACATATTTTCCATTTGAATCCTTATCTAACTGAACTGAGGAGGGCATGGGAGTATTGATTGGCTTGGCTTTATCCATTTCATATTTCTTCAAAATGTCCTTAGTGTATTTTGATTGATTGAGAAAGGTTCCATCATCCGTTTGCCTTATGCTAAACCCCAAAAAGTAGGACAATTCTCCCATCATACTCATCTCAAACTCTTTACTCATTGTTTTAGAAAACTCTTCACATAAGTATTTATCAGAAGATCCAAAAATTATATCATCAACATAGATCTGGACAATGAGTAAGTCATCTCCTAATCTCCTCAGAAAAAGGGTGGTGTCTACGCTCCCCTTAACAAACTCTCTTTCTAACAGGAATGTGCTAAGCCTCTCATACCAAGCTCTGGGTGCTTGTTTCAATCCATATAAGGCCTTTTTTAATTTATAGACATGACTTGGATATTGGGAGCTCTCAAAACCTGGGGATTGTTCTACAAAAACATCTTCTTTAATTACCCCATTTAAAAAGGCACTCTTGACATCCATTTGAAATAGCTTAAATCCCTTATAACAGGCAAAGGCTAGTAGCACTCTAATGGCTTCCAATCTAGCTACAGGGGCAAAAGTCTCCTCAAAATCAATCCCTTCTATCTGATTATACCCCTTAGCCACCAATCTTGCCTTATTTCTCACCACCACACCAGAATCATTCATCTTATTCTTAAAGACCCACTTGGTTCCCATAATACTTTGGTTTCTAGGTCTTTCTACTAACTCCCAAACATCATTCCTTACAAATTGATTCAATTCTTCCTGCATAGCTAAAATCCAAAACTCATCCGACAAGGCTTAATTGATGTTGGTGGGTTCAGTCATTGAGATAAAGGCAGAATGGTTTACTTCCTTTCTAAGTCCATGCCTAGTCCTAACACCTTCAGAAGGGTCTCCTAAGATCAGTTCTTTAGGATGACTCGAAGAATATCTCCAATCTCTAGGCAATTCTATTTGAGGTTCTACCCTTTCCTCCAAATTTGTATTTCCAACTCCTTGGGTAACCTCAACAATCTCTTCATCTTCTACTTCAGATCTAGACTCCTGAGGATCAGATTCATCAAACACTACATGGGTTGTTTCTTCCACCACCAAAGTCCTCCTATTGAACACCCTAAAGGATTTCCCCACACTTGAATATCCTAAGAACACTCCTTCATCAGATTTGGGGTCAAATTTTCCTAAGGGTGACTTCCCGTTGTTCAGAATGAAAACCTTACAGCCAAAGACATGGAGGTGGGACAGATTTGGTGTTCTACCCTTAATGATCTCATAAGGTGTCTTGTTCAGTTTGACTCTCACATTCACCCTATTCAGCACATAACAGGCAGTGTTCACCGCTTCAGCCCAAAAGTATTTAGGAAGTGAATACTCGGCAAGCATGGCTCTAGCGGCTTCCACTAAGGTCCTATTCTTCCTTTCAGCTACCCCGTTCTGCTGAGGGGTCCTAGGAGCTAAAAAATTGTGACTAATCCCATGCTTCTCACAAAAACTTCCAAATCTTTCATTTTCAAACTCCCCTCCGTGATCACTATGGATGGTAATAATCTCACATCCTAACTTCTTCTGAATCCAAGTAGAGAAAGATCTAAACTCATCAAATGACTCAGACTTGTGTGACAAAAACTTAACCCAAGTGAACCTTGAATAATCATCAACAATCACAAAACCATAGACTCTCCCCCCTAAGCTGGCAGTGCTAATGGGTCCAAAGAGGTCCATATGAAGAACTTCTAAAGGTCTAGAGGTGCTAATGTCCTTAACTGAGTGAAAAGAGGACTGGACTTGCTTCCCTAACTGACAGGCATCACACAGGTGATCCTTAGTGAACTTAAGCTTGGGCACACCTCTAACTAAGTCCTTTTGGGTGACTCTCCTAAGGGTTTTCATACTGGCATGACACAATCTCCTATGCCATAACCAAGACTCATCAGCAGTAATTTTTAAGCAAATTGAATTATCAGATTTAATGCTACTTATATCCAGCTTGTAGACGTTGTTGATCCTTTGCCCCTGCAAAACAACTTCATTATTTAAGCTTAAAATGCAGCCAGTGGGCAGGAATTTGATGCTGTATCCCTTGTCGCAGAGTTGACTAATGCTCAGCAAGTTGTGTTTCAGTCCATCTACAAGCAAAACATTATCAATCACAAAATTCTTTGAATCACCAATCATACCTGTGCCTACCACCTTCCTGGTGGTGTTATCTCCAAGTGTAACCTTGCCTCCAGCTCTGGCCTCCAGTGAAATGAACTGATTTGCATCTCCAGTCATATGTCTAGAACATCCGCTGTCCAGGTACCACATGCTCTCACGAGGTCTTGTGTGAGAGCACACCTACAAAATCATCAAATGTCAGTCTTAGGAACCCAAACAGGTTTGGGTTCCTTCTTATGAAAAGAAGAATGCGATGCATGCGTGCTGTGCTGTGCAACAGGCAGTTTGGGTCTCCACACCCAATGTGTACTACGGTGAACAGTACAAGTGTGTGATATGTGTCCTAACATGCCACATAAAAAACATCTAACACCAGGAAAAGGATTAACTAAATGTCGTGAGTGATAGTGCCTCTTCCTAGTAGTGTATGAAACATTCTTTGATGAACTTGCAACAGAATTTTTAAAAGGTGGCGGTGCATAAAATTGTTTAAAAGTAGGCGGTGTTTTGTTATTTTCAAAAGCACTGATTTTCACTTTCAAAAACTCAATGTGTTTGTTTAAACTTCCAATTTCAAACGTTTTTGCACTTTCAATACTTTCTAACTCAGATGCCAAATCATTCACTTTCTTAAAAGCAAGTTCTAATTCACCATGCGATGTTTTTAACAAGTTATGCTCAACAATTAAATCAGAATGCTTTTTATTCAGTTCATCAAACTCATCTAGTAAAGACATGTGATTACTATCAATGGTGGAATGATCCTTAATCAACACTTCATGCTCTTTTTGCAAAGTCAGATAATCTAGTTTCAAACTAGCATGGGTTTTCTTAAGCTTCCTATACGATGTATGAATCTTTTCAGAAACTTCAAATAACTGATCGTAAGTAAGCTCACATACCTCTTCCTGGTCCGACTGACCAGGGTGATCATCCGCCATCAGACACAAGTTTGTTTCCTCCTCTTCAGCTTCAGTCTCAGAAGAGTCGGATGCAGAGTCTGCCCAGAACGCCTTCTGAATCCGCTTCTTGTCCTTTCTGAACTTTGGTTTCTCCTCACCCTTCTCCTTGCTTGGGTGAGCTTTAAGTGTTGGACAATCAGCCTTAATGTGTCCAGGCTTCCTGCATTCAGAACAAACCGATTCAGATGAACCCTTAAAGTTTTTATTGAACTTACCCTTGTTCCACTTCTGATAGTTCTTATGTTTCTTCCTTAGAAAGCTTTTAAATTGCCTTGTGATTAAGGCAACTTCATCGCTATCAGACTCGGAAGTGCTAGCATCTGAATCTTTGGCCTTTAGTGCCACGGTCTTCTCTTTCTTGCGTTCTCCTGCATCAAGTTGCCTTTGGTTCACCCCTTGCTCGTAAGCAATGAGTGATCCAAGTAAGCTGTCAATAGAGTAAGTATTTAAATCTTTGGATTCAGTAATAGCAGTAATCTTAGCATCATAAGAAGCAGGCAAACATCTAAGAATCTTGTTCACTCTTTCGTAGTTGGTAAGTTCTCTACCTAAAGCATGCAAAGAGGTAACAATCTGAGTGAACCTTGTGTACATTTCTGAAATAGTCTCACTAGGTTTCATGTGAAAAAGTTCGTAATCATGTAACAAGATGTTTAACCTAGATTGTTTGACTTCAGTTGTACCTTCGTATGTTATACATAACCTATCCCAGATTTCCTTTCCCGTTGTACAAGTAGAAATACGCATATAATCTTCAGATTTCAAAGCACAAAAGAAACAGTTCAAACATTTTGCATTCAACTGTGCTAAATCACGATCATCAAACGTCCAATCAGCAAATGGCAATTCAGTTTTCACATTGTTAATCATTCGAAAAGGTGGTTCGTATCCGTCCTTAACTAACATCCACATGCGATAATCAATAGATTGCAGAAAAGTAGACATGCGTGTTTTCCAAAAATCAAAAGGAATATTGTCAAACAACGGTGGTCTAGTAATAGAATAACCTTCAGCAGTATTACGATTGTTACAATTAGCCATTGGATCAAATTCAAAAGTTTTTAAACAGAAATTTTGAATCCCGCTCTGATACCACTTGAAAGTTCGAAAGGGATGTTAAGCCCTAGTGAACTAGTCCCGAGGCTAACCAAGAGGGGGGGGGGGTGAATTGGTTATTTAAAAATTTCACGATAACTATGAAAATCTTTTCGATACTTAGCAGCGGAAATAAGTAAACAATAACGAAAAGATCAACCAACGATATTCACCCAAGCAGTTTATATTGAAAAGTAAAATGCAAAACTGAATCAGAAAAGCAAACCAGATTTTATAGTGGTTCGGTCAACTTGACCTACGTCCACTCCCCGGAGCCTCCCCTCCGGGTATTGCACTAAAAGAAAGTGACTCTCCTTTTGCTCCCACAGCAAGGCGGAGAAGCCTGTACAAAACACCTCCTTTTCACCACACGGTGAGGCAGAGAACCCGACCTCCTTTCTCTTCCTCCTGAAGCAGGCAGAGAACCTTCGAACTCCTTTTGCTTCCACTTGAAGCGGGCAGAGAACCCACGAACTCCTTTCGCTTCCACCTGAAGCGGGCAGAGAACCCGGATCTTCTAGCGAACGATCCTCCCACGAAGAACACCGACTAGACGACAGACGACGAGCAGAGAAGATGACTCTGATCCGTGCTTGGAGCAACCTAGTGAATCCCTACTAACTCCCCCTCACAAGATCTCTTCTCTCTCTCCCAACTCTCTCTCTCTCTAGGATTTCTCAGGGAAGGAAGGCAGCAAAAGATTTTTCCCAATCTTGGAAAAAGTTCTTTTAAAGGAGGGCTTAAAATTTGCCCTAAATCTCAACTTGTCGGCCAAGATCATCCAGGACGATCGGTAGATCGTCCTGTACGATCAGTTCAAATTCAGCTGTTTCAGCCTGGACGATCTTGCTCTTCTGGATGATCAGTAGAAAAAGTTGTTCATATCGTCCCGTACGATCCTGCGATCGTCCGGGACTATTAGTTCAAATTGAAGGAAATCGTCCAGAAGACAGTTCGGGTCGTCCAGAGAAATCTGTGCTGGACGACCAAAAAATGACTTGATCGTCCCGGACGATAGGGTAATCGTCCGGTACGATTAGTTCAAAAAGGCCCCAAATCATCCTGTACATAGTTCTGGACGTACAGCTGAAATGCACAAAACGATCACAATCGTCCGGGACGATCCTGCGATCGTCCTGGACGATGTGATCGTATCAATTAAACATTAATTGCTTTCCTTAATTACCAGACTAATTTAGGCATGATTGTAGTGAATCGTCCAGGACGATACACGTATCGTCCGGGACGATCAGACCAAAATACTTAAAATAAAACTTGCCTAACTTAATCTGGCGGCTGAGAATTTCTGATTTGGGCATATCGTCCCGTACGATCCGTAGATCGTCCAGGACGATCGGCTCAATCAGACCCTCTTAACTTAGTCACCCTAATTAGGGTTTCTGTTTTAACTGGATCGTCCAGGACGATGTGGATATCGTCCAGGACGATCTGAACAAAATTGCAACAGAAACTCTAATTCACTCAATCTCTCCCCCTGAGTGTGTGTGTGCAAGGTTACTTAGCTAGGGAATCAGTTACATTACAATTGACTCAATAAAAGGAAAAATCATACATTTGACACACTTGGACCCGATCTTGAGTTGGCTTGAGTGGCTCGCGGTCTTTTGTGCCTGAAACAGATTAGCCAAGCAAAACACACTGGAAACATGTTTGTCATCATCAAAACCAGATTTGCAACAAAGTTTAAGCTCAATTTCATTTTCTAGTTCAAATTTAGGCTTTGACATTTCACCCCAATTCAGTTGGTGGAATGAAAGAGTAAAGCTAATTCTTAAGATTCTCATGTTAATTTTGTGAACCCTCATGTTGAGCAAAAACTTAATATGTTTAGTTCTAAAAGTTGAAAGTAATCAATCAAGCTCAAAATTCAAATTCCATTTCAAAATCAACTAATCTAAATCAAATTTTCTTAATTTAAGAAAATCAAACAAATTCAAATGGCTGGGAAACTCATATTCTCACTGAATAGAGACAGAACTGTAGAAGAAACTACCTATGGTAGTTCAGTCCAGTTTGGAATGGACTTTCAAAACTTTAAGCTGTTAGTTAATGGGGAAAGAATCATTGATCTATTTGCTGGGACACAAGTGGATGTCCCCTTAGTTGAGATTACTTTATGGCTAGAAGCTGACTCCACCATCTCCAAAATGGAGGTCGCTATCACCCCCTTGCCCCCTGTACCCTCTACTAGGGAGGATAAGAAACAAAAACCAATGATAATGGATGAGATCCCATCTATGTCTGAGATTGGATCATGTTCTAGCACCCCCTTTTCCAACAAGAATCAGAAGAAGAACTATCTACATAGGGTGAGAAAGAAAATTATTAAGGCTAAAAAGATTGCTAAGTCAGAAGCCTTAAAGCAAGTCGAATCTAAGGCTAATGGAGAGTTAGCTGCTCCTTATATATACCTCCTATTTGGTGGAAGTCATTTCCACCATCTTCCTATTACTCAAGGGAGGGAGGTTGTTAGAAGAGTAGTAGGATCTCCACTGTGCCCTTTTGACTATTGCACAAAAAAGATCAACCAAACCAGAAATGAGTAATCACTAGCAATAAGCCATATGCCCCCAGTTGAGGGTTATGGCCCATCCACTCTACTAGAGGATGTTAGGTCACATTACCATATGTACCCCACTACATTATTTATAGAGGAGGAGGTATAAAAACCACCCGGGGTGCACTCTTATAGTTGTTGGGTAGCTAGTAATTAGGGAGGGGGAATAATAATAGATCTTATATCTTATCAAATAGTGACACCATTTAAATTTAACTTCTAAAGGGAGTCCTATCGTAATAGATCCTTAGATTGAAATGATGCAGCATCATCTAGGGATAGTGCAGACCCCAAGACAGTCTCTCCCTCCTAAGATATTATAGAAATGTAATTTCATATTTGCAGAATCTTGCCACCTAGACTTGTAAATTTTTAAGGAAAATATATTATTTCTCGAATGTACTAGGTTCATATTCTTATTAGAAGATGGTTGTGTTGTAATGTTTCAAGGACTATGATTTTGATGATAGTAAACCTTTTTATTTTTATTTGAGTGACTAATCTTTCAGGTTCACAGGATCAATTGTAATTCAAGCCAGCCCAAGATCGAGTCAGTCTATTTGTGGTCCAAGGTCAATGTACTTTTTCATTTTTCTTGAGTTAAGTGTAATGTAACAGATCCCCAAGCTAAGTAACCTTACACACACACACTTAGGGGGAGAGTTTTAGTGAGTTAGAGTTTCTGTTTTAAATTTTGTTCAAATCATCCTGGATGATATTCATATTGTCCTAGACGATCCAGCAAAAATAGAAATCCTAATTAGGGTAACCATGTTAAGTCGATTTGATTAAGCAGATCATCCTAGATGATAGACCCATCGTACCGGATGATATGCTCAAATTAGAAATTCTTAGCTGCCAGATTGAGTGAGTTAGGCAAGTTTTTATTTTTAGAATTTTGGTCTGATTGTCCCAGATGATACGTGTATCATTCTGGATGATCCTTTACAATCATGCCTAAATTAGTCAAGTGATTAAGAAAAGTAATTAATATTTGATTGATATGATTATATCATCCCAAACGATCGCAATATCATCCTGGACAATATATGTAAAATTCTGACCGTCTAGAGCACTTCACCTGGATGACCCGAACAATCCTCTGAATGATATTCCCAATTTTGAACTAATCATACGGGATGATCGTGATATCATCCTGGATGATCAAGTCATTTTGAGATCGTTCAGTAGGTTTTGGTTGTACGACCTGAGCTGTGTGTAGGACGATATTATCATTTTTGAACTAATCTTATATGATGATATAGATATCATCCTGGATGATCAAGTCATTTTGAAATCATCCTACATAAGTTGCCCTGGATGACCCGAGCTATCTTCTGGATGAAATTCTTGATTTACACTAATCATCCCAGATGATCACAGAATCATACGGGATGATCTGAACAAGCTTTATCTTCTAATCATCCAGAGAAACTAGATCGTCAAGGTTAATATATGTGATTTTGTACGATCGTACGGGATGATCTATCGACCAGTTGAAATTTAGGGTAATTTTTGAGCCCTACTATTTAAGATTTTTTTCTTCCAATAAGAAAGATCTTTTGCCACCTTCCTTACTAGAGAGAACTTTGAGAGAGAGAGAGAGATCTTGGGAGAGAGAGAGAGGATCTTGTGAGGGGGAGTTTGTGAGGTGTTCACAAAGGTTACTCCAAGTAAGGATCTGAGTCATCTTCTCCGGTCGTCATCTCTTGTCTTGTTGGTGTCTCTATGGTAGGATCATCAGCAAGAAGATACAGGTTCTCTTCCTACTTCAGGAGGAAGCGAAAGGATTCCAGGTTCTCTGCCTGCTTCAGGAGGAAGTGAAAGGAGTCCAGGTTCTCTGCCTCACCGGGTTGGTGGAAAGGAGTTTTGTACAGGCTTCTCCGCCTTACTGTGGGAGCAAAAGGAGAGTCACTTAGTGTTAGTGCAATACTCGGAGGGGAGGCTCTAGGGAGTGGACGTAGGTCAAGTTGACCGAACCACTATAAAATTTGGTGTGTTCTTTCTGATTATCTTTAGCATTTATTTTTCTATTGATGATCGTGTGATTGTGATTATTATTCTATTATTGTTAAACATCTGCACATCATCGAGAAACTGTAATTATTTTAAAACATTCAAAAAGATTTTTCTAAATCATTTTTGCTCATGAATTTTTAAAATAACAAATTCACCCCCCTCTTGGTTAGCCTCGGGACTAGTTCACAAGGGCTTAACATCCCTAATGAACTTTCAAGTTAAATAATCCTTTTTATTGGAAATTGACCTCTACTTAAAATCATAGACATAAGAAAGTTGTGATTGACTCCACTTGATACCTAAAGGTCCCTCCCTCCCACTGCTTGTGTGGGTTGATTTTATCAAATTGAAGTTGGCTTTAAAAATGAAAATCCTCTCAATTTTCTCAAAATGTTCTATCTTAATTGGCTTCTCTAGCATGTTTAAAATATATTCAATGATTTTCCTAATTAAGTTGATATTCTTATAGATTGGGTCCACTTTAAAAATTATTCTTCATTGCATAAGAGAATGAGTTATCTTTTCTTATACTTGAGATATAATCTTGTCATTCAAAAAAGAGAACAATCATTTTAAGGATTTAAATAAAATGAAGCCTCTTATTAAAATTAATAAAAGTCAAAAGATATGCAAAGCGTGCCAAAAGTCAAAAGATGCGTAAAGTGTGCCAAAAATTAAGAGATGTGTGAAGTGTGCTAAAAAATCAAAAAATGCGCAATGTGCACTATAAAAATGAGGAATAGGTTTCCTTCTTCTTTAAATTCTTAAATCTCAGAAAACCCAATCACCTTTAATCGCTTGATTTTGAAAAATCATGAATCCAAATTCTTCATCATATATGAATTATCTATCAAATAAAAAAATGTCATATAAGAGAATTGAAAAGATTTAAATTTTCTCTCCAACTTAAACCTTCTGATATTAATTTTAATTTAAAAATATATCAAGGAGAACCCTAGTTTAGTTTCTACAAAACTTGATCTGGGTCAACAAAATCTAAATCCTTAAACCCTTCCCTGGTTAGTTAGAGTCACTCTACTTCTCACTGTGCTTTTGAATTTGTTCTTGTTTGTTAGTTTGATATGGTCCAAATGATTAAGGGAAAATTTTCCAAAAAGAGAATGGTTTTTCTACTTCTGATAAGAATTCAAATCTCATTCTTAAGGGATGTGTGTAAGCCCTTACACATAGGAATCATTTTCTTTAGAATCTACTCTATAAAATCACATTCTATGTTGGATACAAGATCATTTCCCATCTAGATGTATAGTTTCCATCGCTAGGAATTGCCATTCAAGATCAAAATATAATTGAGCAAAGTGCCTGACTCCAATCAGAGGAGCTCTAGAGCCTTGAAGAAACTCACTTATAAGATCAAAAAATTTAAAATTGTAAAAGTCTTGAATGGTTCAAGCTCATGATAAGTTAGTACAACCTAGAACCTTCCAAGTAGGAGACTTGGTCCTGGTTCTTCGGAGACCTATCTTAGCTCACCGAATGATTGGTGGGGGTTTGAACCAATATAAGAATGACCTTTTAACATAGAGATAATCTATGAGGGGAGTTCACATCAAATATCAATTGATTAACTATGAAGGATGCCACCAAATATTTTTTGACATTAGCGTGACTCTTCAAGAAGTCCATGCCAGATGAGTATCAAATTTAATATCAAAGAAAATTTCTTCAAATTAAAAAACATTTGAATTCAAAACTCTCCAATTCAAAATAAAAAATCAAATCAAATTCAAAAATCCTCCAAATTCAAAATCTCAAATTCTAAATTCCAGTTTTCTTTTCCTTAAGGACAGATGTAAATCATCATGCTTTCTTTCCTTAGGATTAGATCCACTAGTGAAGGAGAATGCCCACTGTGGCACTATCCTAGTTTCAATCCAATTTTGATCTTCTGTGTGGAGTAAAATTCATCCCCACATGATTATCTTCTAGTGATAGAGAACACCCTCTATGGCACCATCCTAATTTCAATCCAATTTTGATCCTTCTATTTGGAGTAAGCTTCCTCCCCACATGATCATCTGTTAGTGATGGAGCATGCCCCTTGTGAAACCATCCTAGCCTCAAAATCTAGATCCGATCCTCTATGAGAAGCAATACTTCCTTCCCATATGAACATCTAGTTTTCTTCTCTTTAAGATTAGATGTGAGTCATCATGCTTTCCTTCTTTAAGATTAGATGTCCCAGTGATGGAGAAGGCCCTTTGTGACACCATCTTAGTTTCAAAATCTAGATCTGATCCTCTGTGGAAAGTAATGCTTTCTTCCCACACGATCATCCAGTTTTCTTCTCCTTAATGTTAGATGTGAGTCATTGTGCTGTCTTACCTTAGGATTAAACTCCTAGTGAGGGATAACGCCCTCTATGACACCATCCTTATTTCAAATTCTAGATTTAATCCTCTATGGGAAGCAATGCTTTTCTCCTACATGATTATCCATTTTTCTTTTTCTTAAGGTTAGAAGTGAGTCTCTGTGCTTCCTTTCCTTAGGATTAGACCCACTAGTGATAGAGTATGCCCTTTATGGCACTACCCTAGTATCAATTCAAACTCGTTCCTCTAGAATTTAGTTTTTCCCTCCTTTAAAATAAAAAATCCAAACTTGGTCTCTTTCTATTTTGTCAATGCCAATATGTGCAGTAGAACTTCATTCTACTACATATATTGGAGGACTATTTTTTGACCTCATTTTTGTATGAGGTCACCCATCCTGACCCATCTGTTGATCTGATGGCTGACAACCACCAAGTTGGCAATCATCTAGACTTCAATTCAATCTTCAATCCATACATTAATTCAATCTTTAATCCAGACTTTAATCCAGACCTCAATCTAGACCTCAACCCAAACCTAAACCGAAGCCTCAATCCAAACTTAAATCCATACCTTAGTATATATCTTAATCCAGACTTTAATATACACCTCAATTTAGACCTCAACCTAGACTTCAATCCAGACTTCAATCAATCTAGAATTTTATCAGGCCAGGCTTCAATCCAGACTTCAATTTAATCTTCAATCCAGACTTCAATTCAATCTTCAATCAAGACTTCAATTCAATCTCAACCTAGACTTCAATTCAAATCTTGATCTAGACTTTAATCCATACATTAGTCCAGATCTTAATCCAATTTTCAATCAAACCTCAATCCAGTATTTAATCAAACTTCAATCGAGTGTTCAATCAAACTTCAATCCAATGTTTAATCAAACTTCATTCCAATTTTCCATCAAAATTCAATCCATACTTGAATCTAGTCTTCAATCACATTTCAATCTAGTCTTCGATTAAACCTCAATCCAGTCTTCAATCAAACCTCAATCAATCCTCAATAAATTTTCAATCAAGCTTCAATCATATCCAATCATCAATAATCATTCAATTAATTATCATTGATATGGATAGGTCAAATTTAATCAATCAAATCCAAAGTCCAGCTCGAATCCGGAAATTCGGATCAAAATCCAAGGTTAAAGGCCCTTATTATGAACCCTTTTTGAGTGATTTTTTAATCACTTCAAAAACCTAGTCAAATGAACTCTGATTTATGATCTATCAATTTCATATTGATTAGGCATGTCCCTAGGGTCAACCCTATAAATTTCAGCTTAAGCTTATACTTCTAACCCTAGAAACTAAATTGAATTCCAAAGGCTATAAAACCTTCAAATATTTATAGCCTATGCCACTAGACCTTCCACCTTTTGAAATTTGACCATGAAACCTTCCCCAAGACCCTTGATCATGTCCATAGCCTTTTTAATGATATGTTGAGATATAAATTACATTTTGGTGGACCCAATTTGACCCTTAGTTGACCAGGGGTCAAAATGACCAAAATGCCCCTTTAGGGAAAAATTAAAGTTTCATTCAAACTTCAATATGGCCAAACCAAATAAAATCTTAAAGCCTCCTCTAATTCATCCTAAATACCATTAGGAGTGCATTGGACTCAAATCCAGACCTTGGTCGAGCATGGTTGACCATGTCAACCTATTTTGGCTAAATTGCCCTTTTAAGGGCTTAAATAGTCATTTCAACCCAAATGGCTTCACCATTATATGGGACAACCTCCATTGAACTCAAAATGTCATTTTGGACCTGTTAGACCCAAACTCAGGTCTTGGACTAACATGGTTGACCAAGTCAACCTTCGTTAACCAAATAGCCCCTTTAGGGTCTAAATGGTCATTTTGACTAAAATGACCCTTCTAGTTTAGGAGACCACACCCATTGGTCTCCATTGATCAAATCAAACTTATTGAGCTCAAATCTAACCCCTAGTTTGACCTGGTTGTCCAAGTCCACCAAGGTTGACAATATCAACCATTAAGCCATACTCATATTGAATCAAGCTTCAAATGCATTTAAACTCCTTCAAAATCCCTTGATCACTTTTTCTAATGATTTGGGCTTGATTGGTCACCCTAACCTAGTCAATAGTTAACTTGGTCAACGAGGACCAAATCTAGTCAAACTTGACCTATTTGGGTGAAATCACTTTATGCATTCAATTCAAGCCCTCCAAGCTCTCATGCTTACTTCAATGAATGGTTCAAATATGTTTAAACTCGTTAGGAGTCATATCATATTTATTTTGACTTGGTCAAACCTTAAGAATGGTCAAACCCCATATTACATGTATTCTTCCATTCAAATTCTGATTTATTGCTTTGAGAATCCTTAAATTCATTTCTCTTAATGCCTTGAACACACTTAAACTCATCACAAGATAAGTTATGGTCAAGTTGCCTTAGTCAACTCAACAAGACTGGGTCAAACCACCTTAAATTCTCATATATTTATTTAAATTCCAATCTCATAGCTTGACATTCATCCTAAACCTTTTCAATTAATTCATGGTGCTACCTAGATGGAACCTCAAATGGTTTGATCAGTTGACCAGTCAAACCAGTCAACAAACTTCCAAAAAATAATTAAATGGTTAAACCACTCGATCTAATTCACCACACTCCAAATCCCACCCATTCTAGCCACTTAAACCACTCTAAAAACTTCTTAAGCTTAATTCAAATCTCAATTAACCCTTAGTTTAATCTTAAACTCAATCCAAATGTTCCCATGTACATATAAAGACAAATGACACTTTTCAAGTGATTGTCCTTACATTGTCCCTTCCCCCATCTTTCTAAAAATCTTGAGACACTTAGTAAGCATCTGAGCTAGCTTCCAAAGTGCTCTCATCTATCCATTCAACCCTTAGGGTTTTGAATGAAGAAAAGGGATAAAAACTAGCTCATTCAATCAATTGCACTCTCTCACTCAATCCCTCTTCTCCAGAGCTATCTCCAGCCCCAAAAACTCCTTCTACAGCTTCTACAGACATTTTTATAGCTTCCATATGCCTTTATCCACCAAATCTTAGCCTCCAAATCCCCTATTAGTGAAGAGAGAGGGATTAGAGAGAGAAATAGGAGATTTGAAGATATCTTTCAATCAAGCTAGAACCAGACTATAGAGTCTTATAGGAAGTTAAAGAGGTCATCTCATGCTTTCTAACAAGCCCATGAAACCTAGAATCCAACCCCTAAATGGTAAGATATTCTCACTTTTAGGTTAATTTTAAATTTGAAACTATAGCAAATCTATAATGTATGGAGCCTCCAAACTCCAGGCATTGGAAGATTAGGCTACCATAAATCTATGTTTCAAATTTCATTAAATTTGGTTGAGTATTTTGAGGGGCATTTAAACTCTCAGTTCATTTTTGAACTGAACTGATAATTTTTGTTCAATCAGAGTTGTCTGATTGGGCCTTCTGCCATTCGGACAGCCCAGAAAGCACCACATTGCTCGGATCAAGATTGCATGGCCTTTGTGTGACTCGAACCCGCATTTTTTGGTCTGGGTTAGGATACATGGTGCGATCACAACTGTTTCTCACTAACATTATCAATCCGATGGCTGATATAGCAGGCTCTCATCGTTAAGTGGCACATTGTTGCATGCCACGTGTCAAATTAGCGCGGCGGTGGTGCAATGTTTGTCGCCACCAAACCATTGATTAAAATTGATTAAAAATTAATTTAAAAATTATTTTAAAAGCCCAGATCTGTGAAAATTCACAGAAAATCAAAATTTTCACCAAATTAAGTATTTTTTGTGTCATTTAAATGGTATTAACTTACAACATTTATTAAAATTAAATTAAAAGTATTTTGATTACTGAATTATGAGATATTTAAATTTTTCTAAAATTTAATTTTCTCCCAATCTAGTAGTCAAATTAGACACTAATTTTGGTGAAAGGTTTTTTTGGCATCTTAGGTGTTCTCTATATTTTACTTAGGTCCAAATGATCAATTAGGGATTGATGTGATGTAAATTAATAAAGTAATGGGTCCATTTTGGACCCAAAACTTTGAAAATTCATAACTCTCCAAATTTATAGAATTAGGCTATGTGTTTATTGTGGTTTGCTTGCATTTATGTCAGGGTTAGCTGGACAGAGATTCAAGCCCAATTGAACACTAGTGACACCTAGGAAAAATAATTAAGGACAAGGTTTAGATAACTTAGAAATTCTTAGGAAATTATACACACACGTAATAGGGGTGAAACTTTGCAATATTAAACCTAGTGATGTTTCACACCTTACATTCAAATTTTATTGAATTTGGAGCCCATTAGATCTGAAAATAAAGTAAGCCAAAATTCAACCCTTTTTAGGACCCATAAACTTCAAAAAATTAAAATTAATTTAACTTAAATCTAAAGAATATAAGTAATATATGCAATTGACCATAATTAAACCCTTAACTCAAGAAAATTAAAAGCCCTTTGACTGGACTTCAATTTTATGCTCAATTTATTTTAAAAAAATATTTAATAAAGTTAATTAATTAGAAATAATTAAAATTCTAAAAAAATTCTCAAACATTTGAGAACACTTCCTTAGGTCATTCCAAACCTTTGGGAGTGGTTTCAAGAAGTTTGGAATTAATTTGGATCAAAACCATTAAATTCCCTCCTTAATTAATCAATTAAAAATGCAATTAAATTTTTAAACTTCAAAAATTCACATAAAATGGCGGCCTCCCGATGACCCAGTTAGGAAAGTAGAGGTCTTAGATTTGACTTATGTTAAGAAAGGTAGAGGTAGACCTAAAAAGACTTGGTTAGAAAATATTAGAAATGACCTTTCTATATTAGATTTAAACTAGAAATTGAATTTTAACATGACACAATGGAGAAAAAGGATTTATGTAGTCGACCCTACATAGTGGGATAAAGGCTTGAAGTTGTTATTCTTCTTGTTGTTGTTGTAAAAATTCATAATTAATTTCAAAAAATTCCAAATTGAGCAAACTTAAAGCCATTAGACTCCATTTAAGGTCTAATATTTATTAAAAATGTCAGACCACCAGAGATCAATCAAAGTTAAAAAGTCAACTTTTCAATCAACTCAAGTTCAAATTTAACTCAAAACTTCAAAAATTCATAAATTAATGTAAAAAAATCCAAATCTAGCAAACTTAGTGTCTAATTTCTCACCTTAGGGTCTAATATCTAAGAAAAATATCAAAACCCCAGAAATTAACTTAATTTGAAAACTCAAATTTTGACCCCTTAATTTAATTAATTAAAATAATTCAAAAATTCAGTAATCAACTTAAATTTTAAAAATCTTTAACT
This sequence comes from Dendrobium chrysotoxum, assembly GCA_019925795.1. Lineage (NCBI taxonomy): Eukaryota > Viridiplantae > Streptophyta > Magnoliopsida > Asparagales > Orchidaceae > Dendrobium > Dendrobium chrysotoxum. The sequence continues at coordinate 26,751,825 of CM034300.1, read as the reverse complement.
TGTCAAAACCAGCAAAAAATTAATTGACTTAAAATTTTTCAACCCTTAAACTTCAAACCCATTAAATTAACTCAATTAATATTGGTTACTACTAGGTAACTTGGGCCTATAAGGCTATTAACTTAGCCTTAAGAAATGTGAAATCAACTTTACGGCCCTTATATAAATAAAGGTAGTAATCACTTAACATTTAAAATACAATTTACAATCAACTTCAAACCATTAATTCTTAAACTCAAATTTAAATCCCTTAAGCCTTCAACAAATCAAAACACTAGACAACTTCAACCTACTACCCAACATAGGATATATCCAAGCTTTAAATTAATAAATTTTCTACAGGTGTTAAGCATGCTAAGCCCCCTTAAAATTGAAAGAGCATGGCCAAGCGTGGCTGTGATTAAAATTTAAGCAATTCAAATGCTTGAGATTTATTGATGATTTTAATATCAATTGTTTAGGATAACCCTGCAAGTGTTCTAGAGTCTTTTAATTTTTAAGATTTAAGGTAATTTAATTTAAGTCAAGTGTTGTAAAGTTGACTTTTGAGATGGAATGTCAAACATCTAACTTGGAATCCAAAGAGGAGAGAACATCCCTAAGGGGAGAGTTCCCTTCCATTTGGATATTCAAGTTAGGATAAGTTTAATGTCCAAAGAGAAAAGAAAACACCCCTTCAGGGAGAAGTTTATTCTCATTTGGATATCCATTTATGACGAATCCAAGGAGCTTGTAGAACGACGAAGACTGAAGACAAAGAGAAATCCCATTCTCAAAGTTACTTGTGTTAGTTTTAGGAGTAGAATTTGGGTTGTTATTAGTGGTACCGAGCCACTTTTAAATTCTACATACCCTAGGTTGTAATATTAAGTGGCATTTGTCACATGGACATTAGATTTGATTTAATAATTGATTGATTTATTTATATTGATTATGTAATAAAAATTGCATGCTTTTTCTAATCTTTTTATTACTTGTCAATATTTGTTTTAGCATGGAATCGATCGAAGGCTCGTGAGGGCACGTTAAAATTATTTTTACTCAAAATTAATTAAAATTGTTAAGCTCACATACAAACTCTAACGACTTAAGCATGCATTCATATTTTAATCTTCTCCTCCTTATTAGGCACCTCCCCGTTTACGGGTTCTGGCAGACCACCTAACCTATTAGGGTGCATTTCTGTCAAGGAGATGTTATGCAATCTTTAGGAAAAAAATTATTTTTAAATCTTTTTGAAACTGCTTCATAATCAATTTATGCATTCAAAGAGTAAATTAGCATACATTGCATTAGAAATAAAATTAAAAAGAGTCAAAATTTTAATTACATTTTATTTTAAGCATTAATTACCCTATATAAGTCAATGAACTAATTAGGATCTGCTCTAGATGTTAGCCCTGATTCCTCAAACTTAGTTAAATAATGTTTACCCTCTTTCATAAAGTGATTGGATTTATAGATTTTAAGCGCCTAGGTGGTTAGCTGGCTCCCCAATCCAGGCCGGGGTAAGTCTAGATTTTTACCGCATTAGCTAGGTTTATGCTACTATTATTCAGTGCCCAAGTTAGACTTAGGATCTAGGGTGGAATCAAAATCATAAGTCCACACCCTCTGAGAATATAATCCCATCATTTTAATAAATTGATCAACTCAAATTAAATTTCTCTTTAAACTAATATTTAAAGCCTAACACATAAGATAAACTGAGGCATTTTTAAACTTTTTCAAAATCCAAAATGCCTCTTACTCTTCTTCCATTGACCTCCAAAAATAAGTTCTCTAATTTGATCAAATCACAATTAAATTTTAAATCTCCCTCCTTTGATATCAATCCTTAAAAATTTCAAAACAAAATTTCTACCGTTATTTTAATCGAGAGTATTTGTAGGAGACTTAGATTTCCTACGATGTAATTAACTACGAGGGCTTGTACTCATAGGAGATTTAAAGAACCTAGATCAAATTTTTAAAAAATTAAATAATCTTCTTTGGGAAAATCAAAATCAATAACGATCATTATCATCATATTCAAATAATTAATAATAAACGATATCTTCTTTTCTCAGGAAGATACATCATTTTATTATCATGACTTTGATTATGAAATTAATAATTCTTTATCCAGATTATCACAATCAAATACTAGATAGAACATTATTTTGATCCTTTGGGGTTATATGTGGTTCTTCCCTGAATTTGACTACGATAATCAAGATGAACTCAAAGTTTTATAATCTAAACCTATTAGGGAAAGATCTTCTCTCCTCTTGAGGTGATATATCATTCATAATGATGTATTCAACTTCAAAACTAAAAATTCTAGAAATTAAGTTTTTCAAGGAAATTTAATTCTGATTTGCTTTGTATCTTTCCAATGTAAAGCAAATCTCCTTTTTTAAATAAACAGAACCAAAGCTTCTCTTCCTCCTACGCTATGAAATTTGGATGGCTCTCCCTTTGTACAAGTGTGATCTAAAGACCCAAAAGAGCATCTCGATCATCTCATCCCCCTAACCCTCCTATTATACCTCTGGATTCCCAACTCGAAGGAGGAAAAAGTATGCCGAATCGAAGAAAGGCATAAATATGCAAGGCCAACAGGAGCATCTATAGGCACTATGTAGAAGCAAGATCTTATCATAAAGTGAAGAAGAGAGGTCCAAGTCATCGAAGCTACCTCAAGGCGATTGGAGGATGAAAGAGAGCTCAACTGAAGATGGTTTGTCACTCCTAAAAGGATTGGAATCACATCCAGAGGTTTAACATGGATAAAACCAAACTGTCATGCTACTCTATTGGGGTTATACCCCTCCAAAATCATAGTATCATCGTGCCTGTAATAGATCTAGCCTGACCTCACACTAATAAAGTATAAGGCGATGAATAAGTATCCACCTTGAGAGAGCAAAGTGGGTCCTCCCATCTTGGTATGAGAATCCACAAGCAAAACTCCTAAGATCTGAGGAGATAGCTGTCCAACTTGAGATATGTAAACCAGCCTAAAGCGATTAGCCATCTGTAATGGGGTGAACATGAATAATCTGATTTGAGTTCATTTTGTGGCTGAGGTCACTCTAGAAAGCTGAATCAAAAAAGGAAAGGAGTGATCCATCTGGTAACCTAACAACTCAGCATAGTTGAAAGCACCTATAATATGAATGTGCACCCATTCATGAATTTAATGCCACTGTACCTCAATGATTTGATAATGAAGACTGTAAGAAGCGGTAATCTGATCAAAACCCCTGTATGCCTGCATAAGTACTATCAGAGCTAATGAAACCTACCGGCTACTAGCAATCAAGCTAGCCATCAAGAGAGTATTGGGATGAAAGACCCTACCTTCATCAAGAAAGATGAAGTAGCATAGACAAATGGATAGAAAAGCTACCAAAGATATCTCCTCCAAAATCCTACTATCCATAACTGATTGCACTCCAGCTACCAATCTAGGCTCAAACAGCTCAATTGAAAGTTGTTCACTATATTGAAGTCCTATGCCAAAAGGGTCATGGGGCTGAGTAGTCTACAATACATATGCCTCATGTATTAGTGGGCTCTCGATCCAAGCATCCAAATGAAGTGTAACCCCATGGTGGTGGCCTCTCTACCTCTAAAGATGGAAGTAGTGAGCTAAATTATGGTGAAGTCCATCCGAGTACACAAACTCCCCTCACCTAAACTAACCAGCTGGGTGATGGCTAAATAGGTCATATTCTAGAGGAACACACTCCTCAAAAGGAATACCCAAAATGGGGAGGCTAGAAATTAGCTGTAGATCCTAATGTGTGATTTCCATCTCATTCAACCAAATCTAGTAAGTATTCATTACACTACCCCAGTGCTAAGCTAGCCCATGAAGCTAAGAGTATGATAGCCGACTGTAGTAAAATAGTGAGGCATAAATGGCTCTATAAACCCCTACATGTTGAAGCACTCTCTGATGTGATCTCAAAACATGTTAGGCCCAACAAACATAGCCCCTCAGCATTCGAATAGAGTTACTAAATACAGAGTCATACTGTTACTATTCAACTTCATGATGTGATAGACTATAACTAAATAATTTGATGGTACCAGTATTCTCTACAAGATTTACTACATGCTATAAAACATCATATTCTCTACAACTCAATCCCTCAATAATATGCATCAGAGAATCACCATCAGTATGACGTAGCTTAAGGGTAATGACCCAATCAATTGGATCAAGTCTTATGGAAGCTCTGAGTCAAAAGCATCTAGTTGAGGTGAACAAAAAAAATAGCCCAACGAATATGTCCATGTCAAACCGCATCTCCTGATGCCACGACAGCCGGTATCGAATGAAAGAAGAATGATATGTGTCAATCTCCTCCCAAATATGGTTCTTTGAAAGCTCTATACCATGCATCGAGTGGGGCATGATCCAATAAAAAGCCATAACATGAGGAAAGAAAGGAAATTGGGTAAATAAGGATGTTTAAAGAATGTTCAATGAATTCATTGCACTAAAATGCTAAACGAATTCTTTTGGAGGCAATTTATTCAGAAACTCTTTTAATAAAAAAGAAAGAAATATAAAAGAAAAAAATCCGGTGGCAACTGATACCCGTATTCCCATTTCTGACACATTATCAAACACATTCCAAAGACAACTGCTTGTATAAAATAAACAAAAATAAAACTTTTGGAACTTACACTCAATTGCTCATAGGCTCCAACAATCTTATTCAATTCTAATGATCAATCTTTCATCGGGTCAAACCTCCCCTACAAGTGTCGAGAATGCATCCCAATTCTTCATGCGAACAAATAATTCTAGCCGACTGCACCCCCTGATCCCTCACTTAACTGAATTAACCTTGGGCCATGCCTCTTATTTTCTCCTCTACCTCGATTGTGGCACCCGAAGTCATTCGATTCCTCCCCTCTTATGCACAACCCCAAATGAAGATGCATGAAGCAGCACCGCCTGTCAACCCCTACTTGAGGGAAGCACTACCTCCTTGACCAATAGCCTATCCCACCTCCACCTTTGGTTTGTCCAACACACATGTGGGCTTCCGATCACTCTCCCTTGCCTCTCCGAATTTTATCGTGCCTCCTGTTCCTCTGCCTGATCGAGGCACCCAAACAGAGAATCACTGAAGTTTATAGAGGCTCTCGACTTGCCTCTACACTAGCCATTGAACTCATACTACCTATCATGCTTCCCATCCGATCCACCTCCTCACGTTAAGCATGAAGATGAGCCCAATTTCTCTACTTGAGTTCAATTACACGCCTATGCCTGCTCTTTTATTGGAGGACTCAAAGACTAATATTGAGGTCGATTTTCTCCTATGAAGTCCTCAACTGTTGATTTGATTGACCGAGCAAACCTAAAAGAGAAAGTGCCCTACTTAACCTCCCCTCGTGTGGAGCGGATGCCGGAAGGCTCCAAAAATTGCCCCAAGAAACTATCAAAATTTCTTCGAGAAATTACTTAATTTTCCATGAATTTTTTTAGAACAATTTTATTAATTTAAAAATAAATTTAATTTGGTACCCAATTAATTTTAAATAAATAAATTTAAAATTAAATCTCTCAATCAAATTAAATAATTAAATTCTTTTAATTAATCAATTTTAAACTAAAAGTTTAATCTAATTAAACATTAGTTCAAAAATATAATTTACTAATTAATTAATTTAAAACTAAAAAAGCTCTTAATTAAGAAAACTAGTCAATTAAACTTAAATCTCTAACTTAATTGAACTAATTCAATTTAGTTTTCATTCAGTTGATTTAATCAATTTCAAATTAAGAAATTTAAATTAACTAAAAAAATTAAATCTTAATAATTGATTTAAAACAAACCTAATTAAATAACTAATTAACTAATTTTAAAATAAAATTAATTAAACTCATTAATTGATTAAAAAATATTTTGATTAATCAATTTAAACTAATCAAAATTAAATTTTCAAATTAATTAAATTAATTATAAAATAAATTTAAAACTTAATTTAAATAATTAAGTAATTTTAAAATATAATTAATGAGCTGACAAGTTAATTTTAATTTAAAATTTAAGTTTTACACCAACTAAATTAACAAAGAAATTTAAAATATAAGTAGAAAAAACTAAGGGGAGAGCCACTTAGGTGAACTTTTGCATTTTTAACTTAAACAATAAAAACACAAAAACTAAATGTTTGCACTATACAACCTAAGTACAACTCACACCAACTAAAATAGAAAGAAAAAGCTCAAAAACTTCTAACAAACCTAAACTAGCTCCATCTCCTAGGCAGATCCAACTCCTCATAAGCTCTAGCTCCTAGTAACTGCTAGCTACGAAGACCTACAAATAAGTAGATGAAAGTCAACACAGGATAAATAAAAATAGTACTAGAAAGAATAAAACTAGTACTAAAATAAATAGGCAAAACTAGTACTGGAAAGAACAAATAAGTAGGTAAAGCTACTACTATAAGCAAAACTAATGGTGAAAGAAAACTAGGGCTGTAGAAAAAATAAAGTGCTAGAAATAAAGTACTAAAATTGTGATATTAAAGCAAAAGCAAAGCTGCTACTGTAGGCAAAACAATGGTGTTAATGTCAAAGCATTGACGGTATAAAGTTAAATGTCTTCAGCTAAAACCCCACTAACCTAAAGTTAACCGACAACTTCTAATAGAGGTTGTAAGTCTGACTTTAGCTAACGCATTAGGAAAAATCTCTAGGTAAACGCAACCTAACCCTAAACCCTGCACTCGGGCCACATCTAATAAAGGTCATAAGTCCCACTTTATTTAGGGCGTTAGGGAAAATTTTTCTAGAACAAATAACACATCCCTCATAACCTTGGAGATATCTAATAAAGGTCATAAGACCTACTATATGAGCTACTTTCAATGAAAGCAGTAAGATCCAACCTTTTAAATCCAACGAACTACTTTAAATGAAAGTAATAAGACCCAACTTCTAAAGTCATGAACAACTTCTAAATGGAGCCGTAAGACCCCAATCTAAATTTAAACTATGGGCTACTTCCAAAGGAAGTTGTAAGACCCGCTACAATGGCTACTTTTAACGAAAGCCGTAAGCCCCACCCCAAATCTAAATAAAATAATTGGTTAACTTCAAAATAAAGTCATAAATTTCAAATTAAATTAAATACTTGTATTCTAATAGATGTAAAACCCAAACCATAATAAAATTAAAACCCGCACATATCCACTTTAGTTTACCTAAGATCTCTGAAAGGAGGTAACTCATGGCTGCTAATCAAATTTCTTATAAATTATAATCAACTATTATTAGTGTTGGTGGACTAACATCTACGTATACCCGGGATGATAGAACATGGGATTTTGATAGGGTTTACCTCCATCCCCATAACTAAAATTTAAAATTATTGCACATCTAAATATAGATTCATTCTTAATTGAGAGTTCTCTTCTATGTGTTAGGAGTGGTAATGAACTATAAAGGCTTACACTCATAGGAAGTGAAACCTCAGAAGTAAATAAACCCTAATGTCAATCATCAGGGGAGATCTAGTTAATTTAAATTCAAATCAACCTCAAGTAAAATGGGACCTTAGGCTTACGAAAGTAGGGTTCATGTCGCAGCGCCATCTTTTCTTAAGTAAACAATGAGCTCAAGAGCCCAGTAAGTAACAAAATTCTATAACTGAACTCAATGCAAAGCAAAGGAGCAATATGTATGTCAACAATCAAATCATAACATTAATAATCATATGATCAAGAATTAGTGCAGAAATAGTAAAACTCACATATAATAGCAGTAGGATTTATAAGCAGTAAAATAGCATATTTGAAGCTAGTAATGAAGTACAGTGGGGAAATCAGTAAACTAGTATGGGTGTTGAATCAATAAAGATGTCATTATATCAATACTATTAATTAGTAAATCAATCGTATAAAGATATAAATCCAAAGAACTGGTAAAAGACTATTAAACTCAGATCAATACAATAAAATTCTATAACTATGTACACATGATATCCAATATGTTACATGCTCAATATATTTAGTATCAGTATAATGAATTAGTAGGTTCAAACAGTATCAGTGTTTGTATCGATAACTGTAAAATTAGTGGTAGGAGCAGTAGTATAATATTGTAACAGTAAATTCGAGCAGTAATAATAAATCCTTATAATAATAAAAATAATGCCTCAATAACATGCATTTCAATAATCAAAATAAACAAGTAAGAAGTCCTAAATTAAGTAGTAGTTTTCTAGTATCATATTTGTATTAATAAACTATTGGCTCAGTAAATAGAGTCGCCACTCTTTACCCATCGACATAGTAATCACCTTCTTATAACTCCCAATAAATATCATGTGAATCAATAGAGGATAACATAAAATCAAAGTATTTAATGGAAAGCCCGTCTATCCACCATCCTATACTGTTGTAATATAGGATCCCTAGTCTATGATTTTGATGATGATAAATAATATTGATTAAATTATTACATTCTTTCTTAAATATTTTAGATGTTATTTTTGTCTATGTGCACTAACATTTCAGGTAAAATATACACTGCTTAAGACTGCTGAAGACTCAAAGTTAGGTAGAATAGAATGTAAAAGAGTCTATAATTTTTATTTTCTTTATTTTCTATTTCTTGAGTTTGGCCACATAAGAGTGTATATAAATTGGGAGACCATGCATACACATAGGCCGAGAGAATTTTTTTAAATGTTAAAACTTTTTAAAATAAATTGTACTTTATAATTTCTAATCGTACTGTATGATATGTTATCTGAAAATAGGCTTAACAGCTAATTGAAAAAATTAGTTTTTGTGAACTAATCATACTATATGATCATGATCGTACTGTATGATTCATTTTTTATCTCAAAATCACTAGCCTATGACACCTTTAGCACCTTGAGGATAGAACTAAGTGTTATAGACATTCATGCTTAACCCAAGAAAAATTAAAAAAAAAAAATCATTTGATTGCATTTGGTCATATATGTTTTAAAATTATTTATGTTTGTTCATGTATCTATTTGTGTTTTATTTGTTGGTATTTATTTAAAAAAAAATTTTGGTGTAAGTTGTTTCCAGATCATCACACACGCACCTCAGTAAGCCATCAAAATCTTTAAATCTCTTCCCTGATCGTGCTTTATGAACCACAATCGTACTGTATGATATGCACAGATGCATAAATCACAGTCCTCTATTTCATCAATGGTCTAGATTATATGAAAAATATACACATCATTATGTACAAACCACTACTCGTACTGTACGATCCATGTGTCACCAACCATTTTGGAATTAAATCCATTTGGTACAAATTATTGTCATTGTATGGTACGATATCTCCCTTCATGCTGTGTAATACATGTGTCAATATGGATTGGAACAAATTCAATTTGGTCGTTATGATAATAATTACAGTTCGTACTATATGACCACATGTTCATACTATATAATATTTTTCATCAAATGCTATATCGATGACTCCTCGGGATGAATGAACTTCCATAAGATCATCTAGTATGATACTGATTATACTATATAATTTGATCTCTTTTTTGATAGGTCATCGAAATAAATTAAATCCCTAATCGTACTGTACAAACCTCTATCGTACTATATGATCGGCCAAAAATCTATAAATTATAGGGAGAGCTGGTTCAATTCACTCCACTTCCTTCACACTCTAATTTTTTAAACATTTCCTACTTACTGGCCAGAGGAAGCAAACGTGGAAGAATGACTTAGGAGAGCTCCTCCTCCTCTCATTATTATGACGATCGCTTCCTCACTGTAGCAAATGAAGATGCATATTACAAATATAAAGAGGCAAAAATCACACCCTGCCGAATGCTAAACCAACCTGCACTAAACTTCGAGGTGATGAGCCTTTTCACCTCCACTACTCTTTAATTCCTCCTTACCCTAGCCTTTTCTTACAATTCTGAACTTCTGTATGAATTCTTAGCAAAATCTTAGGATGAATCTCAAAGTCTACACCATGACCTCCTTTATTTGTCGCCAAAATATAGTTATCACTAAAGCTAATTTAGAAGAACACATAGGTCTTTCTATTGAAGGACCTCGCCCTCAATCTATGATCTCCCATGATTTTGACTGTACTGCTGTTAACTTAACCATTAGGAATGTGTCTTCAAATTAACACAAACCCCTAGTCCAAACTCTAAATCAAAATGCCCGTATAATCTAACATGTACTTCGCACTTTTACTATATCCAAAGCTAGAGATCGGGTTAACATAACCCCACTTCTTTCTGTTATCACTTATCTGATAATGTCGAATACTCAATTCGATGAAGCTTAAATGATTCTTGACTATTTCCATAACATGACTAATATTCGACATCCAAACACCGTGAAAAATAAAATGTAGTCTTAGGACACATCATAAGCTATATCCTTCACCACAAATACCAACTCACCTTTCCTACTCCACCCAATAACCTATTTTCTATATGGTTGCCACTTTTTGTATCCTTTTTAATCGGGGGCAAGAGCACGTTGACCAAATTTTGATGAAGAAGGGGATGTTGCTCTTGCAGGAGGACCTCCACCACCACCTACACCTGCCTACCTTGCCTACCCTCAGGATGATATTGTTCAGCGGCTCAAGCAACGAAAAACTCTACTAGATTATCATATCTAACAATAGCACTAGTAGCACGAGGATGACATGCCATGGTTTGTAGAAAGATTCACCATGATAGATCATCAATTTTCCTCCATCCATTAGTTCTTTCAGCCACCACCACTACCACCTGATCAGGATCCACTTTTCCAATAGCTTGTGTGTTGTGTTTTTTTTTTCTTCTTATTGTACTGCTTTCTTTGTTTTCATGTACCTCCTCTTTTTGGTGATATCAAAAGGGGGAGAAAATGTATGTTTCATTGTATATGTTGTTGTTTTAATAGAATCTTTTTGTTTATGTTACTTTATATTCTATTTTTTTTCTATTAAAAAATTAAACAAAAAAAAAATATGTTTGCTTCACCCTCATTTTTTTAAATCCATCATCTAACAAGGGGGAGCTTTAGAAGAAATAATATTTATCTTGCCTATAAACTAACATTATTTGACATCATCAAAAAGGGGGAGATTATTGTAATCCAGGATCCCTAGTCTATAATTTTTATGATGACAATTAATACATTCTTCCTTAAATATTTTAGATGCTACTTTTATCTATGAGCACTAATATATCAGGTAAAATATACACTGCTCAAAACCACTGAAGACTTAAAGTTGGGTAAAATAGGATGTAAAAGAGTTTTTATTTTTTATTTTCTTTATTTTCTATTTCTTGAGTCTGTATGATTTTTAATCATATTGTATGTTATGTTTTCTGAAAATATGCTTAACATCTAATTGGAAAAATTAGTTTCTATGAACTAATCGTACTATACGATCATGATCACACTATACAATTCATTTTTGGTCTCAAAACCCTAGCCGCCAGATTAATTTAAGTAAGACTTTGAATTTATTTTTGAACTAATCGTACTATATGATGTGAATCATACTATATAAATATTTAAAATCTTGCTAAAATTAACCCCCATAATTAGTCAATCAAATTATGGTTAATTAATGATAGTCGATCGAACTATACCATATCAATCATACTAGATGACTAACAGAGACAAAATTTGGTCATCTCGGAGATCGTACCAAACAAAACCATGATTTTTGAACTAACCATAATATATGATGTAGATCATGTTGCAAATTTAGGTTCAAGCATTATAGTTTTGATGATATCAAACATTCCTGCTTCTTAACTACTACTACTACATATCTATTTTAGTTGCCCATGCCTACTAACTTTTCATATTCATAAAGTTAATTGCAATCCAAGCTAGCTCAAGATTGGGTAGACTAGAACTGAGTCAGTCTGTAAGTTTAAATTTCAATAGTTTTTATCATTTCTTGAGTCAAATGTAATAAGATGAATCCTGATGCTAAGTGACCATGCACACACACACTGTGGGAATAAATTTGGTGAGTTTGAAAGTCTTTTGAATTTTGAGCATATCGTACAGGATGATCCAAAATTATCTTGAATGATTAGTTCAAAATAGAAACTCTAATTAGGGCATCTGGGCTAAGTAAATTTGATTATGTAGATCATCCTGGACAATCCTACCATCATCCTGGATGACATGTTTAAACGCAAAAATCAGCCGCCAATCACATTTTAGGAAATATTTTATTTTTGGATTTTTGTTATGATCGTATGGGATAATACATGTATCATCCTGGATGATTCACTATAATTTTGCCAAAAAAGATCCCTTGATTAGGAGAATAATTATGGTTTAATTGATTAATCACATTGTACAGGACGATCATCCCTAATTGTCCCGAATGATCCTTTATATTTCATGGGATGATCTCCAATCATCTCAGACGAAACCATAATTTTCCTTTGATTTTCCAAGATATCATCCTGGATGTCACGAGACATTTTCAGGATAATTTATTGATTGCCACCCAAAATGAATTGATCATCCTGGATGATTGTGAAATTGGCTAGGATGAAACCCTTTTTTTTCTTCTGATTGTCCAGGACATCGTCCTGGATATCCCGAGCACTTGTCTGGATGATTTGTCATTTTCCACTCAAATTGAACTAATCATCCCGGACGATCGTAAAATCATTCTGAATGATATGTAGAAAATATTTCTCATGATCGTCAAGACCATGGCAATCATCCTGGTAAAATGGTTGATTTTGTACTAATCTTATAGGACGATTGGTAGATCATCCTGGATGATATAGTCGGCAAGTTGAATTTTAGGACATTTTTTTTAGGCCTTCTATTTAAGCTCTTTAACCATCTATTCAGTAATCTTTTACTAATTTTTCCACTCTAAGAGAGCTTAGAGGAGAAGGAGAGTTAGGGAGAGAGAGAGGATCTTGCGAGGGGGAGTTTGTGAGGGGATTCACAAAGGTTGCTCCAAGCAAGGATTCAATCATCATCTTCCTTCTTCATCCTTGGTTCCATGGTGGCTCTAGGGAGACAATCATCATTATCAGATCTAGGTTCTCTGCCTTTTTTAGGAGGAAGCAAAAGGAGTTCAAGATTCTCTACCTGGTTCAAGAGGAAGCAAAAGGATTCTGGGCTTCTCTACCCGCTTTAGGAGGAAGCAAAAGGAGTCAAGGTTCTCTACCTCATCAGTGTGGGTAGAAAGATTTTGTAAGGGCTTCTCTGCCTTGTTGTGGGAGCAAAAGGATAGTCGCTATAGTGTTTTAGTGCAATACCTGCAGGGGAGGCTCCGGGGAGTGGACGTAGGTCAAGTTGACCGAACCACTATAAATCTGGTGTGCTCTTTTCATTTATTTTTCTGTATTTTAATTTTTGCATATTTTCTATGATCTGATATGTGGTTGAAAATCTACTTCCGCTTTCATTGTTCATGTTTTAAATATTCAAAAAGATAAAAATATTTTTCTATTTATGTAAGAATTTTTTAAAATACCAATTCACCCCCCCCCCCCCCCCCTCTTGGTTAGCCTTGGGACTAGTTTATAAGGGCTTAACAATCCTAACAAACTTTCAAGTGGTATCAGAGCTAGAGTCATAAAATCAAGTTTTGAAAAACTTTTGAATTCTAATATATGACTAATTTTGGAAATCGTAATACTGCGAAAGATAATTCAATCACACAACCACCTTTATTTAATAATATTCCTTTTAATTTTTGAAAAACTTGCATGTCTACCTTTTAGCAATTGATCGATTATTGCATGTGGATGCTTGTTAAAGAAGGTTAAGTTGCACCCTATAGACTTGTTAATAGAGTTAAAAGTAAATTTTTTTTTGCTGAATGGACAACTGATGATCATGATCTTGCTCAATTGAATGCTAAATGTTTGAACTACTTTTTCTGTGCATTGAAATCTGAAGATTATATGCATGTTTCAACATATGTAACTGGTAAAAAAATTTGGGATAGATTGTGCATCACTTATGAAGAAACTAACGAGGTTAAACAATCTAGACTGATCATTCTCTTGTATGATTATGAACTCTTTCACATGAAACCCAATGAATCAATTTCTAAAATATACAATAGATTTACACAGATTATCACTTCCCTGTATGTCATAGGAAGAGAGCTTACTAACTATGAAAAAGTGAACAAGATTTTACGATGTTTTCTTCTTCCTTTAATGCTAAAATTATTGTAATTATTGAATCAAAATATTTAAATAATTATTCAATTGATAACTTACTTGGATCACTAATTGCTTACGAGCAAGGAGTGAACCAAAGGCAACTTGATGTAGGTGAGAAAAAGAAGGAGAAAGCTATAGCCTTGAAGGCTGATGATTCCGACTCTGGCCCTTCAGGTTCTGATGATGATGACATGGCCTTAATCATAAGGCAATTGAAGAGCTTCTTAAGGAAGAAACAAAAGCATCATCAGAAGTGAAACTAAGGTAAATCTGGTAAGAATTTTAAAGGCTCATCTGATATTATTTGTTTTGAATACAGAAAGCCTGGGCATCTGAAGTCTTATTACCCTACACTCAAGTCTCACCCAAGCAAGGAGAAGAGTGAGAAGAAACCTAAGTTCAAGAAGGATAAGAAGAAGATCCAAAAGGCTTTCTGGGCTGATTTAGCATCTGACTCCTCTGAAACTGAAGCTGAAGAGGAGGTAACCAACTTGTGTTTGATGGCGGATGATCATCTTGGTCACTCTGACTAAGAAGAGGTATGTGAATTAACCTACAATCAATTGCTTGAAGTTTTTGAGAAAATTCATACATCGTACAGGAAGTTCAAAAAATTACATGCTAGCCTGAAACTAAAATTTTTGAACTTACAAAAAGAGCATGAAATTTTGATTAAGGATCATCCACCTTGGATAGTAATCATATGACATTACTTGATGAATTAAATAAAAAGTATTTTGATTTATCTGCTGAGCATGATTCATTAAAAATATCACATGTTGAATTAGAAATTGCTTTCAAGGAATTAGAAACTCATGCATTTTATATAGAGAGTAGGGAGCATGCATTGAGAGTGGAAAATTTAATTCTTAAAAGTTTAAATAAATTTTTTGATGCCGAATTAATTGCTTTTATGAAAATAAATAACCACCATCACTTAAAGAATTTTATACACAATCTTCAAAGCATGCATTATCTAAACCTAGGAAGAGGCACTATCACCCACATAGATTAGTAAATCCTTTTCCTGGTGTTAGATATTTTTATTGTGGCATACTAGGACATATCTCTCACACTTGCACTGTTCACCATAGTACACATTAGGTGTGGAGACCAAAATTACAAAATCCACAGCATAGCATGCATGCATCAGATTCTTCTTTTCATCACAAGGGACCCAAACTTATTTGCGTTCCTAAATCTGACATTTGATAATTTTGTAGGGATGCTCTCATAAAAGTCCTCATGAGAGTATGTGGTACCTAGATAGCGGATGTTCAAGGCATATGACTGGAGATATAAATTAATTCATTTCGCTGGAAACCAGGGCAGAAGGCAAGGTTACACTTGGAGACAACACCATCAAGAGAGTGGTGGGATCAAGTATAATTAGTGATTTAAAAATTTTTATTATTGATAATATTTTACTTATAGATGGATTGAAACATAATCTGCTCAACATCAACTAGCTCTGCGATAAAGGCTTCAGCATAAAATTTCTGCTAACTTGCTGCCTTATAAGCTTAAATGACAAAATTATTTTGCAAGGAAAAAGGTTTAATAACATCTACATGCTGTATTTAAATTACTTTAAAGCTTATATTACTATTTGCTTAAAATAATTGATGATAAATCATGGCTGTGGCATTGGAGATTGTGTCATGCAAGCATGAAAAGCCTTAGGAAGATCACCCAAAAAGACTTAGTGAGAGGTATCCCCAAGCTAGAGTTCACTAAGGACCACCTGTTTGATGCCTGTTAGTTAGGGAAGCAAGTCAAATCCTCCTTTCACTCAATCAAAGATATAAACACTAGTAAACCCTTAGAAGTCCTACACATGGATCTCTTTGGACCTGTCAACACTTCAAGCTTAAGAGGGAAAGTTTTTGGGTATGCGATTGTTGATGATTATTCAAGGTTCACCTGGGTTAGATTTTTGTCTCATAAAAGTGAGTCATTTGAGGAGTATAGATCTTTTTCCACTTGGATTCAGAGGAAGCTAGGTTATGAGATTGTGACTATTCATAGTGATCTTGGGGGAGAGTTTAAAAATGAGAAGTTTGAAACCTATTATAAGGAGCAAGGGATGGATCAAAATTTTTTAGCTCCTAGGACCCCTCAATAGAATGGGGTAACTGAAAGGAAGAACATGACCCAAGTAGAAGCTGCTAGAGCCATGTTAGCTGAGTACTCACTTACTAAATACTTTTGGGCAGAAGCAGTGAATATAACCTGTTATGTTCTAAATAGAGTAAATCTTAGATCTAAGCTGAACAAAACACCCTATGAAATTCTTAAGGGTAGGACACCCAACCTCTCTCACCTCCATGTCTTTGGATGTAAGGTGTTCATTCAGAATAATGAGAATTCTCAACTAGGAAAGTTTGACCCAAAATCTAATGAACGAGTGTTCCTAGGTTACTCAAGTGTTAGAAAAATCCTATAGAATCTTTAATAAAGGAACCCTGATTATTGAGGAGACCACTCATATTGTGTTTGATGAATTTGATAATTCTCGAAGGTCTAGGGTAGAAGAAGAGGAGGTTGTAGAAGTTACCCAAGGAGTAGAATCTACCAATCTTGAGGAAAGGATAGAACCTAAAGTTTCATTGCCTAAGGAATGGAGATATTCTTCGAGTTATCCTAAAGAATTGATCTTAGGAGACCCTTTTGAAGGTGTTAGAACTAGGCATAGACTTAGAAAAGAAGTAAATCACTCTACCTTCATTTCAATGACTGAACCCACCAATATCAATCAAGCCCTTTCTGATGAATTCTGGATCCTAGCCATGCAAAAGGAACTAAACCAATTTATTAGGAATGATATTTGAGAGCTGGTAGAAAGACCTAATGACTAAAGTGTAGTAGGAACCAAATGGGCCATTAAGAATAAAATGAATGATTCTGATGTGGTGGTTAGGAATAAGGCAAGATTAGTGGCTAAGGGGTACAACTAAATTGAAGGGATTGATTTTGAGGAAACCTTTGCCCCTGTAGCCCATTTAGAAGCCATTAAAGTGCTACTAGCCTTTTCCTGTTATAAAGGATTTAAGCTTTTCCAAATGGACATCAAGAGTGCCTTTTTAAATGGGATAATAAAGGAAGATGTGTTTGTAGAACAACCCCTTGGCTTCGAGAATTCTCAATTTTCAAATCATATTTTCAAATTAAAAAAGGCCTTGTATCGATTAAAACAGGAACCTAGAGCATGGTATGGAAGGCTTAGCACATTCCTACTATAAAGGGAGTTTTTTAAGGGGAGTGTAGACACCACCCTTTTTCTAAGGATAGTAGGAGATGAATTACTCATTATCCAGATCTATATTGATGATATAATTTTTGGATCTTCTGATAAAAATTTATGTGATTATTTTTCTAAGATAATGAGTAAGGAATTTGAGATGAGTATGATGGGAGAATTATCCTACTTTCTTGGATTTAGCATAAGACAAATAGATAATAAAACTTTTCTTAATCAATCAAAATACATTAAGGACATCCTGAAGAAATATAAAATAGATAAAGCTAAGCCAATCAACACTCTCATGAGCTTCAGTATCCAGTTAGATAAGGATTCAAATGGAAAATCTGTTGAACAGAAGAAATACAGAGGTATAATTAGATCACTTCTTTACCTGACTGCGAGTAAGCCTGATATTATGTTTAGTGTTTATCTCTGTGCTAGATTTTAAGCTGATCCAAATGAGTCCCACTTGATTGCTATTAAGAGAATTCTTAGATATCTCTTAGGGACCCAAAACTTAGGAATCTGGTACCCTAGTTATAGCACTGCCTTTGAAATTATAGGATACTTTGATTCTGACTTTGCAGGATGTAGGGTGGATAGAAAGAGCACCTCTGGAACATGTTAATTTAGAGGATAATCTTTAGTCTCCTAGTTCAGTAGAAAATAAAACTCTGTTGCACTGTCCACTACTAAAGCTGAATACATTACCTTAAGAAGTTATGTGGCCCAGGTCTTTTGGCTGAAATAATAAATTCTAGATTTAAGACTTCCTGTAGGAATAATTTCTGTCGTATGTGATAATACTAGTGACATCTATATTTTCAAGAACCTAATTCAACATTCTAGGACTAAATACATAGACATCAAGCACCACTTCATTAGGGACCATGTTACCAAATGAGACATAGAGCTACATCATGTAGCCACTGAAAACCAACTAGCAGATATCTTCACAAAACCACTGGCCTTTGAAAACTTTAGCACCATAAGAACCAGATTAGGTGTGATAGATATTCATGCTTGAAATTGATGCTTTCTATTTATGTTTCAGCACTTAGTTTTGTTTGATATAGTTGTCTATTTCTTTTTATGTATTTTTTGATTTCTTGCTGATTATTTTTATTTGGTTATTTTTTTATGCGATTTCCTTTTGTTTTTTATTTCCTGTTTATTTTCTTCAGAATCAGATCACTGCTCACTATTGCTAATAAACTTGATTTCTAAATGAGAGTTTTGCCTTGCTTTTATTTAGAAGCTTATAAATAGTGATTGACTTCTCTAAAATAGTTAAAGGAAGAAATATTGATGATTGTTTCTCTTCCTCTATCTCCTTTAATGGTTTATTTTTCTTTTTGGATAAAAATTATTTTCAAAATTAAAAAGTTAAACTTTAAAATAGAGATCTATTTTATCTTCATATAGTAATCTATCTCATATGAGTAGTGTTCCAAGTCATTGAATCACTTTCATATTTTCTTAATCAGGTAATTGCATTTATCATATGGGAATGATTCTATTTTGTGGATTACTTTTTCTTATCTAAGAAAGTGATATTTTTCTTCTCTTATATCTGGAAGATAATCTCACAACTGAGAGTCTTTAAGAGGTCTTGAAAGAAAGAAAGCTTGCAAAAGATGCGTAAAGTGTGCCAATCAAATGAGAAAAAAGGCACAAAATGAGCGAACATTGAAAAGATACGCAATATTCGACAATAAATTAAAAAGATACACAAAGTGTATCAAAAATTAATAGATGCACAAAGTGCACCAAATAATTAAAAAAGATGCACAAAATGAGCCCACAAAGAAACAAGCTTCCTCCTCTTTCAAATCTTTAAAAATTTTAGAAGAATTCATGTGTCACTTAATATATGCAAATACTTGAGATAGAAAATTATGAATTCTAGTTCTTTAATTTAAAATACTATTTTATCGGATATTTTTTTGGAATGAAGTTTGAAAGGATCACTTTTCTTATCTAATTTCTTTTCTTCTGAATTAGATTTTTGTTTGAAAGGAATTTGAACCTGTAAGGTGTCCGAGGTAGGGTTTACAAAAATTAATTTTTCAACTTTTTTGGATTTCAGCTCGTCAATTTCTTCTTATTGGATTTTGAATTAAAAATTAAGGAAAAATTCTGATTTACTGGAGCTGATCGATTAAAAATAAAAAAAACAAAAAAAACTTTGTTTTTATTCTTATTTTTATGTGTTTTTGTTTTATGTTGCTTTGATATTTTGATTTGAGTTTTTTATAAGTTTTTTTGGAATCCTCTGATCATTCCTCTCCATCATTCAAATTTTTAATTTTTTGTTCATATCATCATGGATGATCCAAATCATCCTGGATGAACTGATCAAATCATCCTCATCCCACATCCAACGGCTGATCTGAACTAATTATTGGTAATCATCCTAGACAATCCACCTCATCATCCTGGATGATCTATATTTAAAATATTTTTGGATGATTTAAATTCAGTTGGTATGATCCATTAATGCTAATCATCCTAGATAATCCACCTCATCGTCCTAGATGATACTTTTTGTCAACAATCATCCAGAAAGACTCCTCGGGATGATCACCTGTGTCTAATCATCTTGGATGATATCTGATCATCCTAGACGATCAGACTGCCTTTTTGACCAATCATTCTGGACGACAATAATTGCACCAATCGTCCTGGATGATCCAACGATCGTCCTAAATTATGTTCTCAGATCTATTTAAACCAGCCATTTCAATCCAATTTCTCACCACACTTTCAATTCCTCTCCTCACTACACCTTCACCTCTTCTCTTGTTATGGCTGGTGGTGGGAAACACTCATGTGCACTTACTGGCAGCTCTTCTAGGAGCGCCGTTGATCCTCACTTTACTGAAGCTGCTTATGAAGTAGCCTATGCCCAGTTCAAATCTGCTGGCATAAACCCCTCACGAATCATCAATCAAGCCACTCTAAACTTTCAGGTACTACATCACTTCGCCAACACCATACTGACTTTCATTCTCACACTAGCTTTCCAGTTTAATTCTGAACTCCTCTTTGAGTTTTTTGTAAGCCTTCATTTCAATGCAGATTTAACCACCCTCCAGTTCTACGATAATCGACATCCTATCAAAATAATGTACCAAGCTTTTTATAAATTTCTTCGATTATCCACTAATGGGGATAAGCTTCACCTTTTAGCCTTTGATCCTAATTTCAACTGGACCCCAATCAACATCATTCTTAGGGAAACCAATGCTCATTTTCATGACTCAGATGTCAGTTCCCTAGTCAATGATACATGCACAATCCAGCACATCCTTCGCAACTCAGTAATTCCAAAAGTTGGAGATAGGATCCACATCACTCCCATCCTTTCACTCACCACCTACTACATCATGACCAACTGCCAATTTAATGCCACTGATCTGATTATCCAATACATCGAGCACCTAACATCCATTAAGGATCCAGGCCACAAGAGAAAGCCAAACATATCCCTTGGGCACCTCATTGCATATACTCTTGAATCTAAATATAATCTTCAATTTCCTGCTCCACTTAATCACTATCTGATCTTCTACTCAAATAGCTCCTTCCATACCCTTTATCGTACTCATCATCCCCGGGAGCACAAGGAGCTTGGGGAAGAAGAGGAAGGTCCTAATCCTGCACATGCCCCTTTTAGCCAGCAACCTCAGATTGATCAGCTGGTATAAAAGTTCGACCAGTGGGAGGCCAGGTTTGCTCCTACATAGCTGCTCAGGAGCAGCACACAAAGAATGTTACTTATTTTGATACCTATGTAGCCCAGAAGCAGTAGCAACACGACCAGAATATGGCCTGGTTTGGAGAGTAGTTTGCTTCCCTTCACCGACTCTTTCCACCACCATCACCTCCAAATGATCAGAGTTCATCTTTTTAGTTTTTATGTGCTTATTTTTGAGTTTGTACTTATTTATGTTCTGTATTTTGTTTAGTTACTATTTTTCTATTTCCTCCTTTTTGTGATGTCAAAAGGGCGAGTAGTATTGTTAGTGTTGTACTGTTCACCTATTTTAGTAAAATTTGCTTACTTTTTTTATATTATTTTTTTCTTTGTGTTTAATTTTTTTTATCTGCTTGATTTGAAATTGTCTAACAAATATTTGTCATCATCAAAAAGGGGGATATTGATGCAAATCTAGGTTCAAGTATTGTAGTTTTGATGATATCAAACATTCCTGCTTCTTTACTGCTAGTACTGCATATCTATTTTAGTTGCCCATGCCTACTAACTTTTTAAGTTCATAAAGTCAATTGCAATCCAAGACAGCTTAAGATTGGGTTGACTAGGACTGAGTCAGTCTGTAAGTTTAAATTTCAATAATTTTTTCATTTCTTGAGTCAAATATAATAAGAAGAATCCTAATGCTAATTAACATTGCACACACACATTGTGGAAAGAAATTTGGTGAGTTTGAGAGTCTTCTGAATTTTGAGCATATCGTATAGGATGATCCAAAATTGTCCTGGATGATTTGTTAAAAATAGAAACCCTAATAAGGGCATCTGGGCTAACTAAATTTGATTAGGCAGATCATCCTGGACAATCATATCATCATCTTCGATGATATGTTTAAACTCAGAAATCAGCCGCCAATCACATTTTAGGAAATATTTTATTTTTAGATTTTTATTCTGACAGTACAGGATGATATATCATCCTGGACGATTCACTATAATTTTACCAAAAAAGATCCCTTGATTAGGAGAATAATTATGGTTTAATTTATCAATCATATCATACAGGATGATTGTCCCCAATCATCTTGGACGATCCTTTATATTTCGTGGGATGATTCCAATCATCCTGGACAAAAATTATGATTTTCTTATGATCATCTAGGATATCATCCTGGACGTCCTGAGATATTTTCGAGATGATTTATCGATTGCCACCCAAAATGAACTGATCATCCTGGACGATTGTGAAATCGGCCAGGATGAAATGCTTATTTTTCTTCTGATCGTCCAGGACATCATCTTGGACGTCCCGAGCACTTGTCTGAACAATTTATCATTTTTCACTCAAATTGAACTAATCATCCTAGACAATCGTAAAATCATCCTGGGTAATATGTAGAAAATATTTCTTCTGATCGTCCATACCATGCAATCGTCCTGGAAAAACTATTGATTTTGTATTGATCGTTACAGGACGATCAACATATCATCCTGGATGATATAGTCGGCAAGTTAAATTTTAGGGCATTTTTTTAGGCCTTCTATTTAAGCTCTTTAACCTTCTCTTCAGTAATCTTTTGCTAATTTTTCCACTCCAAGAGAGCTTAGAGGAGAAGGAGAGTTAGGGAGAGAGAGAGGATCTTGTGAGGGGGAGTTTGTGAGGAGATTCACAAAGTTTACTCTAAGTAAGGATTCAATCATCGTCTTCCTTCTTCATCCTTAGTTCTGTAGTGGCTCTAGGGAGACGATCATCAGCATTAAATCTAAGTTCTTTGCCTGCTTCAGGAGGAAGCAAAAGAAGTTTAAGGTTCTCTACCTACTTCAGGAGGAAGTAAAAGGATTCTTGGATTCTATGCCTTCTTTAGGAGGAAGCAAAAGGAGTCAAGGTTCTCTGCCTCATCGATGTCAATGGAAAGATTTTGTAAGGGCATCTCCACCTTGCTGTGGGAGTAAAAGGAGAGTCACTATAGTGTTTTAGTGCAATAAATCTGGTGTATGCTTTTCATTTATTTTTCTGCATTTTAATTTTTGCATATTTTTTGTGATCTGATCTATGGTTGAAAATATGATTTTGGTTATCTGCTTCCGCTTTCATTGTTCATGTTTTAAATATTCAAAAAGATAAAAATATTTTTCTGTTTGTGCAAGAATTTTTTAAAATACCAATTCACCCCCCTCTTGGTTAGCCTTGGGACTAGTTCATCAGGGCTTAACAACCCTAACAAACTTTCATATCATACCAAATGATTGGCAAAGATGATTTTGGTCATCCCAAAGATCGTACTTGATGAAGCTATAATTTTTGAACTAATCGTACTATACGATATTCATATCATATTGAACGATTTACCTAAAAATAACTAACCATACTCTATGATGAGAATAATATGAAATGAGTGATAGAGATGACTTTCAGTCATCCCAGGAATCATCCTGTATGAATAGAAGAAATTAAACAGATCATACCGGACGATCTCTTAATCGTACTGTACAATGTGTTCATAAAATTTAAACTAATCATTTGAACAATTGTTTAATCATAATGTATGATTCATTTTTGATCTCAAAACCCTAGCTGCCAGATTAATTTAAGTAAGATTTTAAAATTAATTTTTGAACTAATCATACTATACGATGTGAATCATACTGTACAAATATTTGAAATCTTGATAAAATTAACCCCCATTATTAGTCAATCAAATTATGGTTAATTAATGATAATCAATTGTACTATATAATATCGATCGTACCAGACGACTGATATAGATGAAATCTGGTCATCCTAGAGATTGTACCAAATAAAATCATGATTTTTGAACTAATCATATTGTATGATGTAGATCATACCAAATGACTAGCAGAGATGATTTTGCTGGTCCTGAAGATCATACGAGACGAAGCTATAATTTTTTAACTAATCATACTATATGATATTCATATCATACTAGATAATTTACCTAAAAACAACTAACCATATTGTACGATGAGAATAATATGGGATGAGTGATAAATACAACTTTCAAACATCCCATAAATTGTCCCGTACGAATAGAAGAAATTAAACAGATCGTACTAGACAATCTTTTAATCGTACTGTATGATGTGTTCATAAAATTTGAACAGTTCATTTGAATAACTATTTACATCATTCTAGACGGGACTAGTTTTGAACTTATCGTACTGTACGAACTTGGATCGTACTGTATGAACATTGATGACAAACTTAAATTTTAGGGTTTTTTGAAGCCTATTATAAAAGCTATATTTTAATTCTTTTTATAATAATAAGGAGAGAGGAACGTGACTGAAGAAGGAACTCTGAGAGGGAGCTTTTGAGAAGAAAATTAAGGTTTTTGAGAGGAAGGAGAAGGTGAGCTTGAGTGTGAGGGAGAAGTAGTGTGTGGGGATCACACGGTTGCTCCGGGCTAGCTGCACCCTTTCTCCTCCTATATTTTTGGTGAGTCTTTTGGGGAGATCTCTAGGGAGAGAGGCTTCTTAGTCTAGTCCTCAAGGTTCTCTGCCTTCTCCAGGAGGGAGAAAAAGGAGTCGAGATTCTCTACCTTCTCTAGAAGGGAGAAAAAAAGTCAAGGTTTTCTGCCTTCTCTAGGAGGAAGAAAAAAGAATCAAGATCTGCTGCTATCACCGAGAGGGTTACATAGCATCTAGCACTCTGCTGCATCAAAGGTTTGATGAAAGAGAGTTTGCAAAGGCTTCTTCGACTTGCTATGGGAGCAAAAGGAGAGTCACTTTTTGTTAGTGCAAATTCCCAAAGTGGAGGGCTCTGGGGAGTGGACATAGGTTAAGGTTAACTGAACAATTATAAATTTTTGGTGTTCTTTTTCATTTTTGCACTTTACCTTTTTGCATTTAATTTTCATTATAACTGCTTGGTGAATTTCTGAGATCAATGTTCTATTGTGCAATTTAGAATTTCATCATCATCACTGAAATCATTATTAATTTGTTAGCTTTTGTGTTGGGTAATTAAATTACCTATTTTAAAACTCTAAAAATTTGCAAAATAAAATTCCTTCTTAGGATTTATTTTTAAAGTACCAATTCACACCCCCCCCCCTCTTGGTGCATCTCAAACATTCATGTATAGGTCAGTCAATCTCCAACCAACGGGTCAACTAGTCTTTACTTATCTTTTATAGATACACCTTTTTATCCTGTACTATAATAGTAATAGAGACATATCCACATTCATTATCAATACATTTTAGTAAATAAATCATAATTGAGCTTAATTAAGAAAGTACTAAAATATCCTTACGGTAGGTAATAGAAAATCCTACTATGCAGAAATTTATATTTTCAAAAATTAATCAAATTAACTTGGATCGTATATAATGATATTTTGAAGCTTTATTTGAACTAAAGCACTATTTTTTATCTCAAAATAAATTATTGAATTAAAAAAAATGGCTACTTTTTCAAAATTATTTGACAACAAATCTCAAATAAATACTCAAAACGTTTATAATCTTAATCTCTATAACATATAAACTGTTACATGATGAAAGTTTTATCAATAAAAAATTATCCTTATTTTCTTATAAAGAAAATACAAATTTGATAAAAATTGATAAAATACAAATAATTGAAATAAAAAATAGGATAATGGTTCCTTATAGCGAGATGAGCTAATTTCTCAACAGGATCGACAGATAAAAATTATTATATAGCCTCCAAACCTAAGCTTAACTTTTCTCTCTCCTCTCTTTTCTCTCTTAATTCCAATTTATGTTCTCTGTTATGCCAAATGAAGAGAATAAAGGGATTTAACGGCTTAAGTGAGTGGAGAAAGATATTTAGATTAAAATAATAATTTGATTTAATTAATTTTTTATATAAATTCATATAAATCATTTTCGGATTTTAAAAATTATAAAATAATATCCATAAAATAGCCCATTTTATTTAAAACATTTTGGTAAAATTAGTTTGTGAAATGGACATCTGATGGTCTCAAAATCCGCACTTGTATTGACATATGTCAATTTCTTAAAAATTTACACCAATGGCAAAAAATAATAGAATAATTAGTGTAATTAATTCCCTATATTATATATATTTTGGCAAAGATAGTTTATGATTTGGATTTATATTGACTCTTAAAAAAATTTGTTTAACTCGGTTAAAATATAAGCTATTACAATCTACTCACCTTAAAAAATATCATCCATGACATTTTTCTTAAGAATTCAGGCACAAAATTAATATAAACTAAATCCATATGATCAAAATTAAAATTGAATCAAACTTAAATAAAAACTTGCCAAAAATCATAAAGTCGGGCAGTTCATTCTAGCACATGTCATTCAATTATGTTTGATATGCTAAGTCATTCAATCATTTAAATAAATTTCTTACCAATATAACTTTTTAATTTTTGTTGGTCTTTTAGATACTACAAGTTGTAGACACGTGGCATCACTAAGTAAGTACAGTCAGTTATGGTGTAATAATCTCCCTCTAATTAACACTAACAGCTTTATTATCTGCTCTATTAATTGATCTTTCACTATATACTCATGACCCTATAGTCCTCTATCCTCCGATATGTCTAAACTATCCTACACTAAAACTATTTCTTACTCTAAATTCCCTTTGAGGATACTCTACTACCATATGTCCCTACTATCCATAGAGAAAACATCACCCCTGATAATAATTAGCACTAAACAGAATGTTACCAACCATAATGAATACACTCGTCATAGCCATCGGTAGATGCTATCGATCCAGATGCCCTCAAATCACTATAGTGACTTTTCTTATCATTGTCTCTATCTCTATCCTTGCTTATCTCATCTGTACTTCTCCTTCTATTAACATTATATCTAGAGCTCTCATCATGCCTAGATGTTAGTACTGCCAAATCAATCTCTATCAATCTGGCCCACTCCACAAACTCAAAAAATTATTGAATCTATAGAGGCACAAATGGATGTCTCAGTTACCTATGCAACCCTTGTAGAAACCTATCACACTTTTCCTTAGTAGTAGGGATCAAGTGAGGAGCATATCTAGCTAGTGCAAATAAACTCAACCTCATATTGCATCACTATCTTGCATCCCTGCTCCAACTTAATAAATGTTTCATGCATTTATTGTCAGGCTGAATGAGGTAAAAACCACCTTCTGAATATAGCAACAAATTCATCCCAAGTGATCCCAACATTATTTCCTCTTAAAATTTCGCTCTCTGTAGTCTAACCCACCATCTCTCAGCCTCTCCAATCAATAGCATCTTTCTGTTCTCTGGACATTATATGCTGTCAAAAAATTTCTTTATCCTCAATAACCAATCTTCTGTAATCTGAGGTCCTATAGCTCCTTTGAACAGTAGAGGCTTCAACTTGTGGAATCTCTGTAAGTATTTGTCTCCCTCTTCTTCTTTACTTCCAACTAACTTACTCTACTCGTCTCCAATTACCTGTGTTATAATAATGGCCAAGTGTATAATGCTATCTGATGTAACTGGAGCTATACTGTATTGCTCATTTGGTACATCTTGCTCTAACATATCTATTACAGTTATTCAATTTTATATAATTTTATCTGATCTGAATAATTCACATATGTAATCAATTATATATGCAAAATATTACACCTTAATCTACCTAACTATATTAATTTTACAGCTTAGATAACAAATTAATTCTTCCAATAACTATACTATGATACCAATTGCCATGCCTCAGAATCTAATTTGGAAGATTTTTTTATCTTTTATTATACAACAACCAGAGCTACTTAATTTTATCTATCAGTAACAAATAGTAAAAAAATTTTAAAATTTAATATATATATATATATATAATCATTATTTTCAAAAATTATGTATACTACTCAAGATCTATATAATCATAACACAACTACTCGATCCTGACCGTAAAAGAATAGTTAAAATAATAAGAACCTGAACTAGAAGGATTATGGTCAATCTCTCACTCCTGCTCCTTTGCTATGACATAAAATTATTTAACCATATATAATGAGCTTAAGAGCCCATTAAGTAACCAAATCCTATAACTAAACTCAATGTAAGGCAAAGGGGCAATATGTACGTCAACAGTCAAATCATAATAATAATAGTTATATATGATCAAGATTTAGTACACAAATAACAAAACTCACATGTAATTGCAGTAGAATCCTTAAATGATAAAATAGTATGGTATGAAAGCTGGTAAAGCAATGCAATGGGGAAATCTAAAAACTAGTATGAGTGTCAAATCAATAAAGCAATCATCATATCATTATTATCAATCAGTAAAGCAATTATATAAAGTAATAAAACTAAAGCATTGGAAAAAAGACTTTCAAACTCAGATTAATATAGTAAAATTTTATAACTATATACACATGCTCAATATATTCAGTATCAGCATAATGAATCAATTGTATCAAACAGTGTCAGTGTCCGTATCGGTAATAGTAAAATTAGTGGCAGAAGTAATAAAATAATACTATAATAGTAAATTTGTGTAGTAATAATAAATTAGTATAATAATAGGAATAATGCATCAATAATATACATTTTAATAGTCACACTAAATAAGTAAAAAGTTTTAATTTAAGCGATCTTTTTTCAATATTGCATTAGTATTAGTAAATAGTTGGCTTAGTAAAAAGAGTCGTCTCTCTTTGCCCGTTGGTATAATAATCATCTCTTTATAACACCCAATCAGTTTCATATAAATCAATTGAGGATAACATCAAATTATAGTATTTAAAGGAAAGCTCATTAGCCCACCATCTTGTAGAGGCCAGTTAATATCTAACAAATGGGCTAACAAGTTTTTCCTTATCGTTTACACATACACCTTATTATCACAGTAATATAATAATAATAATGATATATCCATATTCATTATCGATGCATTATAATAAATAAATCATAATTGAGCTTAATTTAGAAAGTATCAGAATATTCTAATAATAGGCAATAGAAAATCCTACTAAGCAAAAATACATGCTAGTTGAAGCACCACAAAATATGGATGCTTGAACTATTTAAAAAAAGACTTAAAAAAATAATATTTTAGAAGAGTAGGCTTCTCTAGATTTAGCACCTCATTCTCATAGGTCGGATTATCTGAACTCTACCCCCGAATGGGGAAGTGTCTAAAATAAGGATAGAAATATGACAATATGCATGCGACCCCAAACAGCCTCCAGTTTACCTTCTTAGAGCAATTTTATTTTTATGTTATTTATTCCAAGAATTTATTTTTAAATTATTTTAAATTATGATTAGAAAAATTTTCATTCCTTAGAGCCTAACGAAATCCATGCACAAACACAGGCAAGAAAGAAATCTATGAAAAACATGTAATTTATACTACACAATCAATTTAAACAATCATAAAAAATATAAATATTAAAAGTCTGTGTTATAAGTGCCACTTAATTATAACCCAAGGTCTACTGAAAGTAAAGGTAGACAAGCCCCACCAGTAATAACTTGGATTCTACTCCTATTTATTTTTGCCTTCATTTCTTATTCTTCAACTTGGTTCTTTTCTTCAGGCTCCTTGTGTGTTCATCTAATAGGATCTCCAAATGAAAAGAAGTCTTCAATGAAGGATATTTATTTTCTCTTTGAATCTATATTCTTTTTAGATAATACCTTATTTTATATATTTTCACAACTCTTATTATTTGAAAAATTACATTTAAAAAAGAAAAAGACTCAAAACTCCCTACATATAGTGAAGCTGTTTATATAAAATTATTCCAAACACAAGAATAATTATTTGTTCATTTTTTTAGTAGCCTGAAAGGTTGGACATGCTTTTATATAGTTAAGGGGACTTAGCTTTGCAATGAAAGCACCTATAAAAAATTTGATTAGCTTTAAAGTTTAATGATCATTTAGCTCTCTTTTATTATAGCCCTACATAAGTATGACCACCTATAGAAAATTTTATTAGCAATAATCATCCAAATCACCCTAACCTAAGGAAATCTAAACGCCCATCACAAATAACATCATAAGGATCAAAATATAAGCATCACAGTATAAGCATCATAAATCACATCAAATTATAACAACTAACATTCATTCATATAAAAATCCACATTAATCCAAATCACAAGAAAATTTACATGAAATAAGTAATGACCTAAGTTTAAATTAGAGTTAGTTGTCATAGCAAGTAGTTTATAGTATGTGTATGAGGTTGTGGCTTGAATATGTTCTGCGTTTATCATTTTTTTAAATTTTCTAAGGGTTGATTTTGGTTTGTTAAAAGCTAAGTTAAATTTTAGTTTTTTTGATGTTTTGAGATTTAGTTTATGATAGATTTTAATTATTGAAGTTGATTAATGATTTGTTATTTAATATTTTTTTATTAGCTATTTAATGCTTCCAATCTAATACACGGTTGCCTTCCTAAAAGGAGTCAAGCAAGATGTATGAAAGCTTCAAATGTTTAGGTATTTTATTACTGAATTGAATGGTTATTTAAGTTGAATAATAATTGCCTTTATTAAACCAAGGCTATGAGGTTTATTTTACCCTTCTTAGGGCTAAGTTAATAGCCTTGTAAGCCCGGGTTACCTAATAATTACCTATTTATTTTAAATTTGATTGTTGGTTGGTGAATTTTAATTAATTTAGTTTATGATTATTTATTTATAAAATTTATAATTTAATATTTATATTTTATCAATTCATTTGTGGCATTGTCATAATAGGCACGAGAACTAAGGCCTCCTTAGGACATGTAGTTTCATAGCTAGAGATAGTCCAACCTAAAAACTTCTTTAACGGAGTGTTGATTTTTAATAAATTCTATTTTATTGATTACTGATTTGAGTTTTTATTTTAACTATTACATTACATTAATTCATTTGTGGTGTTGTCACAACAGACACAAGGACTAAAGCCTCCTTAGGACAGTAGCCCCATAACTTGAGATAGTCTAGCCTATAAACTTCAATGATGGAGGGATTAGTATTTATATCTCGTTATTCTTGTTGTGCATTTCATTGAGTTGGGTGAGTTAATCAAGTTTTGAATTTTTCAAAATTTTGGAATTTATGAATTTTTTAAATTATTTAATAAGCATATTTGACCAAATTTTGAATTTTTTTTATTTTGAATTTTAGAAGTTTCTAATTTTTTAAAAATACTAGACCTAGAGATGCATGCCTTTGAGTTTGTGTCATTTGAATTTCTCTACAATTAGTTGTGATTTTTACAAGTTTAACATATTTTAGTGAACTAAATTTGACCAAATATTAACTTTTTGATTTACAGTGATTTCTAGAGATTTTATAAATTTTATACATACTAGACCCAGAGATGAGTCTAATGCCTTTGCGTTTGAGTGATTTAGAGTTTTCTAAAATTAGTTATGATTATTACGAGTTTGACCATTTTAATAAATTATTTAATTATTTAATTATAGAGGGTTTCTTATTTTTGTACCAAATCAACTCAAAATCTCCTGAAATCTTCCCCAAATATCAAGATACTCCTAGGAATGATTACAAGTGTTTAAAATTATTTTAGAATTTTTAATATTTTTAATTATTTAATTTAATTAATTATTAATTTTACTTAATTTTTAAATTACTTTCTATTTTTGGGGTTTGTGATGGAGCTTTTAATTTTCATTTGTTAAGCTTTTAATTCAGAGCATTTTAACACTTAATTTATATTTTTTTATTTAATTTGAATTTATTATAAAATTTTAAAGTTTCTATGTCAATTATGTGTGTCAATATTAGGTTCCCTAATTAACTAACCAAATGAACTTTAAATCTAATGAAATTTGAAACACATGTTTAACAAGACATGTACTTTAAACTCACTAAATTTAAAGCCCTCAAGATCTCCCTAGGTTTTATAATTGATCCTCAAAGGTAAATACATCTAGACCTTTGGGGATTTAATTTGAACTTTTTTACTATTTGGATTGGGGTGAAATCATATATATTCTAACCCTTACACTAATACACACAAACTATAAAAAAATTAATACCTAATTTTAAGTGGTGTGGATGTTATGAATTTCCAAAGTTTTGGGTTAAAATCTGACCTATAACTTTGAAAATTCAATTCACCAAAATCTAGATATCACCAGGGCCCAAGAAAATTAGGGTATCTAGGGAACACACCCTAATATGCCATGTCCAAATTTGAGCTCAATTGGACCACTCGTTTGTGAGTAATCAAGGAAAATTAGTTTATATTCAAAGTCAAATTACTCACAATCTAGTGGTCAAAATTACTTGAAATTAAATTTAAGATAAAATTAGGCTCAAGACCTTTCCAATGAGCCCCACGTCAAAATTAGGTGAGAAATGGATTTTTAAAGAATTTTTAAAGTTTCTAAGCAGTTTTTAAATTTTTTTTTTATTTTTTTCTATCGGTCAATCATTGGCAATCATCAAAAGGCGGTGGCGGCGGTGGCGCGACATGTGGTGCTCGTTTGACAGCCACTTAATTACATTAGTCATGGTTCCTAGTTATCGGATCACACGTGGTTTAATCTGACAGCCTTGATCATGCCACATCACCTGTTCTAACTCCCACATGGCGCGCGTTTGAGCCCTAATGAAGATAGACAATTCTGGCACTTCTGATCTGCTAAGATCAAAGGAATGGACAACCCAGATCAATCTAGACTTTTTAGTTCAATTTGAACTAAAGTTTTAAATACTCATAACTTTGTGTAGAGTGCTCCAAATTTGATGAAATTTGAAAGATAGCTTTATGGAACTCTAATCTTCTAATCCATGAAGTTTGGGGGTTCCATGCATTAAAATATTGAGGTCTGATGGTTCGCTTCATGGTACTCTAATCTTCCAATTTGAAATTTGAAATGCCTGCAGCAGCCAAATTGGGATGGGTTGGCTTTGGGTCCATAAATTTGGACTTTGGAGGGCTTGGTTCAACCCAATTAGTTGACCCAGGCCAAACTATGGGTTGGGCTTGTTGGATTTAATGCAATAGGCTAAGGGACACCTACTATAGCTATTGGTGCAATTTAATTTTACAAGGACTCGATTTTGGCTCAAAAAACCAGTTTGAGTCCACTTGGTTCAACAAATTTTGCTAAACCAGGTGGACCCATGGGCTGAAATTTTTGTAGGAGACTCATGGTCACCCCATGGGATGTCCCCATAAATCTGGTTAATTGATTTGATCAAAATCATGCGTTTAAAATTTTTTAGGTGTTTAGGTGATTTTAGTCAACCAGGGTTGATCATGGCTTGGGGTTAGGCTCAATGCACTCCATTTCATATATGAGACGTGTTGGGGGAAGTTTCATAGCTTGATTTGGATGATCCATATTGAGGTTTAAAGGAAATTCAATTTTTAGTGGTTTTGTTCCACCAAGGGTCAATGTTGGTTCAATACAATATGATATTTCTCATAGACACATTCAAAGATTTTGGGAGGGCTTCAAAGGTCAATTTTCATAAGATGCATGGTTCAGTGGAATAAGCTGTAAATATTTGAAAGTTTTGCAGCCTTTAGAAGTGCATTTAGTTTTGAGGATTAGGAGGCTTAAGATGCTTTCAAATTGATGTGGTTGACTAATCATGAATCCAAGGCATTTGACAAGGTTTTGGAGGATTTGAATTTTCCCCAAAAATTGATTTTGGATCAAGAGGTTTGGATTTGAGCATTTGATTTTAAATTTTGTATTTTGGATGAGATTTTTAGTTTGGATTGATTTAGGATTGAATTTGATTTGATGTTCATAACCTCACACAAAAATGAGGTCAACAAAGAAGATCCTCAATTTTAAGTATAAGGAGAGGATCAAGTACTTTTGAGGAAGCTCATCTCCGTGGGCAATCTTAACCCAAAATTCGAAGATCCCTTAATTTTCTTTGATGGCCTCTGATGGAGAGGAGAGAGTCCATATTCACCATAGAACCTTCCTCTCAACTTTTTTAAATTTTTTCTCCTTTATTTATTTATTTATTTATTTGTATTAAACTACCAAAACATAATCCTTTTTCATAGCCAAAAATTTTTAAGAAAATAATCTAATGAGGTTTCTAATATTAAAAATAGGCCTAAAATGGAATTACTGAAATTTAAATGCCTCCCACTTATATTTTCATTTTATTATCCGATTCAAAAATCGTTTAATAGCATTTTGTAAAAGACACTTTTTAACGTACTTCTATTAATAGCTATTACTTTATAATTAATATATGTTAACATAATATTCTTAATCAACAAGAAGTCTAAAGAATTTTAAATAAAAAGATCCCTTCAAAATACATCACAAGACATTTAACTGAATGGTGTATATATAAACGGTATAACTTTATATATATAAAGAGAGACTTTTTTCAGTACAAAATAATAATTTATCAAATAAAAATATAATTAAAATATATACCAAGACAATCATATTATCTAAAAAAATGAAAGATTCATAACAAAATATTTTGATCGAAAATAATTAAAAAATATTTTTTTATAGATTAATGTTACTTAAATTATGAATTTTAAAACATTTAAAATTTAATAACTCTAAATCAATAAGTTTTATCTCATTAATTATTAATATTCGAAAGTAGAATAAAGAAAACATAATAAACCATTACCCTAGAACTTCAAACTTCAATAAAATGAATTAATTAAATTATTTAATATTCATATCAGTTTAATAATTTCAAAATTTATTCCACTGTTGGGATAACAAATACAAATTACTTAAGATAAACAAATAATCCATTGATATAATCATTACATTTAAATTGATCCTCCATTAATAATTCATAATTAGAGCTAGATTAAAATTCATTAACATTTCTAATTACATTTTTACTCTTGAGTACTATTCATTTTCTAACGAATAATAAGTTTATAAATAAATCATAAAATTGAGCACTCATATTATTAAAAAACTAATAAATACTTATGCCCGATTTCACAAGGAATGAATAAACTTCATCTTATAGCATTTCTAACTACTTATTTACTTTTTTTCATAAAATATTAGAAATAAATAACAATTAAACCCATACTGAATAAGTCTACCTTTGTAAACAAGAGTATTTTATTTCTGCAGATGAAGATCAATTCATATATAATCACATTGATATAATTTAAGTATTTTATAGTAAAATAGAATTATAAGTGTTACAATTTATACTAAAATAGAGTTATAAATATTTCATACTAAAATAGAACAATAACATATAATTTAATCTTGTTTCAGTTCTATATAATCGTTAATTTATTAATCAAGAATATTTTTAGATCATTTTTAAGTATAGATCACATTAATTATCAAAAATTTTAATGATTTATTATCATTTACATCAAAATAAATTATTATTTTAGTTGACCAATCAACAGTAAATTAATTTTCAGGGCACAATACCCAACAGAAATGGCATTCGATTATAATAAAACAGTGTAAATTACCATCAATATCATGAATAAAAACATAGTATATATATTTTTCTTTGATAATTAAAGACTTGCAAAGATCTCCTAACAAGTAAAATAAACAAGCATGAGCTGTAACTGTATTCTTCCACATCCTCAAAGGGTGAAGACAACATCTCCCAATTATTCTAAGAAAAGAGTTACTTATAACAACCTCCGTGAAGCTGTATATTACCGAAAAAAGCTTTAGGCATACAACTCATCCACATTGCATTCGCCAAGGAAGACCTTAATGCTTCGAGGAGACCCACAGTTGCCTTCAGCTATTATAGCTCTGTCGTTAGCTGCCATGTGTGCAATTATCTTGTATATGATTTCAATCTGCAAAGTTAAAATATGATGAATGCAGCCAATGGTGGTTTTAAAATAGCAACAGATTTGATTTCACTCCCTTTTTTCTGAAAATGAAATCATAAATTTGAGGGGTTATAGAGTTCAAAGTTTATAATTTCTAATTAATATAACTTAGAGGTACAATTTAATCAATTTCAATTTTTCTAAAGGACCATTTCATCAATGGCTAAGGATAATATGGTTACAATCAGATGAATCAATCTTAAAATAATCTTATGTTTCAGCAAAACGCAAGTCCTATAATGAGTCCTGCAAACCCAACTTATATAAGATAACTTTGATCACCTTTCAAGAGACAATCGTCATCTCATTGCAACTTTATTGTCGATTATCCACTCTACTACTGCCTCGCATCTTCAGTGGGGCAAAGTAAGTGTGAGCCCGATGCCGGTGGGTGGCCTCGCTAGGTTCCGCCAAGGGATTAGTTACGCCGCCTAGCACTCCCTTTAGAGTGGCAGCGGACAGATACCCCCGTTCCAAAAAAAAAGATTGTCCCATGACATGCCCGAGCTATGAAAAGAAACATGATGTGTACTGATGGGGACCATAGGAGAAGCATTGCTTCTACTCGCCCTCAAATGCATGCCTTAAATCCACTAGAGGATAAAATAATAATAAATATTATTACTGAAATGTTTAATTCTTATTTGGTTTTCAATAATGGCATATTCCTATTGATGCATTAATATTATATAGTTACATTAGCTTGGGTTATAAGAAAATATTGTATAGTTCCAATTTTATATAGTTCAGTAACTATATAATATTATATAGTTCCAATATTAATATTAATGCATCAATAAGTAACTCTATAATATTAATGATTAGAATTAAACATTTCAGTAACTATATAATATTATATAGTTCCAACTTTAAATCCTCGAAGTGGGATAGATTTAAAATTGGAACCTGATTATTTAACTCATGTTGTAGTATTAAGAAAGACTAAAAAGCAACTAAATAATAAATGGCTAGATTTTTTAATTTTAATTAAAAAAACTATATGAGTAAACTCGCTCATTGACTAGACAAGTTGCTCGGTTTATATATATTAAAAAAATAACAATTGCTGCAGGCCGTTTTTAAGAAATAATAAAAAATTTAAATGAGCAAACTTGCACAGTGATTAGGTAAGTTGCTCAGTTAAAAAAAAAAGCCTAAATTCCACGTTATCAAAATAGCTACTTCTTAAATCCATTAAAGAAATTATTGCAAGAAAAAAAATCATTCTTATATGAAATAACATAGGTTTATGTTGTGTTAAACCTACAAGGACATTTTCAAATGCATTATCAGTAACAACTTGAATCACACTATATGAACCAATAAACTCAATGTACTTGTAAAATAATTCGAGCATCTTCACAACATTCTTTGAGAATGAACTGACATCAATTGATTCTATGAATGCAGAACCTCTCGGACAATTCCTACGAAAATTAATTAAACTTTTCCCATTCCTCGATGTCCATCCATTTGCCATAAAAGAACAACCGTATCGTACTCAATCTTCTTGATGACATCATAATAGTTCATATATATGTACAATCTCTTTCTTCAAACAAGTAACTCTGTACCTCATGATAACTAAAGGTTTCATCCAAGGTCTAAATTGTCCAAATGCCTCGACCACAGCAAAAAGTTGTCATATTTCACTATATTAAATGGAATCCCAACATCATACATCCATCTACAAAACACTTGAATTGCCCTACCCCTCATTTCCTTTTTAACAACATTCATCTCTTTGTTAAATGAACATTTTTTTCTACTTTACCATGTTATCAGGATTTGATGTAAGATAAGTATCAAACGGTCTCTTAGTGGGAAAGGGGAAGAGATAGAAATTAATATAAGAATTACTAGGGGGAATGGGAAAAGGCAACAACCATTAGGATTTAATGGGGGGAATAGGAAAAGGCAGCAACCATTAGAAATTAATGGGGAAGGGGAATTTCGGCGAGCTGTTTGGAAGAGGGGGGAAGGCTCAATTGGTTGATTTGAGGGGGAAGAAGGGATCGGCTAGCTGTTTTGAAGGGGGTTGGAGGGCTCGGTAGCCAATGGAGAAAGATGGGGGAGAAGGGAGAGAAGAGAGAGCCACAAACCTTGCCACGGTGTGGATTGTTGGGTGTTGCGTTGCCCTACTCATGGGGACTTCGTTCCTCTCAAGAAAAAACTCAAAACACACACAATTCAGAAAAACTGAAGTTTAATTCATAATAATCATCATCTTCCTACAATAACTAAGGGCCTCAATATATATGCCTCCAAACATGAAAGACTCAAAAGATTAAAATGCCCCTTGGGCCACAACACTCATATAACTCGCCTGGAGTTAGCACTGAGGTTGTTTACTCGCCTGCCGATGGGAGTGATCATCTCCCTAGTTTGCTAGTGCCCTGAAACCTCAGAAGAGCTCCCAAGCTCTTATAAAGATGAGGCTGATATGTAGAAACTTCATAGTGAGATTTCAAAGAGAAATTCTTGAGATAAAAGACCTAGAGCCTGCAATCACCAAGGCTACACTGACCTAGGGACAGAGAGAGGGTCATTTTCTCTATACACTTGAACCACGGTAGTCTAAGACACTCGTTGTGCTGCTAGAGCTAGCTAAATAATTTTGATCCCAAAAACAAGATTATAATACAATTAAAACTTTAAAACAGTATTCTGAACAATCTCTGATAATCTGATGAAATTTTGAAATAATGAAATTCTCTCAGTAGTTGAATATGTTGCTTACAAATAAATCATTATATGCATTTTTTAAATTTATTACAATATAAAATACATACATACATATATATATATATATACGGTAATCTAAGACACTCGTTGTGCTGCTAGAGCTAGCTAAATAATTTTGATCCCAAAAAATAAGATTATAATACAATTAAAACTTTAAAACAGTATTCTGAACAATCTCTGATAATCTGATGAAATTTTGAAATAATGAAATTCTCTTAGTAGTTGAATCTGTTGCTTACAAATAAATCATTATATGCATTTTTTAAATTTACTATAATATAAAATACATGCACACATACATCAACACACACACACACACACACACACACACACATATATATATATATATATATATATACGGTAATCTGTGAGAACTGATGTGTTGTAGAATTTCTACTGTTCAACACAAATGGAGTTATAAGGACTTAAATTTCTAAATATTTGATATGTGCTAAGTATTGGGAGTCATAAAGGCCTATTGTCTAATATGTTAGCACAGGGAGTTATAAGGGGCTAAATTCTAATATTTGTTTATGATGGAAGGTATAAAGGCTTGAGAAATTTTTGTTACTTTCTGCTTTGATATATAAAATGCTTGTTTATTTATTTTCACTATAAAGTCTCTTTAGATATAATTAACTACTAGCATTATTTTGTTCAGTATAATATCCTGCCATTGACTGCTTTTATTTCAATAAATGCATAATAAGTTTATTATTAGGAATTGAAGTCGGTGGGTTTAACCTACTAAGCTGTGTTGGCTCACACATATTCTATATTTTATTTCTGGTCGGGGAAAAGGGAAGAAGCAGGTTGGGTAGCTAAGGTTACAAGTTCTGGACCGTTCAAATTTATATAGGTATTTTTTTGAAATTTTTATACAATCATGGCTATTTGTTTATTTGCCCTATATTGTAATGTATAAGTTTGTTATAAATAATATTTTTGGAGGTGAATAAAAGGAAAGAAATTGTGGATGAGTTTATTTTTTTACTTGATGGAAGTCAATTAGAAGCTCTATTGTCTGTTTTAAAATGATTGAAAAAACTAAAAACTCTCCAAAACTTTGATCTTGGGCTCAATCTGTCACAATTAAACATGATATGATTTTTTTCTGTTAGTGAGTCATGTTGAGTTGGGTTGTGACAGACCCTTCTTGGTATTAGAGCTATGATTTTTGAGAATTTATTGTAAATTAAAACAATAAGAAATGATCTGTAGTCAAGTAAGGTAGTTCTAGGTAGTATTTGAGTATTAATTTCTGCTTGTTTGTATATGCATATCTATTCAGTTATTTGCC
Organism: Dendrobium chrysotoxum; assembly: GCA_019925795.1. Taxonomy (NCBI): domain Eukaryota; kingdom Viridiplantae; phylum Streptophyta; class Magnoliopsida; order Asparagales; family Orchidaceae; genus Dendrobium; species Dendrobium chrysotoxum. The sequence continues at coordinate 26,711,818 of CM034300.1, read as the reverse complement.
ATCTGTGTTGTTGCTTGATGGATCCGCAACATCCGAATATGACAGATGGATAGAGTGCTACTCAGGCAACACCAATACAGAGTACTACTCCTATATCAATTCTTATTCCATTTCATAATTTGCTAGTATGGTGGCACATTTGATGGGTAATGCCCAGAGCAATATTTTCTCTATCAAATCTTAATGATGTTGATAATAACTTAAAGATATTTTAGAGGTTGAAGCCTTAGAGGTTTAAGGGTGTAGAAGACTTATTGATGAGGTTAAGAAAACTTTTGATGTGATGCAGCATCTTCCTAAGAGTAAAGTATCTTTGGTTGTATTTCTATTTGATGGTGAGGTTAAGCGTTGGTAGTTGAGCCAATAAAAGGAGTTTTAAGGGAGGTTGAACTCTTTGATCAGTTGGAATGAGTTTATAAATATTTTCAAGGCGTGATTTTACTCCCGTTTGCACGACAACAAATACAAGAGATATTTTTTAGACTGGTTCAAGGATGCAGGATAGTTATGTAGTATGAGGCGGAGTTTACTATCTTAGCAAAGTATATTCTACAACTGGTCAGCACTTTCGAGGAGAAGTTCTACAAGTTTCTAAGAGGACTTTGGGATAGTCTGAGGCAGGCTCCTATGATGCACAGATATGGACACGGTGACATGGACGACATGACACGAACACGGGATACATCAATTATTAAAGATATAGGACACGGACACGGGTTAGATACGGTATTATGATTTTTATATTTTAAAATTATAGTATAAAAATTGAATAAGTATAATATTAAAAATAATTCAGAAAAAAATAAGTCATTTAACTAGAATTTGTGCTTAAAATCATTAATATTATGATGTCAAAAGTTGGGCGTTGACATGTATCAGGCATCGAGAGAGGAGATGACAATGCTGTCGAGAGTCGAGCATCGATGTTATGTAATAAGTATCAGGCATCGATGTCAAGAGGGTGCTTGTTATCGATGTTAAGTGGAGGTTAGTTGTCGAAGTTAAAATGATGTCGGACAAAGATGAGCTGTCAAGTTACCGAAAAATTATTAGGTGCGTCTTCCGGATTTGTCCGGAGGAGAATCCGGATGCGCCACATCACCCGGGGCCCAGTGCATCCGAGTGATGTGGCGCGTTCGAATTCTCCTTAGGATGGTTCGGACGCCGCACCTAATAATCTCTCCAACTTATGGGTGTAGAATTGCTAGCGTCGAGCATAAATGTCAAGATAGTGTCAGACTTTGATGTTGAGATGGTTTTGAAATGTCGATGTTATAATGACGTCAGACTTCGATGTTGAGATGACATCAGATATTATTGTGAAATCAAAATCGTGACCCACTAAAGAGAGAAATGAAAATGAGAATATTTCATTTACTAAAGAGAGAAATAAAAATGAGAGTTTAAAGTAATTACCCTTATTGATCAAGATTTTAGCATTCTGGCTCAGATGATTATCCAGCCATCTCTACAAGAAAGAATTCAGAAAGTCCGGAAATTAGTTATAGAGTATCTAAAGCTGATTAATACAATCATGACTAATAAGAAACCCAAACTGCAATTGTCCGATTCTAGACTCATTTTTTATAAAAATAAATTATGGGTTCCCAGTTCTAGAGATTTGAGATGAGAGATTCTGTATGAAGCACATTATTCAGGTTATACTATTTATCTAGGAAGCATCAAAATATATAATGATCTAATCTAAAATGTATGTTATGATGGCATGAATTCAAGAAAATTATGACAAATTTTATTGCTAAATATGAAGCATGGCAGTTAGTGAAAGCCGAATATCAACGACTAGGAAGTCTTTTGCAACTATTATCTATTCCAAAGTGAAAATGGGGAGAAGTAACAATGGATTTTGCCCAAATGGAGGCAAGGACATGATGCTATCTAGGTTGTGATAGATCGTTTAATGAAGTCTACATACTTTATTCTGATATGACAAGCTGATTCAGTGGATAGATTGTCATAAGTGTATGTGTAAGAAATAGCCCGACTATATCTAATACCAAAAATCATAATTTCTGATAGAGATGACAGATTTACCTTCAGAGTGTAGAGAGATATTCAGCAAGGTCTGAGCACCAAATTGCATTTCAGTACGGCTTTTCATCCTCAAACCGATGCGTAGTCTGAGAGGACTATTCAAGTATTAGAGGATCTTCTGAGGTGCTCATGACTTTGATAGTAATTAGAAGGATCACATCCCTCTGATTGAATTCACCTACAATAATAATTTTCAGTGAAGCATAGGTATGACACCTTATAAAACTTTGTATGGTAGGAAGTGTAGAACCCTACTGTCTTGGACAAAGGTGGGAGAGAGAAATATGATTGGGGCAACCATAGGTGATGACGCTGCTGAAAAGATCCATCTAATTCTAACTAGATTAAAAGTTGTGCAAGATAGATAGAAATAGTAATATGATGCAAAGCACATAGCTATAGAATTTTAAGTTGGATATTTTGTGTATGTAAAAATCAGACCTATGAAAGATGTAAGCAGGCTTGAAAATGAAGAAAAGCTGATGCTAAGGTATATTGGACCATTTGAGATTATTGAAAGAATTGAACAATATGCTTATAAGTTACAATTGACAAAGCATATATCTGATATTATAATATATTTTACGCATCATCTCTGAGGAAATGAGTATCTGATTCTGAGAATTAAGTATCTGCACATGAAGTCGAGATACATTTGAATTTGAGTTATAGAGAAGAACCGAAAGGAATTTTGGCATAAGATGTTAGAAGATTAAGTAATAAACAGATAACAATGGTCAGTGAATCGTAAAAGCACAGAACATAAAAGGAAGTCATTTGGGAGATGAGATGAAACAATTGTATCACTATTTATTTCATTGATCTGACTTATAAAATGTCGAGGACGATATTTTTTTGAGAGAAGGATTATAATACCTAATGAAATGAAGCGGCGCACAGTACACCTCTTCTAACCCAGTCTAGAAACGATCAACCATTGAAATTTTTGTAGTCATGTTCTCTACATGTGTCTATGAGTGCTTTGTATGCTAAGCATAGGGTGTTATAAGGATTATGAGATTTGATGTGTAGTGGAGGATTCGGTGCTGAATGCTCAAAGTCATAAGGACCTGAATTTCAAAATATCCGATACGTACAAACGGCCTATTTTTTGATATGTTAGTACAGAGAGTTATAAGGGTTTGAATTATGATATTTGTTTCTGATGGAATGTATAAGGGCCTGAGGTAATTCTGTCACTTTCTTCTTTGACATATGAAATACTTGTTTATTTACTTACATTGCAAAATACTTGTTTATTTACTTCCATTACAAAATCTATTTAGATACTAATAACTATTGCGCACCTATGAGGGGGGACCTCACTCAATTGCGCACCTATTACTTGTGAGAAATAGTGAAGGTAACAACCTCCCCATAAGAGAAGTTGCAACTAGATGTGGAGCGAGGTTCAAAAGCCTATAGACCATGGAGGCTATAGAAGAGATATGAGCAGTGGAGGGTGAGCCCGTGAAAACCCTCAGAATAAGTGCTCCTTTCTGTGAAGAACACAGAGACAAGTTGATCCAAGCCCTTAGGGGCAACCTAGATGCCTTTGCTTGCACAACATTAGAGATGCCAGACATTAATGAAGAGGTCACTTACCACATACTGAATGCGAGGAAAGATGTCATGCCAATGAAACAAAAAATAAGAAAGATTACAGCTACTCGACGAGACTATCAGGGTGGGGTAGAAGCTTGTGGAAGCCGACTTCATCTGAATCTCCAATGTGGCCATGGTACAAAAGGCAATAGGAAAGTGGATGACGTGATTGAACTTCACCATCTTGAACTCAGCTTGCCCAAAAAAGGCTACCCACTACAAAGGATAGATACTACAGTTGACTCGACAATAGGGTACTCGGTAATGAGCTTCTTGAATGCCTTTATAGGTTATTATCAAATAAAAATGCATCCTAACGACTGTAGGAAAGTCGTTCATAACTATAAAAGGCTTATATTGCTACAACGTTATGCCCTTTGACCTAAAGAATATAAGAGTGACATATCAAAGAGATGGTGGACAAGATCCTTATAAACTAGAAGGGGAGGAACATTGAGATATATGTAGAAGATCTATCGATGAAGAGCAAGTCGCCCAACCAATACACTGAAGATCTAAAAGAGACATTTGTCACCCTCAAGAGGTACAACATGCAAGTGAACCCACTAAGTATATTTTTGATGCAGGTTCAAAAAATTTCATGGGCATCCCCCTCACCCCATAAAGCATTAAAATGAACCCTGACAAGGTGAACTTGATCCTAGATCGCCTAGCATAGCAAAGGAGGTGCAGTGACTTACTAAGCGAGTCATTAAGCTCAATCATTTCATCTCTCAACTCAGAGAGATGTGCTTGCCATTCTTTAAGATCCTCAGTAATGCAAAGTAGTTCTCTTGGGGCGAGGGCTGTAAAGTCACCTTTCAACAGCTAAAGCTCTTTCTCTCCTCGCCACCCCAACTCTAAAGCCCAATTCTAGGAGAAGATTTTCTATTGTATTTAGACCTAGGACGCCATCAACAATGTACTTGTTAGAGAAGAGGGTAAGAAGCAATGACTAGTGTACGATGTAAGCATGACACTCAAAGGGGCAGAAAAAAGTCATTCAATCATAGAGAGGCTCGCATGGCGCTGGTGACTTGGGTGAAGCAACTGCGAATGTACTTCCAAGCACACAACATTCAAGTGGTGACTGATCACCTGTTGAAGGCAATACTTGCTAAACCTGACCACTCAGAAAGATTACTCAAATGGTCAGTGAAGCTGAGCAACTTCTAAATCACCTACTCACCAAGGACAGCCATCAAGGCCTAAACACTTGTTGATTACCTAGTCAACTTCAATAATCAAAGTGACGAGTTAGAGGCGGCAACACCATTGCAACACTAGACTTTCTATGTCGACGGATGCTCAAACAAGCAAGGCAGGCGTGGGTATGGCTCTAAAGAATCTCATAGGGATCATCATCATGAAAGTAACTAGTATTAATTCAAAGTTACAAACAATGAAGCTAAATATGAAGCCTAATCATTACTTACAACTCATCGCAGGATTGGTAGCAACTCAAAAAATAATAAATAAATAAATAAATAAAGGATTGGTAGCGACTCAATTGGTTGTGTACTCCGACTCAAAATTAATAGTGGATCATATAAATGAAGAGTATGAAGCAAGAGGACGAGCTACTCTTGAAGTACCTTTTTTATGGTAAAGGCAGAAATTAATAAGCTGGAGTACTTCAAAATAACCCAAATTCCCAAAGAGTAGACCCAACTTGCCGACCTCCTCTCCAAACAAGTGAACCCCGATGGATGACCAGTATTGAAGATCATGTGGCCTACACTTGAAAAAAAGTCATGCAAATGAGGGTTAGTCAGTCGATAAGGTGGATAGATCCAACCATGGTGTACTTGAAGACAAGGGTGATAAACACAGAGGTAATCTGCTCAAGCGAATTTAATAGTCACTCTGGAGAAAGAATATTCGCCCATAGAATTTTAAGGTAGGGCTACTTCTGGTCAACCCGGAGAAAATCAACAAATAGATCTTGAACCTTTCGAGGAAGAAGGTACAAGTAGCAAAAGGTGAGTGCATGGAGGCACTTCCTTCAGTTTATAGGCAGTAAGGATGAGTCCTTCATCCAATAGGTAAACATCTTTCTCACTCTCCCATAGGGTCGAGGCATTGCTATCTGTCAAGCTCAAATTCTTCAACTAAAGAGTGGTCGTCGCTGCCAATCAAAGAGAGTAAACTTGATGAGTGGGAGGTGGCTAACCAAGAAGGCTTGGAAATAGCATCCGACCTTTTGGAGAAACTCAAGACACAAGAAGCCCTCTGGCAAGAAGTGGAGAAAAGAATGACCAAGTACTACAACTTGACAACCTATTTCTAAGAAAAATAGATGCTGTTGCTCGCATTTTGTACTCGACAAGTTGGTGACAACGTGGTAAAGTCCCTACATCATCAAGGGACAAGTTGGTCTAGGAGCTAACCGATTACAAACACTCTAGAAAGAAAGTACCAAAGACTTAGAGCGCCAACAACCTCAAGATTTTTCACGAATAGGAGAGTCCTCATACTTATATTTCTTATTTATCAATTCCTATTAAATGCAATAAGAAAAGCCCCTTCTCTCCCATTTCATTTCCTCTTACTGTTTCTAAATGAGCGAGTTATAGTATAAGAAAGCCAAAAAAAGTAGAAATTCATAATAATTTAATGTGAATGCTCAGGAAACTTGCGTACCCTTCTATCAATAAAAGAGTTTGCCCATGCAGTTTAATTGCCCTACAAACACGAAACTCATATAAGCAAGTTATGTAATCAAGTATCCTCCAGGGTGCACTTGCACTCACCTAACTATTGGGCGACTCGGCTCAAACCTAGGCGAACTTCCAAAAGTTGGATTAAAACTCACTAGCCACAAGTACCCGACTTTGCAATAGCAGAGCGTGACAAACAAATATTTGTGATAGCCGAGTTCTTATCCAAGTTCAAGTTAAAAGCGACGTAGAATACTCTCTATAGGAAAGCCAAGGACCCTAAGCATAAATACCTGCAAGCGAGCTAAAGCCCTAATGAGAAGGAAAGTCTCTGCTCATGCAAGGCCACTTCCCTATTCTCTACTGAGTCACTCTGGTGAGTCACTCTCTGGTGAGTCACGTTTAAATTCCACAATTAACCTAGCAGGGGCTAGCTCAATATGCAATAAAAAGATATAATGAGATAAAATAATGGAAAATGAAAAGGGATGGAAATTAGTCCCATAAAATATTGTCAACATATGTCAAAAATCGAATGTGGCTAACTCATCGCATTCATCAGAAGAATCTATCATCAACCACTTAGTCTTCAAGTTCCCACATCAAAACACAAAGCCCTATAGGCCAACTCCCCCATTTACAACAAAATCTGCAATGAGTAAATCGCAAGTCCCATATAGTCAGCGAGTTTAAGTGATTACTTCTACAAAGATTGCAAAGTCTAGCATAAGGCCCATTAAAGGAGAAGGCAAGTTCAACACAAACCAATGAGTAGCCCTATTTGCTAACTCCCCACTTTGTGAAAAGATCCACAATGTGTAGCGTGCGAATCTCTTACAGTTGGCAAGTGTAAGTGTTTACCCCCGCAAAGACTGCAAAGTTTGGCATAATAAAAGATCCACAATAAGTAGCACACGAGCCTCATATAACTTGAAAGTCTAGGTAGTTACCCTCAGGAAGACTAAACATTTGGCGTAAGGCACATAACCGACCTAAGGTGATTTCGCACCAATGTCTAATAAGCAAACTCACCCTACATAATTCACAGAAGAAATTCAGCCGACTCACTCATTCGTAGATAAGCAAACAAAATCCTATAGTATCGATCCTATCCTTTTGTCAAGTCAGAATATCAGATTATTTTCTTAAGAGATTTCGTGTTACCATCATTTCCCATGAACTTGCTAAAGAATATTCACTGATGCGTCGAGCTCACACACATCGCCGAGTTCGATATTGAATAAGTGTTCGCACAGAGTTTAGCTGTGTTAACCCTCCTGGGAAGACCAGGTATTATTATATTTTCTTTTTATTAAAAGTTTGAACCTTTTTCATATTATATGCCAAGTTCAGGTACACTCAATCTAAATGATAAGTTTTCACTCATTCCGGTGCCGAACTCAGGTTTGGCGAGTCACGCCATTATTAATGTCAAGTTTCCTTTAATATGTTCATTCATAATTTTTTGTCCAACTAGCTTATTAATCATTTAGCCGTCAAGCTATTTAAATTTTTCTAATAATAAGCATCGCTTGCCAAGTTAATGGCCTTGACGAGTTAATTATTCATTCCGCTAAACACCAAGTTCATTATTTAACCACGAGTATGAGTATAGGCGAGTTAATAACTACAGAGATTTTTTCTATAAAATAATTTACATGTGAGTACCCTTACACACCATTATTGTCATTTTATATTCATATTTGAGTGAGTTCCCTAGCATACTACTAACGACCTATATGGGCGAGTGCATTGAAATACTACTGCTATCATAAACTACTTAAGACAAATTATGAGACAAAGAACAAAGTAAGTATGTAAAACAGAAAAGACAAGTAAGAGAAAATCTTCTCTGTCATTCTAATGGCAAAACTTAGATATACACTTCCCCCCATGGGCCAAAAAAAAGAAAAAGAAACATAAGATGGGAAACTACAATTCAATCACCAATCGCACTTACACCATCACTCTCTTCGCCATCAAAGAACTCAAAGAAGAAGGGGTCTTAGAACAACGAGTTGACCTCTCCCTTTGAACAAAGTACTTTGGCAATACTCGAAACCTTCTTTAAACCTTTATCCCAAGATCTCATCGTATTGGCTAGAGTTGAAGAAGGAAACCCATTTGTCCTTAGTCGCCTTGGTAATACCCAAAAGTTTCAGGTAAAAATACATTTCTCTTAATTAAACTATACCCGAAATATAAATTTCTATGAAAATATGTGAAAATTATCACATTAGTTTCAAGTTTTTATTTTTTTCCTAAAGTTTAAATTCTAATCGCTATTAATTTAATTAATTTAATTACTGTTAAAAGTAATTGACTTTAACAGTGATTGAACTTAAATTATAAGTACTGTTTAATTTAAATGCCTATAGCACTAATTACAATTAATTAAACTTTAGCCCTAATATATTAATTAATAGTATTCCACTAAAAGCACTAATGCTTAGATTAATTAATATCCACTTTCCACAACGTTAAGCATGCAACTGTTGATGCAGAATCAGATAGCTAGGAAGGTTTTCACAGTAAGTATTATAACATTGTCCGTGTAAGCCTTCTCCCATTCAGTATTCCATTAGCCTAAGTTTCTAATTGCTGGTTCTTTGATGCGGAAGGGGAGTGGAAGCAGAGTTTTCGGGTTCTGCTGGGTGCTGGAGTTCAGCTAGTGCAGGAGAGCGGTGGAAGCAGGGGCTGCCGTGAGTGAAAGGAGATTTATTTGGTGGAGGAAGAGGAGGAAGGGAGAAAGGGATATTTGAGGAAAGAAGGAAAAGAGGTAAGATTTTGGTTAAATTATATGTTTCAATTTCTTGGTAAAGTTCCTAATTTAGAGTATTGATAGGATCACTCTTAAGAATAGGAGAAAACCTTGGCTGAAATTGAATTTCAACGAGCCCAAAATAGAAAACAAGAAAGATCTATGTAGAATCTCATAAGAGAAACTTTTTAATTGATGATAAGAATAAGAAACAAACAAGATACAATGAATCTTTGATTGGACAGGAAGATCCTGCTCTCCCAAACCCTAACCGACCACTAGAGTCCCTTTCTCTCCTTAGGAAAACTCAATTCAGCAAAAACATCACATAACCCTAACCCTAGGGCAAAACTAACTACTTAAAGCATACAATAAAATGCAAAATACCAAAACCCTGCTAATTTCAAAATTTGTCCTTGCCACCCCCTCCTCTCTTTGTATTATGTCATGGACCCCATCCCAAGGGGGCAGATAGCTACTAGGGTGAAACAAGTGGACCAGGCTTCCGCCTGGAATAGAACAAAGCCAGTCCATTATGGACAGGCTAGGCCGGTCCCTCCTAGACCGGTCTAACAATTACTCAAATATCATTTAGGATTTTAACTGGCATATGAGGTGAGGTTTTGATTGCGAGGTAAACTGTTATTTGGGATAAATTAATTGAAAAAAATGAATTATAGAAATTATAGAATTTGAGAAATGTGGGTTGTGTAGGTGATTTACAAGCGAAAAATGGTACGAGGTGTTGGAATCGAGGACGCAACTTGTCGTGGGGGTAAGAAATGCCATTTTAATTTAAAAAGTAAATTCTCTCATTTCTGGGCATATTAATTGCAATTGATAAAAAATGAAGGGCAAAGTGCTTTAGAGTTATTTAAATTTGGTTGAGTAGGTCTACAACCAAATATTCAAGTATGAATGAACATATGTAAATTTTAATAGTTCAAGCTTAAAATAAGGTATAATATAATCATAGAAATGTTTTGGTAAGAAAAGTACTAAGCTATTTACTGCTTTCTTATTCTTCTTATACAACCATTATATAAATATGTCGTTTATATTTAAGTCATGAAGTATATAATTCCTAGTCAAATATAAGTTCAGAAATTTTAAAGCCTAATAAATATTCCTATTAGTTGAGGATTGACAATGAAAACTTATAATACCTGCACAGGTGAGGCAAAAGGAACCTCGATGGAGGCATTATAACCTCAATGTAATTCAATGACAATAATGCTAAGTTTTACTTGGCTCGATTCAATATTATTATGAAGCTATACAAGTTAATTTTGTGTTATATGATGACCAAAATCCAAGATATCTAATTACGATGTTATTCATAAGCTTCAAATAAAATGGAAGATGAAAAGTACATAAGCAATAAATAAAGTATTTATATGTATAAATGCAAGGTTAATGTTTCAATCATTAAAGAATATTATATGGGTTTACGTATGACACTGTATCATACATGTTATTACCAATTCATATGAGCATATATATGTTTTCAATTATTTTGTAAATTACCTTATGAATTAGTTCACTTATGAATGAAATCATATGGTTCACTATGCTATTTATTGAATTCTTTATCAGAATTGCATATCTGTCTGAGCCTCATAGCTCATCAGATTTTTATTTTAGCTATTGTTACAAGAAATGGTAAGGATAAGATGAAAGCAGAGTAGACTCAGGTCAATATAAAACTTTATATTCTGTTGTATAGCTGTGTGAGTCTGCAGCAGAGATATATAGGTTATTTATTATTATAATTTTTTGGAGTTCTTAGTGGATCTGTAATTATATATACATGATATAAATGAGACATTTTGGATGCTTCCGTTTATAGGGGAATGTGATGAACTGTGGTTACAATATATATATATATGAGTATGAGTTTTAAATGCTAAAGAATTTTATATTTTTCACTATTGCACCCTACATTATTGGTGTGGGGTGTCGTAGGTGGTGACAACTTTAACGTCAGTTGTTGCCTTGGTGACCTCTGCCTCAATAAGCTCCTTGGCCTCTAAAACTCGAGATCAAAAGACAATAACATTTTGTCAATTGCATAGTACTCAATACATTATGAGAAGTAAAAAAAAAAAAACCAAAAACAATAGTCACCTAAATAGAAAATTGTTATTGACGAAAATATTTTTAGAATAAGACTAGACAAACACACACAGTACATTACAATACTAAATGAAAAGCGGCGCGAACTACTCACTGCGACAAAAATCCCTACATACCAGTTCACTTTCCCTCTCAGGCGATAGTGCCGCCAAACCTTCTAAATAATCTAAAATGAACATCCCTCCTAAAGTGAAGCAAATTATCTTCACATGATTGCAGGTCGTCCTCATCTCTGACTTAAAGTAGGCGACCTCCTTCCTTAACTCTACGAATTCCTCCGAGGTCGCACCCCCATGCGAGCTAAAAACCTTGTAAGTCACGTCATCGAGATTCATCATTTTCTCAAGAATGTAGAGTCGCCTCGCTACCTCCTCTAGTGTGATCGACCCTTAGGGAGGGCTGATATCAACAGAACGACCAAAAGATAGCGAGCCTCAAGGCTTCTCATTCAATGCCTTGTTGACTTGCTCCTCTTCCTTCTTAGCATGGTCTCAAGCTGCTTAGCTGCCACACCTTCTGCCAGCTTGCCAACCACTACAAGTTTTTGCCACTCCCAAAGGCTCTGCCTTGAGGACTTATGCCAATCGCGCCCTTATGGTCAAAAGCGAAACATTATCAATATCAATGTAAAATTCTCTATCTAAAAGGCCTAAGGGAATCACGAGGAGCCGGTCACACAGGACAGTCATCTCTGCGTATTGGTCAAGCGCCCACTGCTCCAAAGCCCTCATCTCTAGCTTGCTCGGTGGGTACCCTAGTAGGTCGCTTAAGGAAGCATAGATTAATGCTAAACTTTTCAATGAAGATTGTGAGAGTGCGATTGACTTTAATGACCTTGGCATCCTAAATGAAAATAAAGAGTTTTGTTTTTATCAGCCTATTAGTAAAATCAAAATTAGAGAGGCTTTAAAGAAAATGACATGTGGAAAAGCTATTGGAATAGATGATATTCCATCAAAGATGTGGAAATACTTAGAAGATGAAGGAATTTTTCGACTTTCTAAACTTTCTAATATTATTTTGAAGATTAAAGAGATGTCAGATGAGTGGATAATGAGTGTGTTGATTTCTATTTTTAAGAATAAAGATCATGCACAAGATTGTGCAAATTATAGAGGAATTAATGTGTCATATTTTAAAACTATGGGAGAGAGTTATCAAGCATAGGTTGCGGCATGATACTAATGTTTCGCAAAATCAATTTGGATTCATGTCGGGTAGGTCTACTATGAAAGCAATACATTTATTGAGACACTTGATGGAGAAGTATAGAGAGAATAAGGAGATCTACATATGATATTTATTGATTTAGAGAAAGCATATAATAAAGTTCCAAGAGAAGTGCTATGAGAGTTCTTGAAAAAAAAGGGGTTAATAATGCTTATATTAAGTCATTAAGGATATGTATATAGGAACTGTTACTTGTGTTCAAACATAAGGTGGTTTGACTAAGTATTTTTCTATTTCAGTTGGATTACATCAAGGATAGCCTGAAGCCCATATCTTTTTTCTTTAGTCTTGGATGTTCTCACTAGATATTTGCAAGAGGTTGTACCCTGATGTATGCTTTTTCCTAATGATATTCTTCTTGTTGATAAGACTACAGAGAAAGGTAAAATTGAATAATGGAGGTCAACTTTAGAGTCTAAAGGCTTTCGTTTGAGTAGATCTAAAACTGAATATATGGAGTGTAATTTTAATAATAATAGATCTAGTGGGGGGATTGTGACTTTGGGCAATCAAGTCATTAATAAGAGTACATGTTTTAGATATCTTCAGTCCATTGTTCAGAGTGATGGTGAAATAGATGATATTATTAGTAGAATTCAAGTTGGATGGTTGAAGTGGATGATGCATCGGGCTTATTATGTGATAGAAAAGTCCCCCTCAAACTTAAGGGAAAATTCTATAAGATTGTGGTGAGACCTGCAATGCTTTAAGGTGCAAAATATTGGCCATTAAAAGAGAAGCATAATATTTAAGTTAAGTGTTGCAAAGATAAAGATGCTCAGATGAATGAGTGTCTTTACTCTTAGAGATAGGATACAGAATGAGCATATACGTGGAAAGGTTGGAGTAGCTCCTATGGAAGATAAGATCGCCCCTTACGAGGGGTAATGGAGAATACAAGTAACTTGTCACTCGCCTCGTGGAAGGTAGGTAGCCATCCTAACGACTCGCCCTAGCTCAAGGCAAGCCCCGTCATTCCCCATATGTCCAAGTGCAACCACAAGAAAGTGCCTGTATAGAGAGCCCTCACATCAGCCCATCATGACTAGCGGAATATTGAGTTTATCTTCTCTGCATCCTCAATCCTTTGACCTTCTCTTTTAGGCGATCCAAGGCACAATGCATGTCTCCAATGGTCTCCCAGACAATGCTGAGCCATCAAGCGCCCTTTGCACAATACTTCCTCATGGATTGTCCCTCCTACTCGGCACTACTAAACTCGACAGTTCATATTCCATAATTTTGAACTCACCCCGTACGTACATGACACTACTGAGCTCACCTGTAGAGATTATTAGAACTCTGCAGCACCATGCTCTCACTTAGCCAATCAGAAGTATCACATGTTTAGGGTAGTCTATGCACTATTTTGCTTTTTACTTTTTATGAGTGTAACCTTTTATGTAGCCCTCAAAATCCTATAATAAAGGGTGAAGAGGGGCATTTTGCATCTTTATCTTATTTATCTTTTGGATCTTTGGTTGATCGTTTTGCTAATCGATTGATTAATCTTGGACTAATAGAGCTTTTGAGTACTCTTACAATAACATTTCTCTACCATATTCTTTTATTTCCATTCTCACACAGGTTTTAGGATACTTGCTCACAGAGTTGACCTGCCGAAAACGTCGGGTGTCATCCATAGACAATTTTGGATCCAACAAAAATGCTCAGTTATTAGTTGTAACGTTTTTATAAAATAATAGTAATAAGCGAAACTCGCACATAACTGCGAGTTCAATACTGTAAGAAAAAATATTGCACAAAATCAATTCCTCAAAAAATTTTCGTGTTTATGCGCATTCCAAACTATTAGGTAATAATTTCCTTTTTAAAAAAATTTCCCTTGTAGGTGTTTCATCCACTATTCTACAAACCAACTCATATTGTAAGTTAAATATTAAGTCATTCAATTTGTATCAACATCCATGAAAATAATGTGTTGTGGACATATAACAAGTTCAAGTAGAATTAAGATCATAATGTTATACCGACCCAAGAGGGGCTGGTTCGGCAAGTCCCTTAGGGGGGCTGGTTCGGCAAGTCCCTTAGGGGGGCTGGGCGGAAGCCTGGGCAGAACCAGGTAGATCCCGCCCCCCTTGGGTTGGGGTCCACACATTAAGGAAGAGAGAGAGAGAGAGAGAGAGAGAGAGAGAGAGAGAGAGAGAGATAAGCGGGCAGAATTGGAGAGTATTTTCAAGAATTAGAGAGTATTTTCCATCAAGGACCTCCACGAGGAGCCCAGTTCATGGGCCGATCGGGTTATTTCGAAGGGAGAATAGCAAGGAGGGACGTCGACCCTTTTGGGAGATTACCTGGGGATGGGGAGAGGTGGAATGGAGAAGGGCGTCGTTGGGGGAAGCCATGGGGTCAAAATCAACCAAGGGAGGAAGGAAGGGAAACACACCACCTCTACACCAGGAAAAACAACGGGGGAAGAGAAACCAATGGGGTATGGATGAGAGGGCAACGAAGCTAAAGATGTCGGTCTTCGAAGGGGAGGATGCTCAAGATTGGGAGTACTGGATGGAATGTTACTTTTCTATCAATGGACTGATTCAAGTAGAGAAACTCATGGCGGAGGGTCTATGTTTGGAAGGGAAAGACCTAGCCTAGTTCAAATGGAGGGAGGAAAGGTATCCGATCTACTAATGGGGTTAATTTAAAGAGTGCTTGTTGGAACATTTTCGAGCCATCTAGGAAGGGAACTGCCACGAACAGTTCTTTGCCCTAACTCAGGAGGGCACAGTTATGGAGTACCGGAAGAAATTTGAGTTGCTGTCAGGGAGACAGAGGGAGATCTCTGAGGAAGGATTGGAGGAAAATTTTATAAAGGGGTTTAGGGAGGACATATTGGTAGAACTCAGGGTACTAAAGCCTAGAGGTCTGAGAGAAATGATGGAACTGGCTCAGAGGGTGAAGGAAAAATGTAAGAGGGAGAAGACCATCAAAAGCAACACTAAGGGAGGGGCCTATTGGAGTACCCCTGTAACTCTAGCTCTCAGAACCCAAACAATATCCTTTTAGAGAGAAGTGCCTAGGGAGAAGAGCGGTGGAGTTCGCCCAGGGGGAACTTCAAGCGACTCACAGAAGCGGAGGTGCAGGATAAGCGGGCAAAGGGGTTATGTTTCAGATGTGATGAGAAGTATACGCTGAGGCATAAGTGTTGACCTCTGTGTAAAAACCAAAAGAGAAGAAATGGTAAAATAAAAAAAAAGCCTGAATCATTACATACCTCTGCCATCCTGCTTATATCCCTACACAACTGTCCAAATCCACTGTTCAAATCCTGCTATTACTGTAGCCAAATCCTACTCAAATCCCTGCTTTAGCCGCCTATCACATCCTGCTCCCTCATACAACTCCTTCCACTCCCATCAGCCCGTCACTCTCCTATTCCCAGCTCCTCTCTACGCCACCGGATCCGCAACATTCATGCAAGCGGACAGAATGCGTTTACAAATGTCCTAAAAACATCCCCGCACATGTGCACCTTTACTTTGTATATACATAGGAACACAAAAGGGGTAAATACAACCATACACCCGCATGGGCCCCGACGAGCGTGTTATTGGTACACACGTGACGTCTAGGGATGCTGCGCGGGTCAACAAGTGAATTTAAGTTCGAGCCCGATCCTTCTATTCGGGTAGATAGGAGTTAACATGGCTCGAACTATTAAATAAATATACGATCGCGAGGTCGACCGAGATATTTATTTTATACGTTCATATTAGGCCTTCAAGGCCTATAATCAAGAGAATTCACTTACAAAGGTCCGAAGCCTACGAAACCCGATCCTCTGTCGGCTGCTTGACAGAGTGGACAAGGTTCAATCCATAAATGTGAATGACCCCAAATACCCCGATGATGGCCGTGTTGAACATTAATCTCAACCGGAGGGGTTCATAAACACTATCAAACGCCACATAAATTCCCACAATTTCATAAAAATCCAAATCTCCAAAAAAAAAATAATAATCTCAAAATCCAAAAATATTTAAAATTGAAATAAATCCACTAAACGCTTAAAGCAAAATCCATCCACCCTCCGCAATAGTTTGCCGAGGTGGACAAATCTGAAAATTTACTTCAGCTCACGTAGGGCTAATGCCTAGTCAAAAATATCACTAGGATCCATTCTCAAATAATCTCCTGCCAGCAAGGACGTGGTACGAGTCCTCTAACCGGCAGTTTCACAGCCAAATGGCACTGCAGGTCATACAGGTTATGACTCGGGGCCCTCTGAACCAGGTGGTCGCCGTCAAATAGCACCATTATATTATGGTTTTGGCCAGAGCCCGTATGCTCCCCAATGGCATCAAATCCATGAGATATGAATCAATAAGATATGATCGATAGGGCAAAAAGCCCTCTGTTAGCTAAGGTGGATTCAAATTTGTCCCCTTAGGCAAATACTCCCCCCATGTCTACAAGGTACCCTTGGACGAAGCAACCCATGGCTGCCGACAAGGATCCTTCTATCAGGTTGGGTCGACTACCTCCTCTTACTAAGTAGACCAGGGATCACGATGGCCCGGGATGACAGAACCATGGGATCTTGATCGAGTCTGTCATCCATTCCCCCACCATCTGCTTTGAGTGCTAGATGGTGAAAACTTTCAATTTTAAATATCAATCACTCATCCCCAAACTTCCAAACTCTATGCTGCTACTATATGCCAGATAACGCGCATTTTCTACGTATCTGATAGACGACTAGCCTTAATCGAAAGTTCTCTCTCGTCACCAGGAGGGGTAATTAACTATAGGGTCTTGCGCCTATAGGAAAACAGAACTCAAATCATAAAGTCCTCGCAAAATGAGGGCGAAATCTCTGGGTAGTGTCTTATCTACAAACCCATCTGCCTTCCAAAATTTACCCCGGAACTTAAATTCGTTAAAACTCCCCCAAAAGAAAAGCAGAAGCGGGCGGAGGCCGGGGCCGAATTTTCAGAGCCCACAGATTTCTGGCGACTCTGTTGGGTAATGGTTTCTCTTTCCATCTTTAGCTAGTCGTATAAGTGCTATAGTAGTAGCAAAAATATTAATGATAATATTGAGATATGTACGGTGAGCATCGGGTGTGACACTTGGATATATACCAAAGAATCCATAGCTGAAAGGTCCCGACATAAAGGAAAATAAATATAGAGACCAATATCTTTAAAAATATATATACACAAAAGAATGGTGTGATATCTAATGTGTACCTCTAGAGATCCACCATTCAAGAAATTAATCAAAAGTGGGTCCCAAAGATGACCCCTATAGACAATGTTTTTAATGGTTGACATCTTGAAGAATTCTCCAAGAAATCTCACCGTTTTTCAATTCTATCCTCTCAGATTGAAGAAGATCCTCATCCAACCTTCATCAGTGCCTTTCTGCCCGAAGAATAAGGGGAGGGAGTAAAAGAACTCCTCTGTGAATTTAGGGACTGTTTTGCCTGGACATATGCTGAGATGCCTGGCTTATCCCCTAATGTAGCTGTTCACAGATTGACAATTAAACTAAATGCAGCACCCCGTTAAACAAGCTTCAAGGAGAATGAGATTGGAGATTGGAGATTGAAGAACATGTAATTGCATAAATGAAGAAACTCATAAAAGCGGGATTCATTCGTGAAGAAAAATATGCCGATTGGATTGCCAATATCATCCCCGTGAAAAAGAAGAACGGTTAGATCCATATCTATATTGATCTCCGGGACCTTGACAAAGTGTATTCGAGAGGATCAGAAAGTTCGATCTGAAGATGAATTCCCTTAAATGTGCTTTCGGGGTCTCCTCTGGCAAATTCTTGGGGTACGTTGTTCGTCACCGATGTATTAAAATCGACCCCAATAAAATTAAGGCAATCATGGAGATGCCACCCCCAAGGAACCTCCGACAACTTCGTTCGTTACAAGGGTAGTTGACTTTCATTCGGTAGTTCATATCGAATCTGTCGGGTAGGTGCCAACCATTCTCAAAGTTGATGAAGAAATATGACCGTTTCAAATAGGACAAGTTTTAATATTTATTTGGGTTGACATCATGTCGTGTGCTGAGATCCCCGAATAAATATTTAAAATCTCAAAATATAAAACCTACCCAAAATCTCGCTACAACGCTGGCGGCATTCTTAAATATTTATTTAGGTTGACATCGTGCTCTACATCGAGATCCCCAAATAAATATTTAAAGATTTTGAAATTCTAAGTTTATTCCATTCTAAAGTGTCCCTGCCAAATAGGACATTTTAAATATTTATTCAGCTCGAAATCATGCTGCATATCGAAATTTCTGAATAAATATTTAAAATCTCAAAATACAAAGCCTACCCAAAATCTCCCTGCAGCACTTGGGGCATTTTTAAATATTTATTTGGGTTGACATCGTGCTCTGCTCCGAGATCCCCAAATAAATATTTAAAATCTCAAGATTTTAAATTTATTCTATTCTAAAATATCCCTGCATGACAGGAGATATTTTTTATGTTATTTGGGTTGACATCGTGCTATACACCGAGATTCCCAAATAAATATTTAAAGATTTCAAAATTCCAAATTTATTCCATTCTAAAGTGTCCCTGCCAGACAGGGGGTATTTTAAATATTTATTCAGCTCGACATCGTGCTGCATGTCGAAATTTCTGAATAAATATTTAAAATCTCAAAATACAAAGCCTACCCAAAATCTCCCTGCAGCACTGGGGGCATTTTTAAATATTTATTTGGGTTGACATCGTTCTCTGCTCCGAGATCCCCAAATAAATATTTAAAATCTCAAGATTTTAAATTTAGTCTATTCTAAAATATCCCTGCAGGACAGAAGATATTTTTTATGATATTTGGGTTGACATCGTGCTATACACCGAGATACCCAAATAAATATTTAAAGATTTCAAAATTCCAAATTTATTCCATTCTAAAGTGTCCTTGCCAGACAGGGGGCATTTTAAATATTTATTCGGATCGACATCGCGTTGCATGCCGAGATCCCCGAATAAATATTTAAAATTATCAACACGAATATTCTTTCACACTGAAAGATATAATAAACTCTTTTCAAAGTATACGCAGGTGATCTTCTAAAAGTTCGGGATACCACCTTCTCCAACGTACCAAGATTCAAAGGTCAGAAAAACGACTTTTGTTACTGCACACTCCAACAAATTGAGCCAAAACAGCTTGAAGTATTTCAACAGCCTGAAGCTTAAGGTTCGAGTGGGTGTAAGAGGCCGGATCCAACATGCCCAAATACGGCCGGATCGCTGGCAGCTCCGTCAACTCAACAAGCCATAAAAAATGCCGTAGTAGCGGAACCCCCACTTCGTCAACCCGTCAGTAGGGACTGTAAGAAGTACGAAGGCTAATTCGACTCGATAAGTTTAAGTGATCATAGTCTACTGAATTCTCCTAAATCAAAGTTCCAGCGGGAAGGAGGAATCTCGAGCAACTACTGAATATTCATAGGCTCCAAATCTTCAACCACAAGGGAGAACTCTAAATCTACCAACTTCAGCACATTCAGCATTGGAAAGAACATTTCCCATAGCTCGAGTATGAAGCCTGAATGGGTGTAAGAGGTCGGATCCAACAAGCCCAAATATGGCCGGATCGTTGGCAGCTCCATCTACTCAACACGCCATAAGAAAGGCCATAGTAGAGAAACCTCCATCTCAGCAACCAGAGGACGAAGAGCTGTCAAATCCCAGCTCTCCCGATCTGATGAACTCAAGTGACTCAGATTAAAGTCTCCTCAAGTGGTTAAGGATTAAAATACTACCTATATTTAGTACTATCAATCAAATCCAAAACTTGCAAATCCTTCAACAAATCCATAAAGCACAAAGCTAGGATCGAAGAAATTTTTCTTCAACAAGTCCACCAAAGCACAAAGCAAAGGACCGAAGAAATTATCCTAAAGTTCGTATAAAGCCTGAGGCTGAACTAAGAGGATTTCATCATCAACAAGTCTATTATGCACAAGCTCTGGACCAATGACTTCTCGCCACTGACTTGATATGAACCTAAAGGGTTTAGGTCACCGACATCTATTCCTTCATTAAGCCCGCCAAAGCTAGAAGCAAAGGGCCGAAGGTACAAAAATCACCTGACAAGTCAATAAAGACAAATAAGGTAATTCTCCATCAATGTTCGCCACACAAAGCATAGGACAGAAGGAACCAAAATCTCAAGACTCAAGCTAAAGCTACGAAAAGAAGTATCCTAATGACATCTACAAGTGTTCCTAAAGACTAGGGGCATTTTTAAATATTTATTTGGGTCGACATCGCGCTGCGTGTCGAGATTCCCAAATAAATATTTAAAATTCTACCAAAATGCAGCCAAAGGAGAGAAGAATGGAAGATCCTCCATAAATTGAATATACCATCAGCATAAGGTATAATTTGAGCAAAATACAATCAGTACAAGAAACAGCAAAGTCCCATCAGCTGATGTACATCTATATATGACTGCGATAGAGAAAGATGTTGAGCAGTTATAAAAATGTCGAAATTAAAATGACGATGGCATGAAAAGTAGAGCAAGAAGTGACAATGTTATATACTAACATTGATCTACGAAGTGACGCCCTAGAGACCTAAGTACAAAGTACTCTATCACTATCATACGAATCTCTGCTTGACCAAGAGCAAATATATCAACTATACAGAAGATTGCAAGTGCATCTAAAGATCCATGAAGGCACAGAAATAGACTCTTAGAGAGCTATAAAATGACAATCTTAGTGTGACATTCAAGCAAACTTTTGGAGATCCACTAAATGATAACCTTTGTGTGACATCTAGAATAAATATCTAGAGATCCACATGGTCAATCAACATACAACAAACGTGATTCGCTCTAGACGCAAATCACATTTGTTGGGGGGCATTTGTTGACCTCTGTGTAAAAACCAAAACAGAAGAAATGGTAAAATAAAAAAAAGCCTGAATCATTACATACCTCTGCCATCCTGCTTATATCCCTACACAGCTGTCTAAATCCACTGTTCAAATCCTGCTGTTACTGTAGCCAAATCCTGCTCAAATCCCTGCTCTAGCCGCCTATCACATCCTGCTCCCCCATACAACTCCTTCCACTCCCATCAGCCCGTCACTCTCCTATTCCCAGCTCCTCTCTATGCCACCGGATCCGCAACATTCATGCAAGCGGACAGAAGGCGTTTACAGATATTTCAATGTACCCCCACACATACACCGTAGTTTGTATGCACATAGGTACACCGAAATGCATATATAACTGTACACCTGCATGGGCCCCGGCGAGCGTGTTGTGGGAACATACGTGACGTCTAGGGATGCTACGCGGGTTAACAAATTTGAACTTGATCCTCCTAAGCGGATAAATGGGAGTCGACAAGGTTCAATAAATAATTATAAAATATCACCAAACCCGCATGGGCCCCGACGAGCGTGTTATTGGTACACACGTGACGCTCAGGGATGCTGCGTGGGTCAATAAGTGAATTAAAGTTCGAGCCTGATCCTTCTATTCAGGTAGAAAGGAGTTGACATGGCTCTAACTATTAAACGAATATACAGTTGTGAGGTCGACTGAGATATTTATTTTATACATTCATATTAGGCCTTCAAGGCCCATAATCAAGAGAATTCACTTACAAAGGCACAAAGCCTACGAAACCCGATCCTCTGTCATTTAATAGACAGAGTCGACAAGGTTCACAAACACTTTCAAATACCTCACAATTTCCCAAATTTCCCACAAAATTCAAAATCTCCAAAAATGTCAAAAATCCCAAAAGTTTATAATATTTAAAATTGAAATAAATCCATTAAACGTTTAAAGCAAAATCCATCCACCCTCCGCAATAGTTTGCCGAGGTGGACAAATCTGAAAATTTACTTTAACTCACATAGGGCTATTGCCTAGTCGAAAATATCACTAGGATCCATTCTCAAATAATCTCCTGCCAGCAAGGACGTGGTATGAGTCCTCTAACCGGCAGTTTCGCCGCCAAATAGCACTGCAGGATAAATGGTTATGACTCGGGGCCCTCTGAACTAGGTGGTCGCCGTCAAATGGCACCATTATATTATGGTTATGGCCAGAGCCCGTATGCTCCCTAATGGCATCAAATCCTTGAGATATGAATCAATAGGATATGATCGATAGGGCACAAAGCCCTCTGTTAGCTAAGGTGAATTCAAATTTGTCCCCTTAGGCAAATACTCCCCCCATGTCTACAAGGTACCAAGGAAGCAACCCATGGCTGCCGACAAGGATCCTTCTGTCAGGTTGGGTCGACTACCTCCTCTGACTAAGTAGACCAGGGATCACGATGGCCCGGGATGATGGAACCATGGGATCTTGATCGAGTCTGTCATCCATTCCCCCACCATCTGCTTTGAGTGCTAGATGGTGAAAACTTTCAATTTTAAATATCAATCACTCATCCCCAAACTTCCAAACTCTATGCTGCTACTATATGCCAGATAACGCGCATTTTCTACGTATCTGATAGACGACTAGCCTTAATCGAAAGTTCTCTCTCGTCACCAAGAGGGATAATTAACTATAGGGGCTTGCGCCTATAGGAAACCAGAACTCAGATCATAAAGTCCTCGCAAAATGAGGGAGAAATCTCTGGGTAGTGTCTTATCTACAAACCCATCTGCCTTCCAAAACTTACCCCGGAACTTAAATTCGTTAAAACTCCCCCAAAAGAAAAGCAAAAGCGGGCGGAGGCTGGGGCCAAATTTTCGGAGCCCACAATAAGTGTAAGGACGTGGCATTACTGTAAAGACTGAACCCTTCAGGTTCTCATAGTTTGTGATGAAGAGGAAGCTGAGGAGGGAGGTGGGAATGAGGCATCGACGGAGGAGCAAAAGCTGCATTTAGACATGGCTAAGGTCCCTTGAACTCAGTGATGGGGTTCACTCCGAATCACACTACGAAAATGAGAGGAGAGATAACAAACAAGGAGATAGTGGTGCTCACTAAAAACCATGGTAAGAACTATATAGGAGGAGGGTGGAGGATTTCTAGTGGAGCTACAGAGTTTGGAGGGGATTAGAGGGGAGTAAGGGAGGGCATCCCTCTTTCAGAAGTGGCAGCCATACTTGTTGGGCCGACATTTCATTGTCAAGACCAACTGACAAAGCTTGAAGTACTTACAGGAGCATAGGATGGTAACTGAGGAGCATCAGAGGTGGCTGTCAAAGTTGCTGAGATATGATTTTGAGATCCAGTATAGGCTAGGTCTAAAAAATAAGATGGTTGATGCCTTTTCCAGATGCATGGGGGAGCTCCAAGAGTCCATTTCGATACCGTTGATATTGGATTGGGGGATTATTAAGGAAGAAAGTGCGCAAGATAAGGAGCTGAGAAGTATTAGAAAAGATCTGTTGAAGGATGAGAGTAGCCATCCTGGTTATTCCATAGATGAGGAGAGACTTCTATATCAGGGAAGGTTTGTGCTACCACAAACCTTAATTCATATTCTACACTTGCTATAGGAGTTCCACGAGAGTGCTGTTGGGGGTCATTGTGGTGTACAGAAGACATACAAGAGATTGGCTGCTGAATTATATTGGAAGTGGATGCACAAGGATGTAGAGGAGATGGTGGCTAGGTGTGAGGTTTGCCACAAGAATAAGTATATGGCTATGGCTCCAGGGGGGCTACTACAGCCTTTAGCCCTTCCAAGCAGAGTATGGGAAGAGAACTCTATGAATTTCATAGTTGGGCAACTCCGATCGGAGGGGTTCACAATTATTCTAGTGGTGGTGGACAAACTAAGAAAAATATGCTCATTTGATTTCGCTATGACATCCTTACACAAAAGTAACAATGGCGTCGGCTTTCATTGGAGAGGTGGTCAAATTGCACAGGACATCATAGTCTATCGTATATGATCAAGACAAAGTGTTCCTCAGTCACTTTTAGAGAGAGTTGTTCAGGTTGCAGGGGATTGTGTTAAAGAGGAGTATCGCTTACCACCCTCAGATAGATAGACAGACGGAGGTGGTGAACAGGAGCTTGGAGACATACATTCGATGCTTTGTTTCAGTGACACCTCGACTGTGGGCTAAGTGGTTGGCATAGGCAGAGTACTGGTACAACGCTTAGTACCATTCGGTGTCTCAGATGACTCCTTTTAAAGTGTTGTATGCCAGGGATTCGCCTCACTTGGTGCACTTTGGATAGAGTAGCACATCAGTCTATTCAGTGGAGTAGTACTTGGAAGAGCAGGATAGGATATTAGAGGAATTGAAGAGACAGCTGTTGAGGGCTCAGTAGATTATGAAAAGGAAAGCTGATGAGCACCGGAAAGATATTCAGTTTGAGGTAGAGGATAGGGTGTATTTGAAACTTCGTCCCTACAAGTAAAGTACAGTGGCTAGTAGAAGGAATAAAAAGTTGGCTCCGCAGTACTTTGGCCCATTTGAGATAGTAGAGAGGATCATAGTGGTGGCATATCAACTCAAGCTACCTCAGACCGTGATCATACATCCGGTATTCCACGTATCACAGTTGAGCAGAGCTATAGGGGATCACACCTTAATTGCAGAGTTACCAGTGACGTTGACTGAGGATTTGGAGGTGATCTTAGAACCGTTGGAGTTGGTAGGAGTAAAACAGGGGGAGGGAGGAAGTAAGGAAATGTTGATTAAGTGGAAAAACCTACCTGAGTATGATGCTACTTGGGAGCCGAATGAGCGGATGAAGCATCAAATTCCATCCTTCCACCTTGAGGACAAGGTGATTCTTTGGGAGGAGGGTATTATTAGAGGGTCCAATTTGGTCGGTCTAGAAGGGACCGGCCCAATTCTACAGCAGGCGAAATCCTGGGCGGAACTACGCAGATCCCACCCCCTTTGGGGTGGGGTCTACATGTTACGGAAGAGAAAGAGAGGGGCGGATGAGCGGGAGATTTGAATTTGATAGGTTGTTTGAACTTTTGGCTTTGTATTATTTGCTTTTAATAGCTATTCTCATCCTAGGGTGAGGGTTATGTTGAATGTTTGCTAAATTTAGAAGTTCTTAAAGTTTGATAATGCAGAGCACCTCTCACTATTATAATCTCTAAAAAGCAATAAATAACAGCATCTAACGTTGCAACCTTGACAACGAATTCATATATGTTTGCTATATCTCAGTTCCATATAAGCTGCCTGGAAGTGGAAAGTGCACTCTATATCACTAAAATTAAAAAAGCTTTTCTCAGAAAACACTTTATAGAAGACGATACCTGCTCAGGTTCATGGCATCGATCAGCAATTTCATCAACTGTCAAAGGTTCTGCTGGTTCTTTACAGCTGCAATAATAGTGTAAATTAAGCAATTTCATCAAGCAGTAGCATCAAAAATACTTTCAATGCAGAGGAATAAAGGAGAACATTATTACACAAACTGCATTTATTTTAGAAGATAATCCAACTAAAATCCAAAATTCAATCATAGAAAATGGACTCAAAATGAAGATGGTGAATTGCACATCTGCATCAGCAAAATTGTGCTTCTTAAGAAAACTAGAGGTTTCCAAGGTCTGCAAACATGGTCACCAAGTTAAAATTGATTGGTTTATTTCTTGGGTAAAGCAGGACAGCTTCTACTTTTATAGGATATCCGCTCATTTAGACAGCCAAAAAAAAGCCTACAGGACAAAGCTTTCCAGATTTCAAAAAGCATTTCTCATGATAAAAGCTGCAAAGCATGTATATTTCCTGCTAAAAGGAAAAACGGGTAGCTCTACGGTCAAAAGATGGTATACAAGGAGCACAAAAACCATCCTAAAATTAGTGCTTACAAAGATAATAAAAGACTTGCACCAGTCCCCAGCTATTTGGATCTGATGGAAGAAACCCTCTCCCTTAATTCGAAGGAAAAAGCAATAGCATTTTAAAACTGAAACAATCTTCTAGTATTGAATAGATAATTTTACCAAGATAGATCTGCTTCAGATGTTAACTCAAATACTGCTAGTGTGACATTTGTAAAAATTGTAAGGGAAGAATACTTATATATATATATATATATATTTTTTTTTTTTCAAATTCACAAAGAAGATGTAAATAATTTATAGGAGATACAAGAGAGCTAGAACAGAAAGAAATTTAGATAGAACTTATAGCAACCTATAAATCAATTTCTTCTATATATAGGAATGAGTACTAAGCTGAGTTTCATCAAACCCTGTTGTAGCTAGTGATCAACAATCCTGCAAATTGATAAAATGGGTGGAGATCTGGCCCTTGCAATTGTTGATCACCGCATACATTCCACAATCGAATTTGAGCACGTGCGACTAGAACGCATTGGAATGATGCAACAAGTTAAAAATACCCGTAGCAAACAACAAATGTGACGTCATGCGTAGCGAGTTCAGGACACTGCTGACTAAATTTTTGTGTCGAGGTGACTCGATTCAGGTCAAATTAAATCACACCTAATCAATATGGGTTTAATTACATACCATTAATTCGATCAAGCATAATCATACCCAAATTGAGTCCAAATCAGCTCATTTGGTCAAATTCAGCCAAAACTGACACAATTTTAGACCCAAATTGAGCATAATTAACCTAAATCGACACAAATCGAACTCAAATCAAACACAACCCAAGCCATTCGATTCAGCACTAATCTGGCCTTTTGACTTTTGATTTTTCCAAATCAAACAATATAAATCAACAGCTGAAATTTCCTTGAAACGATCGATCCTGTGCCTGTCATATCCCAGGATTTTGGGATCTTCGTGGTTGAATAAAAAAGACTTTGAACAAGTAATCCAGAGGGGTTCTTTTCATTCCTTTACACGAAACATGAAAGAGGAGTCTAGGGCGGTCATTTAGAGAGAGAGATCGAGTGAGAAAGGTGGAAAGTGAGACAAGCGTAGAGCTTCCCTTAGGTGCAGCTGTGGGCTCTGAAAATTCGCGTCCCAACCTCTCTCTACGATAATATTTGTATAAAAAATAGAAACCCAAAGAAAAGAATAACATCAAATGAAAAAAATAGAAAAGAGGAAATTTTCAAAAAATTTTGAGTGTCCCGCCTCTCATTTTTACTCGTCACTATTGTCATCATCATTGTCGCCTCGCATGCTAAAGTCTAATCCTTGCGAAACTCAAAAAAGAAACAAAAAAATCCCATTAGTGAAGAGCTACACAAAAAGCAATCCCCTAAACATTTTTTATAGCACGGCGGGTTAAACTCATATGCAACACCCATGACGCAATACGCAAACCATGCACACATTTTTTGCAACATGGTGAGAAATGTTTGCAAGTTATAAATAGGTACCTGTAGATCCATACAAGCATTGTTTAGTGTGATGGGATTGAAGACCCTGACCACGGTGTCGCCCGACACTACTAACCATATATTCTTTTCTTAGCATGGTTAGCAAGCCTAGCACCTCTCGATGATGCCCTCTACATGAAAGAGATGCCTAGAGGCTCTTCAAATTTAGATAGGATGCTCCTACAAGGAACTGAATTTAAAAATAAAATTTCTAAAAATATAAAACTAAATAAAATTTGTAAAAATTAAAATAATATGGAAGTTGTGACGAATTGAAAAAGCTTGTTGAGAGCACATAACTCTCCCACTGAAAACTAAGATAATTGCAACCCTAAGGGAATCACTGAGCATGAAATGAAAATGAACTTGAAAACATTCTCTATTTATAGATAAGAAAAGATGTCGCATAGGACCCACATACATTAAATTAACTCATCTAAAGACATATTGCGTCTTATTGGAAAGTTGAAAGAATCTGAAAATAGAATCTAACTCGCTTTTAATGCCACTAGATCCGTAATATGCATGCAATCGGACAGAAGGCATACATTAACCCTCAAAATGAAATTTTATATGCATTCCAATGGCAAACACCAACGCAAATAATTAAATTTGAATAGTTTAAGGGCTCGTTGATTCTCCTTAATTGTGCCGTTTCCGATTCTAAACAAGAAAAATAGTTACTGTAAACTGTTTGTTAACACGACTTCTCTAAACTACCTTTTCTTACAATGCCGTATTTTTGCCGATCTGAAAAGATGGAAGATTGCCGCTTACCC
Organism: Dendrobium chrysotoxum; assembly: GCA_019925795.1. Classification (NCBI taxonomy): domain Eukaryota; kingdom Viridiplantae; phylum Streptophyta; class Magnoliopsida; order Asparagales; family Orchidaceae; genus Dendrobium; species Dendrobium chrysotoxum. The sequence continues at coordinate 26,683,315 of CM034300.1, read as the reverse complement.
CGTCTACTACCTCAGTTTAGACATGTAGAAAGTCATTTTTACCACACCACGTTCAGACGTCCACTGGCACTTCTCCGAGCAACCTCTTCTAGCACCTCATCCATATCCATTTCTCCTTCACGATTTCGACTTCCCTCCACCATTTTGCCTGTAACTTTGTCCTTCAACCTTCAACCCCATCACTGATGGGCTCAAGCCATACAGGCGACCCCCAGCATCTGGCAACGCACATACACATCCGACCCGCACTCCACCTGGCCACGTGAAGCACCCAAGCCGCTAGCTCTCATGATCCCACACGCCGTCCAACCCGATCGATTCGATTCCCTCGCCGGCCGTTCCCTCGCGCATACGAAAAATCTTACAGATTACTCTGTTCTTCTCAAAAGAATAACGTCTTCCTTAAGTAGAGCCTGTAAGTAGTGCATTTCTTTCTCAAAATACTTAACAGTATATTCCCTTGTTTTTATTTACATCTACCCACCCATCACCCTCTAGTGCCCGTCACAAGAATGGCTTCCATTACTCTCCCAAAAACCTCTACTTAAATGCCTCGCCCTCAAGCACCAACCGAAGCAGCTGTCACCATTAGAAGAAAAGAACAAAGTTCCGCCTTTCACATCACAAGGCTCCTCCAGCTCCCCACAATCGCGACGGGAGCACACAAAAAGCTACTGGGCCGTTGGCTTTGATGGCATTTCAAGCAAGCAATACAGAGAACGGAGGATTATATGGAGCAGGATGGAAATAAATGGAAACCAAGGAACACGGTTTTTTTTTTCTTAATGACCATATTGAACTATATCTGCTATTTAAAAACAAAATTGATAAGAACTCAAAATTTACATTTATGTTCTACAATTAAGATGCAAGGCTTCCTACTTTCAATTTTTTTTCAAAATGTATATAAATATTTTTAATTTTTTAAATGTTCGAATCTATAGATGGGAAAACAAAGAGAATGTGGTTCACCTGCAACATGGGATATCAATAGCACATTTCTATACTGTGATATATGTATAGGAGAAATTGAATTGGGTAATAGGCCTACCACCCATTTCAATAAGGAGGGTTGGACAAATCTTATGACAAAATTTAATGCCCATACTGGAAGATCATATGATCGTACACAATTAAAGAATAAGTGGGATCAGTTGAAGAAGGATTGGAAATTGTGAAAAGAGCTATTGCGTGAGGAGACTGGATTAGGTTGGAATCCAATAAAGCGAACCATAGATGCCTCTAATAAATGGTGGAATGATAAACTGCAGGTAATACTAATTAAAATTATAAAAATAAATTTCATATTAATATATATAGGTTGAAAACATGCATGTTTTCACTTATGTAGGTCGTACCTGCAGCAAGGAAGTTTAGGTTCAACGGAATTCCACTAGATCTCGAGCAAAAACTCGAAATTATGTTCAGTCACATTGTCGCAACTGGCAACGATGTATGGATTCTAAACTCTGGCATTTTACCCTCTGAACTAACTGATGAACAACATAATTCATCTAAGAAAAATGACATCCAAGATGATGACCCATATATAGATATTGGTAATGGAAAAGAAGTTATCTTTACAACTGCTTCTCAAAGATCTCAAAGTTCATCCACATTCCTAAAAAGGACGAGAGTTAAATCAAGTAGGTTAGCGGGGAAGCAACTTTTTGTGAATCATATTGAAAGTTTGGTTAATGCTGCGCAATCAGTAAGCTCTTCCATAGCAACCTCAACTACGCAACGTAAAACAGTTACAATATTTGACGCGGTAGCTGAGATATCAGCCATACCAGAAATATATGAAGATTTGGAATTCTATGCTTTTGCAATTGAGTTCTTCCAAGATAGTAACAATAGAGAGACTTCTATGGGAATCCCAAGTGAGCAAAAAGTTTGGTGGCTTAGACGATGCTTCAACAAAAGTTTAAACTAGAATTATATCGAAATGTATTTTTTATGTAATGTATTAGTTTTATGTGATTCTGTTCAGAAATAACAATGTTTGGAAATGTATTTCTTTTGTTTATGTTGTTCAACTTATAAAAAAATTACAAGAGCTATGCACTATTTGAAAACTTTATATATTAATCTGATAAGCATCCATATATTCTCTAAAGTACCATTATTTGATATGTTTTTCTCATCTGAATCTAAATTCTCAAAAGACAAGTAAATTGTTTATCATGAACATTGTTCATGCAAACTAGATTGTCTAAGTAATATTTTGATGCGTTTTAACAATAATTCCCATTATTTTATATCAAATATAAAATATTTATATTAATTGTATATGAAGCAGTTATACTATCTACACAAACAGAGAACAAAAAATTCTAGTTCCACAATATGCTTAATGTACAGTACATACCATTAAAGTTGAACATTTATTAAAACTTATTCAGTTGATAGTGAAAAATTAAACTGTACTAAAATGCATTCAAGTGATTATTAAGAAGTTAACATTTTTCCAACAATTGATACTACAGCTCTCCTTCATCAGTTCTTTTCAGGAGCTACAACATACATGAATGCCCATCTTAAGTTAGTTGAAATATGGAAATGTGATACACCAACAGAGAACTGCCCTCTTCAGAAAAATTACAGATTTTTTTTTCATATTTTGCTCTCCCACTTAAATTTCTGAAGAAAGATTGCTTTTAAATTTTAACCTCATTTATAAGAACAATTTGTTGGTTTTATGTACTCTTAACTAATCTTGTATACTCGTACACTTGCCCTTTATTTATTTGTTTGTTGACAAGTGGTTTTCGCTAAAATAAATTGTGAAGAGCACTTGCATCTTAACTTTGGCCTGGTATTAAGTTCTTGCCAGCTGGTTAATTGCCACCAGTACTCATTCTATTCATAACTATTTACTCCTACCGCTTATTATTATATAACATACCCTTTAAAACTCATTCTTTTTCTCTTCTTTTTTTTTTTTGGGTATTCATTACAATTGTATAAAAGTTCAGGTTCACAACATTACTTTATTATTCTAAGAAAAAAAATTACAAGCATAATTAAATATAAAGCCTAACAGCAAACTCCAATATTATTTTTCTTATTTGTAAAATTGTACGACAAAATTACATTTTCACTTACGTTTACTAATTCCTAATTTGTTACTTGAAACAAAGAAGCACTGTGTGAGGAGATTGAGAATTGTTCAAGTGAAGAGTTCGAAGACGAAGTTGGGTTAGATTACGAGAACAAGGCAATTATTCAATTTTATAATGTGTTACTAGCTGCGAGCTTTTTAATATACGATTATTACTCACTATACATAAATAAAAAATCATGCATGACATCTGTCCAAACTGGAGATAAATGGATTAGTGAGTTACTTTTTGACCATCCAGTTAGATTTCATAATATTTTTAGAATGTCACAGATCATTTTCAATGACTTGGTATGTTTGCTTAAATCTAAACACAGGATGTATGGATCACATAGGACGAATATTAGAGAAGTACTTGCAATTACATTATTCATTTTATGTCAGAATGAATCTATTCGAGCAACAGCCGAAAGATTCCAGCACTCAACTGAAACAATTAGTAGATATTTCTCTGTTGGACTTGAAGCATTAGCTCGATTGTCTTTGGACATTATTTCACCAGAAGATAAGCAATTTCAAAATATTCAAGTACACATTCGTAGGGATATGAGGTATATGCCATATTTCAGAGATTGCATCGGGGCAATTGATGACACTCACGTTGACACACGAATCCCTGTGGAAGATCAAATTCCATTCATAGGAAGACTTCATAAAACAACTCAAAATGTAATGGCTATTTGTGATTTCAACATGTGTTTTACATTTGTCTCGGCTGGATGGGAAGGTTCAGCTCACGATGCTCGTATTTTTAAACATGCTATTACAGATCCTCGATTTAATTTTCCTACACCACCAACAGGTAATTTTTATTAATACATAAGTTATATATTTTTTTTCCTAAATATATTATGTTGTATGTATTTAATTTTTTAAATTTGTGTACAGGTAAATATTACTTAGTTGATGCAGCTTATCCTCTACAAAGAGGATATCTTAAGCCTTACCCAGAAACAAGATATCATTTACCAGATTTTGTATGAGGTAGTCGACCTGTAAGGGGTCATCGAGAAGTATTCAATATGAGACATTCATCATTGCGAAGTATCATTGAGCGTATATTTGGTGTTTGGAAACGAAAATGGCGAATTCTACGTGATATGCCAAATTACTCGTTTAAGAAACGTCTTATAGTTGTAGCTACAATGGCATTGCATAATTTTATACGAAGATATAACTCACGGGTCGATCCTGATTTTGATCATTATGACATGAATGAAAATTTAGATTATTTTGATTGTATTTCAGACAGAGTTGCAGAACAAGTTGACGAAAATGTTTGTGTTGATAATGATGTAGAGTTGGCTGATGGTGAGGGTGCAACTGAAATGACAGAACTTCGAGATAATATTGCAATATAGTTGTACAACTTTAGTAGGTAGTCGAGTTATCTAATCAATGGTAGTTCATTTTAAGTAGTACAGAGGAGTAATATTTTCCGTTTGTTTATGTTATTGTTGACAAAGTAGTTAATGACTTTTCTTTATATATATATATATTTCAGGTGTGCAGATGAGATGTGATGCTCAGAATGTGAAAGTTGAAGGAGAGTACCTTTGTAATGAATATGAGATTTCAGTTGATTGGTATATTTGTTGGAGTTTATGTTCGTGTCATTGTAATAAATTTAGTTTAACAAAGAAGTTGTGTTTGTTAAATGAATTAGTAGATGGTTTGTGGTAATGTTAAACTTATGATTGTAGTTTCTTCAAATTAGATTATTCATTGGTTTTTGGTAATATTATTGCAGACCTTGTAAGTAGAATATAAAATTTATAATGTGTTTTTTTTTAAATATTAAGCAATTTACTTATGTGAAAATTATTTGTTAAACAATAAAAGAAAAAGACAACCGTAGTAGATTTCAATATGATCGATCCCATTTTTGTGATTTCCAGGAGAGATTTGTAAAATTGCTTGGCATGATACAAATTTAAAATATTTGAACAGATCAACAGACTACTCAGACAAGCTAACCAAAACTCTTTAGTGCACAGAGCTGAACATATTCAAGTTGAAATAAAATGCTCTTTCAGAAAGTACATTGATTTGTATATGCCTTTGAAGCATATTATAGCATTTTACCACCGTATGATAATCCTGTGATGGCCATGCACATCTACTTTAATTCCATTTTCACAATGGCCATCTAATCTACAATAAGCATACAACCTGTAAAGCTACAATAAGCTTGTGTATGGATTCAGTAAAGCAGCTCTATATTGTATGATTGATTGTACTAGCAGAAGGTATATGAATATCTGTGATTGAGATCAACATGTTAAATCCACAATACTGTGCAGTACATAACAAGATCAATTCCTTGGCGTTTGTATAGCCTTATAATTGCATTGACAGTTGGTCTGTCGGCTACACTCCCATGGAGCTGGACAGGAGAGACGCTCTTCACAGGACGACATCACATGTAGCAAATGAGCCTAGTAAGCGAGGTGAGGGTAATTCAAAATAGTAATGAAGAAAAAGAAATGTTATTTTTATTTTTTCGTTGAATTATTGATGTTTACAAGAATGGATTGCTTGACTGTTAAGCTTATTGGTACTCCTAATGATGCTAAGCTTGGATTTGATTGAAATGAGGATGCTAAAACAGTAAAACATATATTAGACATCTCCTTGTCCTCCCTTGGCAATCATTTACAGCTCTATATCCCCATATCAGTCCAGCCACCATTGATCATACCAAAACGAGAAAGAGGAGGATACTCAGAGAAAGTTTGAAAAACCAAGGGCTTCGTTGGGATCATCTTTGCGAAGCCTGCATTAGTAATTTTAAAATACTTGGGGTTTTCTCAAGCTCCTTACCTGATCGCCTGCCAATCTTTGTAAGGATCTCAAAAATTTTTTAATACTCGAAACATAAGCTCAACAGCCGCCGCAATAAATTGAGAAGCTGGAAACAGATAGTCGATTCTGCAGTCGCATATTGTTTGCATAAGCATTAGGAGAGTAGTGGTGAGGATGGTTTTTTCCGAGTTTAGCAACGCAAGTTGATCGCCTTGTTAGAAGTCACGATGGTCTGGGTAAAAGTAGATGGTAATTTTGTCTTTATGACAAGAATAGTAAAGCATTTAGTTTTGCGTAAGCATTTAAAAGAAGGTAACCAAACAAGTTTCAGTTTGCTTAAGTAATTTATTTCAGAACTTCGTTTCTGCAATAACCGATCCTAAGGAACTTATGGAAAATGGCTGCAGGAACCAAACAAGGCCTAAATCACACACGCATTAAAAATGCAAATTTCAACTTCATTCACATCGCCTTGAGAAACATGATACTGCATCAAGAAGAAAGCCACCACATCAAGAAACGTGTGCCACTCCGTCGAGAAGAGTGCAGTAGCCTCGAGAAGTTGTGTCTGCTTCATGAAGCATGAGACTGCTTCAAGAAGCATGTTATCTCCTCGACAAGCATCCCACTACCTCGAAAAACATGTGATGGCCCTACGAAGCGTGCCATCATCTCAAGAAGTATGTAGCAATCTTATTAAGTGTATTATTACATCTAGAAATGTGCTATAGCCTTGAAAAGCATGCAACTACACCGAAAAGCATGCTTTAGTTTTAAATTTAAAGATTTTAATGTAAATTGAAAAGCATGCGAACGTGTTATACAAAATGCACCGAAATACATAAAGGTGCATCTCATGAGCGGAGCATCTCATGAGCGGACTGAAAATCACGCAAGCTAAAAATGTGTGAGCATGCTATCCAAATGCACCGAAATACATGCAAGGGAATTATATGAGTGCGCCAGAAAATGTGCCAATACATTGAAAGCATATGCATGCACCATGCAAGTGAATCAAAAAGTGTGCAGGTACATAGTGTAAATGCATTGAAAAAAATGCACATCATTTCAAAAAGAAAATTAAATCCTTACAAGTGCTCTAAAAAAATATGCTAATCACATAAACACAAAATCTGAGAATTTTGTGAGGGGATAAAAGTGAGCTAAACTAAAATTATTTTTTAAATTAAACACCCAAATGCGCTCCGACAAATATATTGAGCTCCAAAATTAGAGGTCTGTAAATATTTTAGGGGTTAAATATGAATTTAAATTTCAAGTCCAATCATCTTCCTTAAAATACTGGAGCCGACACGACTTGGATTAACAAGCACACATACACTCGTAAAATCCATCAAGATATTTTACTTTAAATTCATATTAAGCCTTCAAAGCCCTTTTAAAAAAAGTTAATCAAAAAAATACAAACTCCTGAATTCAATGCTCATGTAATAATTCACAAAGTTAATATTAAACCTGATCCTCCGTCAACGGGCAAATAGAGTTGAAAATACTAGAAAAAAAAAAGAAAATATGAGTTATTTAAATCCTTGATGATGGTGCATTGATGATGAATTCCAATTGGAGGGCTTAATTATCAAAATCAAATTCTCATACCGTAAAATATAAATATATTTTTAAAGTGTTTTGAATATAACCCCAATGATGATTGTGTTGAAGCTGAATCTCAACCGAATGACTATCTTGTTAGATTCCTCCAAACACTAATAACATACAAATACTTTTAATTGACTTCAAAGTCACCCTGATAATAGTTGTGTTGAAAGTTATGCTCAACTGAGGGGTCACTTCTTAAAATATAATAAAATTTTAAAATTTAACATCTATCAAAATCCAAATATTTAAAGTGAAATTTATCGCTTATAACATAAAATGCAATCCATCCACCCTCCACAATCGTTTGGCAAGAGCGATGAATTCAAGAATAACCACAATTCATAAAGAGTAGATGACCAGTTAAAATATAACTAAGATTCATTAGCAAATAATCTCTAGCCATAAGGATGTGACGCCTATCATCTAACCAATGGTTTGGCCCAATGTCTCCATTCAACCAACAGTTTGTCTCAAATAGCTCATATGTAAACGGTTATAATCAAATGCTCCATGGTAGGAGGGCTTTGCTGCATTTAAGAATCGTAATATTATAGTCACGACCAGAGTTCATATATTCCCCAATGAATAAATTTTGAGTAATGAATTATAGAGTAAACTCGATATAGTATAAAGACCTTTTATGTATGTGTGTGTGTGTGTGTGTGTGTGTGTATATATATATATATAGTATAAAGACCTTTGTTAGCTAAGGTCGACATGAATTTATCCCTTAGACAAATATTCACCCAAATCTAAAAGGTACCTAATACCATAGGAGAGGGGACCAGCTGGAGCGGAGGACTGTCTAACAAGGACCAACCCAACCAGCCGATCCAGCATGGGCCAAACCCAACCAGCCGATTGGGCGGAACCAGATGGAAATTTGACCCACCTTGTGGGGCCAAGAAAGCTTTAATTCACTATATAAGGAGGATGAATCAAGAAAGAGATGCTCAGGAAAGTTTTAATTAGGAAGGTTCCAATTATATTTATTATATGTTAGAAAGGATTTAATTATGAATGTTTTAATTAGGAAGGTCCCAATTATGTTTATCATTTGTTATGACTATTTAAGGAGGAGTTTGTCTAGAGTTTGAGTTTATGCTACTGCTGAGTTTTATATCTAGGGTTTGTATAAGGTTCCTAACGGCAACTATGGCTTGTGGGAGAAGCTGATCTACCGTTCTAATAGTAAATTAATTGTATCTTGCATTGCTTTTGAAGGAGAAATCAGAAATCAGCCCCTATCTTTGTGTTACTATACTCTTCTTCTCTTTTATTTGCCGTTTTTACTTCTAAGACACATTAAATTGGTATCAAAGCAAGGTTTTTAGAGAGATGGCAGCAAATAAAGTGGATACATTGGAAGGCGAAGTGGACCAAATCAAATCCGAGATAGAGAAGTTCTCAACCATCGAAGAAAAGTTTTCAACCATGGAAGGAAGGTTTTCATCCATGGAAAACCAATTTGGAGGGGTGAAAAAGATAATAAGGAAGCTCATGGAGATACAATCCAAAACTCCACCGGTGGTTCCGATTGCTAGCCCTAACTCGGAATCGAATAGGATTCCCTTGAATGAATCTCAGGGAAAAGAAATCAGATAGGAAGAGTTCGACAATTAGAGTTTCTTTCGTCAAGAATCACCTCCCAGGGCTCCGATAAAGGTCTGATTAGGGTTCCGAATGCGGGGACAACAAGAGAAGGAATTTTATGGTGGAGGTGATGGAGTGGCCGACCACTATGGGAGTCCTTTTGGGCAAGGGGAGTTGACAACCGGAGGAGGGGGACAGGCCGAGCCATAGGGATTGGGTCATATGGGATGAAAGAAAGCTGGGATTCCCACCCTCATTACATAGGGCGAACCAATGGCGAAAGAGAATGTTGGGGCGGAGATGCTAGGATGAGAAAGCTGAAGATGCCGGTATTCAAAGGGGAAGATGACCATGGGTGGGTATACCGAGTGGAGAGATATTTTGCAGTGAACGAATTGAGAGAGGAGGAAAAGATTATAACAAGGCTATGTCTGAAGGGGAAAGCCCTCGCTTGGTTCCAGTGGATTGAGAGTAGATATCTGATCTGTTCATGAGAGGAGTTTAAGGATTGCTTATTGGAATGTTTCAGAGCCATTCGGGAAGGAGACCTACACGAGCAATTTCTTGCCTTAACTTGGGAAAGGACTGTCATGGAGTACAGGGAGAGATTTGAGTTATTGCCGAGGTTGTTGAGGGGAATTTCGGAGGATGCATTGGAGGAAAATTTCATGAAAGGCCTCAAGCCCGACATACAAGGGGATCTCCGATTGTTGAGATCACGGGAGTTGAAGGAGACGATGGAGCTAGCCCAGATAACAAAGGATCGGAGGCGGATGGAGAGGATTAGTAAAAGCGGAGTAGCAGGAGGCTCTTATAGAAGTATCTCAACTTCACTAGCACTAAGAACCCACATAGTATCATTTCAGCAGGAGGCCACGAGAGAAAAGAGTGGGGGAGTTCGCCCTGAGGCTAACTTCAAGTGCCTCACAAAAGAAAAAGTGCAGGACAAGAGAGCGAAGGGTCTTTGGTTTTGATGTGATGACAAGTATGCACCAGGCCATCGGTGCAAGGACTGCACAATCAAGATTATTATGGTCTGTGATGAGGAGGAGACCGACAATGAGGAACTTGTGGAGGAAGCATAAGATGGAGGAGAGACCTACACCTTGATAAGGCGAAAGTGTCCCTCAACTCAGTAGTGGGATTTTCTCCAAATCATACCATGAAGGTGAGGGGATAAATCATGGAGTGACCAATGGTGATTTTAGTGGATAGCAGGGCAACCCACAACTTCATATCAAATTAGGTCATGGACCAGTTAGGATTGGTATATACGGGCACAAGGAGCTTTGGAGTCATGATGAGAACTGGAAAGATGGAAAGGAGTAGGGGGATTTATAGGAGGTTGATGCTGATGCTCCAAGGCCTACAAATAGTGGAGATTTTTCTTCCTTTGGATTTGGTAAGCATTGATGTAATCCTAGGGATCAAGTGGTTACATACAATAAGGGAATCAAAGGTGGACTGGAAATTCTTAACTATAGAGATTCAAGGGGAGGGGAAGAGGATGGCGCTGCAAGGAGATGCTAGCCTATGCAGAATCATGGTTTCACTCAAAATCATGGTCAAAGCGAAACACGGGGTAGGGCTATGCTACTTGGTGGAGCTACAGAGCCTGGAGGAGGTCCGAGATTCGAAGCAAGAAGAGATCCCTGAGTGTGTACATCAACTTCTATAGAATTTCCTGAGATTTTTCCACAGCCTAGCAGATTATCGCCACCCAGGGAGCACAAGCATGCATTTATTTTGATGGAGGGTGCTTCTCCTATCAATGTTAGACCGTACCGATACCTGCAGATTCAGAAGGATGAGATAGAGAAGCTCATCAGAGAGATGCTTGAGGCGAGAATCATCAGGCCCAGTATGAGCCCCTTTACTAGCCCCATTTTACTGGTGAGAAAGAAGGATGACAAATGGAGGTTTTGCATGAATTACTGAGCTCTGAATAAGAAAACTATGCTGGAAAAATTTTCTAGGGATAAAGTAGTTACAGACGAACATAAGGAGCTTTGGAATCATAATGGGAACTGGAAAGGTGGAAAGGAGTAGGGGGATTTGTAGGAGGTTGATGCTGACGCTCCAAGGCCTACAAATAGTAAAGATTTCTATCTTAGGATTTCGTAAGAATTGATGTAATCCTAGGGATAAAGTGGTTGATGATAGGGGAAACAAAGGTGGAGTGAAAATTCTTAATTATGGAGATTTAGGGGGAGAGGTGCTACGAGGAGATGCCAGCCTATGCAGAACTATGGTTTCACTCAAAACAATGGTCAAAGTGATATAGGGGGTAGGGCTGGGCTACTTGGTGAAGCTGTAGAGCCTAAAAAAGGTTTGAGATTCAAAGAAAGATGAGATCCCTGAGTGTGTACATCAACTCTATAGTAATTTCCTGAGGTTTTTCAGCAGCCTAGCGGATCAACGCCACCCAGGGAGCACGATCACGCCATTACCTTGAAGGAGGGCGCTTCTCCTATTAGTGTCAGACCGTACCAGTACCCGCAAATTCAAAAGGATAAGATAGAGAAGCTCATCAGAGAGAAGCTTGAAGCAAGAATCATTAGGTCTAGTGTGAGCCCCTTTTCCAACCCCGTTTTACCGGTGAGAAAGAAGGATAGCATTTGGAGTTTTGCATGGATTACAAGGCCCTAAATAAGGAAATTGTGCTGAACAAGTTTCCTAGGGATGAAGTTGTTACAGACGAACTCAGGTAGCTTTCGAATCATGATAGGAACAGGAAAGGTGGAAAGGAGTAGGGGGTTTTGCAAGAGGTTAATGCTGATGCTCCAATGCCTACAAATAGTGGAGGATTTCCCCCCTTTGGATTTGGTAATTTGGTAAGCTCTGATATAATCCTAGGGCTGAAGTGGTTACAAACGATACGGGAAACAAAGGTGGACTGAAAAATCCTTAACTATGGAGATTTAGGGGGAGGGGAAGAGGGTGGTGCTGCGAGGAGATGTCAGCCTATGCAGAACCATAGTTTCACTCAAAACCATGGTCAAAGCAATACATGAGGTAGGGCTGGGCTACTTGGTGGAGCTGCAGAGCTTGGAGGAGATCTGAGATTCAGAGCTATACGAGATCCCTAAGTGTGTACAACAACTTGTATGATAGTTTTCTGAGGTTTTTCAGATGCCTAGTGGATTACTGCCACCCAGAGAGCATGAGCACGCCATTACCTTGAAGGAGCGCGCTTCTCCTATCAGTGTCAGATCGTATCGGTACCCGTAGATTCAGAAGGATGAGATAGAGAATCCCATCAGAGTGATGCTTGAGGCAGGAATCATAAGGCCCAATGTGAGCCTCTTCTCTAGCTCTGTTTTACTGGTGAGAAAGAAGGATGACAGTTTGAGGTTTTACGTGGATTACAAGACTCTGAACAAGTAAACTGTGCTGGACAAGTTTCCTATCTTATTATTGATGAGATGCTGGATGAGTTTTTAGGGACAACCATCTTCTCGAAGATTTACCTAAAGTCAGGTTACCACCAAATCAGAATGAAATCAAGGGATGTGCACAAGGCAGCATTCAGGACCCATGAGGGTCACCAAGAGTTTTTGGTGATGACTTACAGCCTTACCAATGTGCCCTCTACTTTTTAGTCTCTTATGAATTGAGTTTTTCAACCCTACCTCAGGAAATTCATACTAGTATTTTTTTACCACATCCTGATTTACAGTCATACGGAGGAAGAGCATGTGGGGCAACAAAGGACTGTACAGGAAACTTTGGGGGAGCACCATCTACATGCCAATCTGAAGAAATGTTCCTTTGCACAGCCACAGGTGGAGTACCTAGGACCTATGGTAAGCAAAGCAGGATTAGCAACAGACCAGTCCAAGATCGAGGCTATGTTGGATTGGCCTTTGCCTAAGAACCTAAAGGAATTAAGAGGGGTCTTGGGTCTCATAAGGTACTACCGAAAGTTTGTACGGGGGTATGACATGATAGCAGGACCACTCATGGAACGATTGCAGGACAATTTCAATTTGGGAGAAGCAGCAACCTAAGCCTTCAAACAGTTGAAGGAAGCTATGACCAGCGTGCCAGAATTAGTACTTCCTAACTTCAGCAGACCATTCGTGGTGAAGACAGATGCATCAAGATACGGACTAGAGGTAGTACGCATGCATGACCATCAGGCCATTGCTTATTTCAGCCAGGCACTCATAACCAGGGCGAGGCTCAAGTCTATATACGAGCGGGAGTTGATGACAATTGTCTTAAGCATCCAAAAAAGGCAATCCTATCTGTTGGGGCGACACTTTATCGTCAGGATAGACTAGAGGAGTCTGAGGTTTATGTTGGAGCAGAGGATGGTGACTGAGGAGCATCAGAGGTGATTATCCAAGTAACTTGGATATGACTTAGAGATCCAGTATTGCCCAGGACTGGAGAACAATGCCGTGGATGCACTATCGAGGAAGACGGATGAGCCACAATTGACAACTTTATTAGTACCTATGGTCCTAGATTATGAAGCCTTAAGACAAGAAAGTGAACAGGATGACGACCTGAGGAAGATCAAAGCTGAGTTGCTGCAGGACCCCAACAGGCAAACTGGTTACACGATGAGGGGGGCCCAACTGCTACATCAGGGGCAATTCGTTTTACCAAGGACATCGAGGTACATTCCCAAGCTCTTGCAGGAATTCCATGGAAGCAATTAATGCCAACCTCCTCTGCATCATTGATGATGACGAGTTCAGCCAGGCGTGGTGCTGGAGACTCGACTTCAAGAGAGAAGCCACAACAGTTTGCTCAACAGCCATCGACTCTCTTATCAACATCATCAAAATTTTGTCAAAGCTCAAGTACATAACTCTCAAGGGAACATATAGTAGCTAATCTTGCAATATATTCCCCTTGTGATACTTGAAGGTCGTCCACTACACCAAGATCTTTCATCTCTTTTCACTTGACAGACGCCGCAACAGCTCAAATTTTTAAATAATTATACTAGTCTATTTTGTGCTTATCTGTCACAAGAAGAACTTCCTGCAAACTTGCCGCTAGCAGGACAACGTCCCCAACCTCCTCCGTCATGGGTTTGTGGCGAGGACCGAATTTCGACACCGTGAAACTCAAGGGGTCATCCTCATTCATGATGGTGAGCATCCTATAGGAACAAGGGAATCAGCAATGGGCGGCTAGCCAACAAGGGCGACAGCAGGCACATGATAATCAACCGAAACATGCATTTCAGTAGTTCTAATAACAGGAAAATAAATAAATAAATAAGAATAACCTGGCCTCGTTTAGAACAGCTAGAACCCTCTTCTGAAGAGCCAATACTTCTCCAGCCGCCTTCTTGCCAGCCTCTACACCTGTACAAAGAAAAGTGCTATTGAAACGATTGACATCAATCACATAAATTATAAGAAAAATTATAAGGCACTGAAATCTACCAGGTTCCAATGTTTACAAGGTTCATACCAGGTTGATGATAAGCATTAATGTTGACTAGAGATGCATAGATCCCAACAGCTCGTTCATAAAGAGCAATGAGTGCCCCTACGGATCTTGGGTTCACTTCTTGCACGGTAACTGTAATGGATTCCCTATCATTGGCATAAAGGGCAGAGCGTGTGCCCTATAAAACAGAAATTTTGAATGAAACAGAATAATAAGAAATCAGCCCAACAAAGGTCAAGCTGACTGTTGAAATTCATTCGGGAAAAAGATGACCGCATCTAAATGCATTAATTTTTAAGAAAACTAAGGATAAGGTATAAGAATGCTATCAACATTTATTCTCTAAGCGCCTAATCTCCTCATGCCAAATATGTCCTGTATGTAAACTCTCTACTTTCTATTCATGTTCATCCACTTAAAATTGTTTTACATAAGACCTCTCTATAACCAAAAAGATAACATACCTGAAGCATTCCAAATAGGTAGTCACCACATGTAACTCCTGGTTCAAGCTCCCAATCATGACCTGGGGGTCGGTCCCGCAAGACTTCAATGAAAGTAACAAAGAAATTATGTACCCCTTCTCTAAGTTGCTGAATGTAGCTGCCAACCAAAAGCAAACCAAGATAAACACCACCTCATCAATATGGGAGGAAATTTACATGAAAACTTACGCATGCTGATCTGTGCTTCCTTTGTTTCCATATACTGTTATTCCTTGGTTAACCTGAAATGAAAGTATGTTTCACGAGTAAAAAATCCACATTAAACCTATATTACATAAACGTTTAACTTGATCCACTAGGCTGATACGTGCTTCCTTATTCACCTTTGAATTACAGCATGCGAAACTTTAAATACCTAAACACTGTTTTGATGGGAGAAGATATTAACAACAATTTTCAACAAGCCAGTACCGGGAAATAATATATTTGTTTAGGGCACTATTGGCCAGACAAAAGTTAATTAAATTTGGTATACAAAACCACTATTGTAATATTAAGTCCAGGTTCGAGTCAAAAACAGTCCCTCTTCAGATCCAGTAAAACTCCATGCATCAATCCCTCCCAGGACCTTTCATTGCTAGGGACTCAATGCATTAGGTACACCTATTGCAAAGACAATGTACACTCTCGTATGCCTTTTCAGATAGTCGACGAGTCATAACGAATGAGCTCATATTTCATGGACCTCACAATGAGAACTCACCCGAGTGACCCCTAACTCAACAAACTAGTCAAAGGGTAGTCGCTTCCAACAAGAAAAGCCAAGGTTCACACAAAGCACTCAGCTTGGGACTCGCCCTCCAATAAGAAGCACCGATAGAAGCTACTCGCTGCTACCTA
This sequence comes from Dendrobium chrysotoxum, assembly GCA_019925795.1. NCBI lineage: Eukaryota > Viridiplantae > Streptophyta > Magnoliopsida > Asparagales > Orchidaceae > Dendrobium > Dendrobium chrysotoxum. The sequence continues at coordinate 26,667,415 of CM034300.1, read as the reverse complement.
AAAAATTATGTCAACCCACAGGAGCAGATCCATACCCTATTTCCATGAAGGTCAAATTCCTTTCCAAGTGATTCCATGACTAATTGCTGCAGATACCGACTAAAGAGAAGTAAACTATCCTTGTACGGAAGAACAACCATGTCCTGGAAAAGGTCAACACATAAACCAATAAAAATGAAAATTATCAGGATGATAAAAACGTACCTAAACAAAAGAACAAATGAAAAAGAGAAATGGCAAACCTTGGAACCCACTCCATCCGTTGCCCAATACCAACAGAGAGAAAGCAAGGCAGCTGGATTATTCCTCACCTGGATAAGGCAGATAAATTAACAGAAAAATTATAATGACAACATATCAAGTTTTTGGCCAAAGCGTTTTTTAAATACCACAGTCGTACGATTGGCCATATCCATCAAGGATGCACCAACAAGCATTTCCCTGATGTTAATACCCTAAACAGAGAATATGACAAAAATAAGACGGCTTTTGCAGCAATATCTTCTAATGACAACTCAAAAGTACAAGAGGAGCATACCTGTAGCGCAGCTGGAAGTAAGCCAACTGCAGACATTACTGATGTTCTACCACCCACCCAATCAAACATAGGGAACCTAGCTAACCATCCCTCAATTCTAGCTGTATTATCTAATAAGGAATTTTCTTGGGTAATAGCAACACCCTGCATGAAAATTATAGCAGGCCAGTTGATACAAGTTACTTTTTTGCAGATTCAACAGACTAAAGCAATAAAACAGACATAAAGTATACTGCTACAGATATAATAGAAAGAAAGAAAAAATCATACATTTGTAAGATGGAAAAGGAAAACCAAAATTCAAGGCATACAGTTTGTCACTAACAAATCTTAAAGATAAAATAATTAATTTGAGTCAGCTTTCTAATCCTTAGGATTTTCTCCATGTATAAATCAATTAACCAAGAAATTATGTTAGATTAATCCTCAAGAAAATTTTAAAAATTGTTGTAACAAATCTATGGAGCTCCCACCAACGAAGGATCTCAGGAAGGGATGCATGCAGTTTTATCCTTCTATTTGAAAAGAGGCTATTTCCATGACTTAACTTGGGATATCTAGATTATGCTAGAGGTAACTCAAAACTTGCTCTGCTTAACTTGGGATCTCTAGATTATGCTAGAGGTAACTCAAAACTTGCTCTAAACCCAACCTCTAACGATTTGTCTTGTGTGGTTACACAATATTCTTTAGCATGTCTAAACTTTAGGCTGACAATACAAATTGGCTAATTATTCAACCAAGCTAACCCAAAAAAAAAGTCATGTATCTCATAGGCCAATTAATGTGGGCTCCGAAAATTCGGCCTCGGCCTCCGCCCGCTTTTTGTTTTTCTGAGGGGGGAGTTTTAACGAATTAAGTTCCGAGGTAAATTTTGGAAGGCAGATGGGTTTGTAGATAAGACACTACCCAGAGATTTCGCCCTCATTTTGCGAGGACTTTATGATCTGAGTTCTTGTTTCATATAGGCGCAAGCCCCTATAGTTAATTACCCCTCCTGGTAACGAGAGAGAACTTTCGATTAAGGCTAGTCATCAATCAGGTACGTAGAAGATACGTACACCTGGCATATAGTAGCAGCATGGGTTTAAGGTATAGGAAAGTTTGAAGATTTGATATTTAAAATTGAAATTTCACCATCTTGCACTTAAAGCGGATGGTGGAGGAATGGATGATAGACCCGATCAAGATCCCATGGTTCCGTCATCCCGGGCCATCGTGATCCCTGGTCTACTTAGTCAGAGGAGGTAGTCGATCCAACCTGACAGAAGGATCCTTGTCGGCAGCCATGGGTTGCTTCGTCCAAGGGTACCTTGTAGACCTGGGGGGAATATTTGCCTACGGGGACAAATTTGAATCCACCTTAGCTAACAGAGGGCTTTGTGCCCTATCAATCATATCCTATTGATTCATATCTCAAGGATTTGATGCCATTGGGGAGCATACGGGCTCTGGCCATAACCATAATATAATGGTGCCATTTGGCGGCGACCACCTGGTTCAGAGGGCCCCGAGTCATAACCGTTTATCCTGCAGTGCCATTTGGCGGCGAAACTGCCGGTTAGAGGACTCGTACCACGTCCTTGCTGGCAGGAGATTGTTTGAGAATGGATCCTAGTGATATTTTCGACTAGGCATTAGCTCTTTGTGAGCTGAAGTATTCTTCAATTTATCCACCTCGGCAAACTGTTGCGGAGGGTGGATGGATTTGCTTCATGTGATTGATGATTGGATTTCAATTTTAAATACCTTGGAATTGGGGTTTTCTGGAATTTGGAGTTTGGAATTTTAGATTTTGTGGGAATTTTCATGGAGTTTTGGATTTTGATGGAATTTGGGAGGTATTTGAAAATATTTGTGAACCCCTTCGGTTGAGATTAGCGTTCAACACGGCCATCATCGGGGTGAAATGGGGTCATTTATATTTTATTGATCTGAACCTTGTCGACTCTGTCTAGTGATTGACAGAGGATCGGGTTTCGTAGGTTTTATGCCTTTGTTAGTGAATTTTCATAATTATAGGCCTTGAAGGCCTAATATGAACGCATTAGGACAAATATATAGGTTGCCACAACTGTATATTTGTTTGATGGTTTGAACCCTGTCGACTCCTATTGACCTTTATAGAAGGATCGGGTTCGAACCTGAATTCACTCGTTGACCCGCGCAGCATCCCTAGACGTTACGTGTGTACCAATAACACGCTCGCCGGGGCCCATGAGGGTGTTTGGGGGCATTTTATAGTTATCTGATGAACCTTGTCGACTCCTATCTGCTTGCATAGGAGGATCGGGTTCAAATTTATTGACCCGTGCAGCATCCCTAGACGTCAAGTGTGTACCAATAACACGCTCGCTGGGGCCCATGCGGGTGTTTGGGGGTATTTTATAATTATTTGTTGAACCTCGTCAACTCCTATTTACTTGCTTTAGGAGGATCGGGTACAAATTTATTGACCCGCGCAGCATCCCTAGACGTCACGTGTGTACCAATAACACGCTCGCTGGGGCCCATGCGGGTGTTTGGGATTGTGTACCCCCGCTTTTTGTGTACCTATGTGTATACAAATTAAGGTGCACGTGCAGGGGGATATTTTTAGAATATTTGATGTTGCTCAGTTGTGTGGGAGACCACCATTTGAATGCAGCGTTCCATTTTGGATGCTCGTACACACGCATTCTGTCTGCTTGTACGAAGGTTGTAGATCCGGTGGCGTGGCGTTGTAGCTTGTGGACGCCTTCTGTCTGCTTGTACTAAGGTTACAGATCCGATGGCATAGCACTGGGTTTCGTTTGGAGATTTGTACGCCTTCTGTCTGCTTGTATGGATGTTGCAGATCCGGTGGCGTTATATGATCTCCCCCACTGTTGTTTGTAGGCAGGTAGATGTTTTCATTCATGGATTGAAATTGACTTCAGGATACTGCATTTACTGAAGTCTTTCTGCATCTACCCATAGATGATATGTGGTGCGTTCATCTATTTTCGTAGGGGATTGTATGTATTGCAGATCTTTTACAAAGACCCGTAGGAGTGTCTTGATATTCATTGCATATTATACTGAATATGTTGACAAGAGATCTTGTTATTTGTGAGCATATTGTATTTATAAACTCTTCATCATCTCCAAGAGTGGCCTTACTCACTAGGAGCCTGTTCCATTAACACTATTAAGCTCTTTTTCATGAACTCGTGGATCCACTGATGCAGACACTACGGGCATCATGTTACTCATGTGTTGATTGAAGGTTCTTTGTGATAGCAACGAACATATTGTCGCACTGCAAATCTTCTTATTCATGAGTTTTACACATGTTCCTTACATCTTGATTGAAGTTGCGCATCTATCACTTGAGGCTTCGATCCACTGCTTAGTGATTTGTGTCACGCTCCTCTACATGGATTCTCCATCTGATCTTGATTGAGCACCTATGACTGTCAATTAATCCTTGCACATCAAAATGATCTTTTGCTATTTGAATGCATTTTCACCTGTCTCTTTGAATGCATTAGTGGGGTTGTTGGCATGATCGAATTGCCATTATTTTGAATCACCCAATTGCTTGAGTTTCGTCATCACTTTCATGTAAGTCATCTTGCATGTGAGTTGTAACATTTATCGAGGCATCCTTGTGCCTCTGCTGTCATCGTTCGCGAGCATCTGTAACAACTTTTCTCCTTCTTATGTTGCTTGAGAGTTCAAACACATTCGCTTGTATTTTGACATTGACTGTAGGATGTAGTGTTTATTGCATATTTCTTGTTGTCATGAAATCTCTCCTTGGTCTTGATTGAGTATCATGGTTGTCAATTAATATTTGCATAACACAAACGTTCATTTGCATATTAATTGGAATGATAATCTCCCAATTTTTCATTGGAGACATTATGTTCTTGTTCAGGTAGAGCTTTTGATTGTTCACCTTAGTTTTGTGGTCAAATTGGAGTTTTATGTTATTACAAAGTTAGGTTCATGTTCATTTCCCATCTGGATTCGAGTCCAAGTCCTTGCAGTTCAAATCTTGTTCATTTCCTGTTCAAACCGAGTCCAAGTCTCCTGTGGTCCAACTCAAATCCTTGCTTGAGTTTAAATTTTTAGGTTAAGCTTGTATCCACTGTAGTCTTGTTCAGTCCAAGTTCGTGTTCTGGTCTCTTATTCCCAGTTCAAGTCTTGTATGTCAAGCTCCTTGTAACTGAAAATTCTATTGCATGCTCAAAATGTTCGAGTAAATTCAAAAGTCCCCTGTTGTCCTCTGCAAGTTCAAATCTTTGTTTGATGTTGTACAGTTCGAGTTCAGTGTCCACAAATGCATTCTTTAGGTTCAAATTCATTTGGTTTCAAGTTTGGATTTAATTCATTTGAGTTCATATCATTGTTCAAATATTGTTCAAGTCAGGTCTTCTATTCACCCGAAATTTCGGCAGCATCCCGACATCTCCCCCGTTTAGGGGAAATAACGGAAAACTGGGCCTTTCCCACCACGCTTAAGAAAGCGTGTATGGTAGGTGCCCTCTTTCGAGGACACCGCGGCCGTGTAAAGTCTTCGATCCCCACCACGCTTAAGAAAGCGTGTATGGGTCTTCAAATGTACCTGAAAAAGACAAGCAGTTGTTTCCCCGCAGATACAGAGCCGCATACTGGTACTTAAAATCGTCCCCACCACGCTAAGAAAAGCGTGTATAGGGCCTACCCGCCTCGCCGTAGGTGTCGCACCGGGTTCCCTTCCCACCACGCTTAAGAAAGCGTGTATGGGCGGTTTGCCGGCTCGACACGAACACCGAGGATAGGATTTTCAGGTGATTACCCACCTCGTTGTAGGCGTCGCACCGGGGTCCCATCCCACCACGCTTAAGAAAGCGTGTATAGGCGGTTTTCCGGTCCGCCGCAGACAACGAAGTAGGCTCTCGGAGTTTTAGAGTTGAGGAATTATACCTTGGCGACCGGCGAGGTTGGTACTATCAAATGTACACGATGAACCAAGGCACAAAAATTTTTATTTCTTTCTTTTTTTTTTCTTTTTCTTTCTTTTCTTTTCTTTTTTTGTTCTTATTATTATTATTTTCTTTTAAAAAAACTTTCCTCCTTCCTCTTCCCCTTTTTTTTATGCTCCTTTTTTTTTGCTTTTCTACATTTGAATCATCATAATTATGATTATAATCATAATTATAATCAAAATAAGGTTATAATCATAATTATGCTCATAATGTAATTATAAATATATTCAGAATATAATTATAATTAAAACTACTATTAATAATAATTGCAATAGGGTTAACTAATAGTAGTGGAAATGTGGGATATTATACCTGTATATTTGATTGGGTAGCTAGGGGGTTCGGCCAAGTGGAAATCTCAGCTTGAAGAGGTGGTTCGGCTATGAGAGGGGATCTGGGCAAGTATTTCACTAGATCAGAGTTCTTGAGGGGGATTAGAGTAATGAGCTTCGGGTCCTGCGACTCTAGGTGGATGCTTGCGGTCGGTTAGGGCAGGAGAGGTCGACTGGCTCTAGCTTAGGGAAGAGATGGGGTCGGGCTAGCTACAGGCATTCAGATGAGGTTTGAGGCCGGCGGGATAGGAGTCGGACAAGCTGCAATGTATCGGCTTCAGAGAAATGGAGGTAGGTTGGTGGTTTCAACCAGATCTGATCTGTATGCAGGGAGTTCGCTCGGTTGAATAGGTTTCGACTACAAAGGCTCCGACGGGATTCAGCTAAGGTAAGGTCGAGTCGGTCCTGAGAGGTAGATCGGCCTAGTGGAGTTCGGTTGGGCTTCGGATTGAGGGGAAAGGAGGCAACGTCGCGAGATGGAGCAGGAGGTTTGCGGGAAGAGGAGTCGGGATCGGAGATGGCTGCGGCTTTGATTTGCGAATAGGAGCATGGAGTCAAAGTCTGGAGGGACAGATTTGCGTGTGGGGGAGAAGTGTCGTGGGAGTGTCGTATTTAACGACTCAAAAGGGACGAGAGCCGAGGCGCTATACAGGTTTTACGGAGCATTTGGCGGAGAAGCGACTGTTTCGGCGCCGGATTTAGCGAGATTTTGGGCAGAATTTGAGGATCCGGAGGGTTGAGGTATGTATGATTTCTTTCTCTTTTTGTTTCTTTATTCAGAGGTTAACAATTAAAAGTAGTAAAACCAATCTACAATGAAGCTACACCGAACTAGTTTCCTAGTCATCTAAGGCCCAACTTAATTATAGCTGAATTTCTCATGCTTTTTCTATTAGATAAATTTTATTTCATTAAAATTTCATTTTGAATAACATTGAGTTTAAGCTTAAATGTTTTGTTGAGATTAAAGTTAATTTCAAATAAAACTATATTTGAATTCAAAATATTTGATGTTATTTTCTTACATGTATTTCTTATAAATAAGGATTGATGGCTGGGATTCAAATTATTGACTTTTGATGATTAACTGAATGAAAATATTACTGAGGCCTATTACGAGACTTCTTTCTTGATCCAAGTCGTGTGCATAGATCTCTCAATATAGTAAAAATAGAGTCTCTGTTTAATCCTCATTCTCTTAAAACATTTACCCACCTCGTGTAATAGCAAAATGTTGGGTTATTCTTGAGCTCTATTAAACTTAATTATGTAGCTTTAGGCTGAATTTCAACCCCTTATGTAGCCTGCTTTTGATATAGCTCACTATCTTATGATGACCAATAAATCTAGGCATCCATATATGACATATTATGGCTAAGATAAGATATTATATATTAAGAAATAAATGAAATAAGAAAATGAATGTTATTGTGCAATTACTCTATTATGCTAACACCTATACATATAACTAGTTGTGTTCTTTGTTCAAAACCTCTCAACATAATCTTTATTCTACTTTCAGGATTGCCTCCTTAGATAGAACCACATCCCAGCCTTAGTGCATAAAAAAGTGCCTTCATTTTCAGCCTCAAGCTAAAATCATTGAGGCAGTTAAACTTTCCAATCTCTATCTTGGTCACCGACATCTTCCAAAATCTTCAACTACCTTCCTCCTCCGAGTTGATCTTCATGATGTTATTTGTAATAAAAAAATTATTTGTATGTTCTTATAAAGCAAACAAGTCCCCAAGAAGGCTCGCATTGTTTGAAGTCTTCTTGATAAATCCCTGCGCATTTATCTTACTTCTTCCATCAGCCCAACTGTTATGGAATCTTCACTATAGTCATCATTTCTTAACCAACCCTTCCCATCACCAGGCCTCAGTGCTTTCATCTAAGAAACCTTCTTTTCACTGGCTAGAACCTGATCTCTATCTGTTTACATAGGGCTTTAGCCAGCCTTCTTCCTAATTCTTATCCTTCACCGCAAGAGGGACGGAGCAACACCACTCCACAATTCTTCAAAAGCCCCAAGACAGTAACTTCGTGCCTTTAACATACACCATAACTACACAACATAGCAATTTCTTATGGATGGGAATCCTTCTTGCTTACGATTCTTGATCTGATCCTGATAGCCAGCACAAGAGGAAAATAGAGAGAAACAATTGTAGAATAGGGAAGAAGAAATGAATAGAATTATCTTTACAACAAGGGGTGACGGTGTATTTATAACCACACCTCAAGGTAATTGTATAAACTAAAAATTAAACAAAAACCCAAAACTATAAGAAATTAAAAACAACTCTTATAAATAAAACTACGAAATTAAAGGACAAATACAACAACTTCATTAAAAGAGAGCATGACCTTTTTTTCCAAGATTTGAATACAACTTGATCAAATTCTATATTGAGACTCCCAAGAAACTCAAAAATTCTTTTTTCTTTCAGCATTTTATTTCAGAACCACATGTTGACGAACATTTTTGCATCGACCTGACCCCGATCGAGCCCGACTAGGCTCGATCATGCTCGATCAACTTAATTAAATGTCGTCGAGGCGAAATCGAACCTAATTCGATGAAATTAAATTCATCAAATTAAACTCAATTTAATTTAATTAAACTCAATTTAATTTAATTAAAATCAATTCGAACTCAATCGAGCCTCGTCGAACCCAATTCGATGCAATTCGACGTGATTCAGGGCCGATTCGAGTTCAATTTCGCAAAATTAACTTCGATCGGACTCAATCGTACCCAAACCGACCCAAATCAGTTCGGGTCGAGTCCAATTCGGACTCAATTTCAGCTCCAATTATTTCATTTAGGCTAAATCAAACTCTCAAAACTAAAATTTGAGATCTAGGGCTGAGATTTTGCCTCAAATCTCACCCAAATTCACATCAAATCCCACAAAATCCACTCAAGTACGAAACTCGTTTCGCTCATTTAGGAGGTCGCATTGGGCCATTTGGGTGGCGGACCTACTGCTTGCGTGCGAACAAGAAAGCGTGAGAGGGAGAGGGGGAGCCATTCGGCTCCCTTGTGTGTGTTTCGTCCGTCCCGAGCAAGAGAGGAGAAAGAGCGAGAGTGCGAGAGGGAGTGAGGCAGAGGCGGAACTCTTCCGCCTGGCTTGCGTCCGTCCCACACGAAGCGGGAGAAGGAGGGACACAGAGGCCCCTCGCGTGCGGTCCTTCCAGCCGAGTGAGGAGAAGAGCCGCTCGGCTCTTCCATCTGTCCCGATCAGAACCGACAGAAGGAGGGGAGGGGCCTTGCGGCTGCCATGCGTGCATATGAGCAAAAGGAGGGGACCGACTGCTTCTTGTAGTCAAACCAGGCAAGGGAATCGAGCGACTCAGGACTTCCTCCTACTTGTAGAGATCTTTCTACATCTAGATATGAGGTGATTTGAGAGTTTGCTGCTGTCTTTCTGTCACACCCCAATTTGTTCCCTTAACAGTCAAATTGGAGTATAACAGAAGGAAAGAAACCTATTTAGATTCTCCCAAAGTAAAGGAAGCATGTCATGTACTCCAAGTACCATCAAATATAATTAAAATAGTCAAAATAAATACAGAGCTCTAAAACCTTTTAAAATTTACTTACATACCAAAAAGTCTTTGTACAACTTACACTTGAACCTCTATGTACACCCAAAAAGTATGTACATCAAAAGAAAGATAGTCATCCCTTTAATTTCATGCAGGTTTCTTTCCCTTTCCTGCAGTACAACCACTGCTAATGAGCTATGGCCCAATGAAATACACAAGCAATGTATAGGAAATAATAATAACATTGTTTAACAATTTAGAATTTCATAATGATAAAACAGATTAAAAGTTCATACTGATCGTAAGAAATGCATGACATTACTTTCCATCTTGTTATCTGTTCACATTTTGAAATAAGTCATATGATGACTATAAGCTTTTGCACCCTTTCAGATTTTCAATTCAAGGATAGGTCTGAGTTCCCAACTTTTAGAATTAGAAATGCTCTCTCATTCAGGGTTGGTCCAAATTCCCAACTTCTAGAATTGAGAGTATAGGCTTACCTCATCAGGTCTTTCGCCTTTACTTGTGTGGACTTATCCCCCATCATATGGCTTAAATCACTTTATACTATCTTTCATTTTCAGCTACATTTCCATAATCATAACCACAATTTATATAAATTGGAATTAACTACATTCGTAATACACATATGAATCAACTTCAATAAATTGGAATACATGCTATCATGTGAAAAGATGCTATCATAAACATGATAAATATTAATTTACAATTATATAACATTTTTACTATTTCTTATGCATCGTTGGGTATCTCACCTCGCTAGGAATTGGTTCTCCTAAAGCTTGTTTTCTTCTCCTTTTGTACACCACCTCAATTGTACTCTTCTTCATTCAACTCATTCAACTCAAAATCCCCTTTACTCTCCTAAACTTCTTTCACGACTTCCCTTCCTTTCTTTCCTATTTTCCCTTCCTATTTCAGCAGCATTGAAACAAGTCCTTTTTTTTTCTAACTTCAGCCACCATTATACCAGTTCATTTCCTTTATTTTCCTCAATTCAGCAACCACCACCTTCAGCTATATTTCAGAAATTCCAGAATTTGTAATTCAGCACAAATATTACAAAAATTGCTATCTCAGATTTCTAAAAGCTTAAACTTCTTACCTCAACTGAAATTCCCACACACAAGCCGCCTCCTTCAACTCCAGCTCTCCCGCGACTTACAGCTTCGTCTCTTGAATGGGAAGGAATATAAAGGAAAAGAATGGCTACAGGTGTTGCTAATATAATAATATAACCATTCCACTAAGAATACATTCTTTATTATAATATTATATAATTGATTCCACTAAGCCACTATGCATTAATGCTATCCGTTGGATGAAGGTGAGAGGGATCAGCCATTGCATGCCAAGCTAAGTGGATATGCTACAGTAACCGTAAATAGGAAAATAAATTACTTGCTTTAGCAATTTAAATCATTCATTCATTCAGTTGTATTTAAATGTTAACATGCCTTTTTTAATGAATATAGATAATTATACTATGAGGATAAAAATTGAAACTAAAAGCTACTGAATTAAATTGACATTTTTCATATATGTGAGAAATAAGAAATGACTATTCATGCTTACTTTTAAGAAACTTTGGGTATTATACTTTCTCCTCCATTTCTCAAAATCAGAAGCAAAGAAGGCTGCTGTAGTGAGTTTTTATTTCAACTAGAGAGGGTGGAAAGCTTCTACTCTTTCCTTCAACTCCGACGAATTCGTAGCAAGTTGGAGGTTGTTGGAAGTTTCCAAACAACGAAAGAAGGCTCCCAAACCTCCCAAACAGCGGTTTGGGGCCTTCGAAACGCCTTAGACAGCAGAGGCGACGTCCGGAACACCTTGGACAACAGCTTTCTTCTTCCGGAGGAGCTTGGGAGCACTTGGAACTTGCATTAGAGCTTGGATTGGAGCTTGGGAGCTCTTGGAGCTTGGATTGGAGCGCTAGGACAACCCGGGAGAGGTAAAACACTAAAACTTAGGAAAAACCCTAAGGCTCCCTAGCCAATGGTTGTGTGGTTGACGTCCCAAAGCCATAGGTCCTTAGAAAACTTCAATTTTCGCTCTCCCGAAATCCCTTGTTGGCTGTCCACTCCGCAAAACAATGGAAACTTGGTGGTTTTCATTTGTCGATTCTCATGTGAGAGTTCGGAGAGGATTTTAACACGTGTAGGGGTGTTGGGTTGTTATCCAACACCTCTCAAATGCATGATTTTGCATCATATTGAGCTCAACAATTTCACCTACGTGCAAACCCTAGGGTATGTTGTCATTCATAGGAAAATTGAGTGTATCGCTTGCATATCCTCTCAAATTCCACATTATATACATGCGCATATTCAACATTAGTGTCATGACAAATAGAGATGTGGCTTAGGGGTTTGGTGAAGCTTGTGGAGTTTGTCATAAGCCTTGCAATATATCTAAAATGCTTTTGATGACTTGTTGTAGGATTTAATATGAATCTTAAAGGTTCATTTCAAAAAATCCTAAAGCAAGTGTGTTTGATTAAGCTCACTTTTGGGTATGTTGTATAACTTATGATAAAAATGTTTATGGCTCATTATTTTGTTAAGCAAATCTTTCAAAGTTTGCAAACTCATTTCAATGCCTTTAATGAATCAAATCATGTCAAAAGTGATTTGATCCCTTAAAAGCCTTAAATGCAAATTTCCTATCATGCAATGATTCAAGCCATATACTATGTTTTTCTTGCTTAGGTTAGTAAAGTCTATTAGTTTGTAAATTTTTTTTAAATGTGCTCATTTAATCCTAAGTTTTATATAAAAAAAATGATTTGGAGTATTGCATGGACCCCAAAGGTCCATGATCATTGCCCCACCACACTAAGGGATTATTTAAGCTCATTTTCCTCTAATTTGCAAAATAATATGACTAAATACAAGCTCTCAAATTTCTAAACCATATTAGGTCTGATTTAGGGAAAACCTCTTTTATATATCCATCTCTAGGCTTCCCTATGGATCATATCAAATCGAGCCTTAAGACCTACCCATGGGCTTGTAAATGATGATTCTATCTTATGCCTTAGGTTTCTCTAGATGATGTCAAGAGTCTTCATCTAAACCTCCCAAAGTTGTAGGACCAATCCCTCCTACCCAAGTCATACTAAAGTTGATTTGGAAATCGTTTAAATGCGTTGGAAGCTCTCTAGTAGAGTCTTCCCTCTCTCATGCATGGTAGTTGGAGCATCATCAAGGTTCCAACTATTATAGTGTATGAATCATTTTAACATAGGATCAAAATCCTAAGTTTATACCATTGTGTTGTTGATACAAAATCAACAAACAATTCTCCTCCATATCCCTCATGCAAGATAGTTGAAGCGTCCTCGAGGCTTCAATTATTGTGATGCATGGATCATTTGAAGCTTGAAACCAAAACATTCAAGTTCTCTTACTTTGTTTGTTGGAGCACCTAACTAACAAACATCCTCTCTCATGTAAGACACTTGGAGCCCTACCAAGGCTTCAAGTGTTCTATACATGAATTGTGGATCTTAAACCAAAACTCTAAGTCACCCATCTCTTTTGTTGGAACATAAGAAACCAACAAATATCCTCCCTCATGCATGATAATTTGGAGCGTCTCAAAGCTCCAAATTTTTTCATTTCATGAATAATCTTAACTTAGGACTCCAAAATCCTAGGTTCGTACCTTCTTGCTTGTGGACACAAAATCTACAAGCATCCATCCATCCCTCCCATGCATGGTGATTGGAACCTTCTCAAGGCTCTAAATACATATCATTGCATGACCTTTGGAGCTCCCTTAATGCTCCAAATGTTTTATCACTTGACTCCTAGCATGTTTTAGGGGTTACCATCAACCCTTGTCATGTATTGTATTATGGACTTCCCTAAAATCCTTAATACATCATGTTATAAGCTTTAGAAGTTTGGAACCAAAATCCAAATTTCCTTACATCTCTTGTTGGAACCCCAAAACCAACAAGCACTCCCCCCATACGTTATTTTTTGAGTCTCACTAACCTCAAATGTCCCATTACATGAATCATTAAGGGTTTAGGAACAATCCTAAATCCCCCTTCCATTTGCTAATAACAGAAATTTAGCAAATGAATGCGTCTTTCCTCTCATGTATAGTGATTTGGATTTCTTCAGAATTCCAATATATCACTATATGTGAACCTTGAAGCTTGAGCCAACCCTCAAGCTTCCTCTTTCATTTGTTGAAACAAGATCAACAGGTGAACACTCTCTATAGGCATAAGACCCCAATCTTAGCCTATCATATTTACCTAACCTAACTTAAGTAGATGAGCTTATATCATCGAGTACAAACTCAATGATTGCTTCATGATTTGTAGTTCCAAAACTACAAATCATTTCTCTCTTATACATGACGTGTGGAGTCTCCTTAAAGCTCGAAACACTTCATTGTATAACCCTTATAAACTCAGGATGAAGATCCTAGGTTCATTTTATTGCACTTGTTGCACAAAATCAACGAGTCGACATTCTTATCATTCATCCTTGCGTATGTTAACTTGGATTTCCCTAAAATCCTAGATACATGCTATGAACTCTTGAGCCTGGAATTAAATCCCAAGTTCTCCTATCTTTTGTTTGTTGGAAACACAAAAATCAACAAACATACATCTGTCTTTCCCTGTCATGCACGATGCTTGGAGCATTTAAATATTCCAAACACTTCATCGCATGAATCATTGTGACTTAGGACCAAAATTCTAGGTTCATGACACTTTGTTTATTGATACAAAATCAACAAACATTTGTACACCGCCTTCCATGCATGATAATCTGAAGGGTGCCTCCAAGGCTTTAAGAAACTATCATAGCATGATAACTTTTAGCTTAAAACTAAATTCTAGTCTCCCTATATCATTTGTTGAGACCCATGATCAAGAAATAATTATCGCCTCTTCCTCATGTGATGGTTTGGGAGCTTCCAAAGCTTCCGAAACAATGCCATTTCATGAGTCAAGGGATCTTAGAATCATATTCTAAGTGACTCACCCCTTGTTTGATTAAACAACAAATCATCAAACTTTCGTCTCTCTCTCTTTCATGCATGGCTTTTGGAACCCCCTCAAGGTTCCAAATGTTATAGTGCATGGATTGTTGGGCTCGAAGCCAAACCTCAAGCTCTTCTACCTTATTTGTTGGAGCTTAAAACCAACAAATAATCCATCTTCTTTGGACACCTAAAGGTCTAAAGAACTCTCATGATGTATAGTAAAAAAATCTGCATGTCACCTTCTTATTTTCGCCCAACACAAATTGGGTAGATAATCATTCCTCTTTGAACATGAAACGTTCGAAGAGCTTCTTCCAATTTGCAACCTATAGGTTGCACTTTGATTCTTCATTTTCCTACAAGCCAAAATTGTAGGAGATCTCCAAATTCTTCTTTCACTCTCCTAAACCCAGATTGGGAGAGTGCATATCTTCTCTTTGAACACCAAAGGTTCAATGAGCATTCATAGGTTTGCAACTCAAAATTGCACACTTCTTCTCCCCTTTCTATGACCTAAAGGTTGTAGGAAATATCTCTTTCATCCAACCCAAGTTAGATGAATGAGAAATTAATATTCATTGACTCGTAATTTCAGAAGTATGGGTCGTCTATTCTTTCTAAGACACCAAAAGTCCTAGAAAATTCTCTAACTCCTTAGCCCCAAAGCTATGAGTTTTGTTCTATTTTCCTTTGCTCCAACGCTAAGAGAAAATCTCTCTTTCCTTAACCTTAAAGTTATGGGAGAGTTTGCATTCAACAAATTCTCTTGTTGGGACAAAAAAAATAACTCATATTCCTATACCAAATATAGGAATACCAATCTCTTTTTTCCTTCATTCTCCTAATCCGAGTTAGGAGAATGAACCCCATTCTTTGGACACCTAAAAGTCCAAAGAATCCATGACTTGTGACCAATGTGCAACACTTAAATTGCATGTTGCTCCTCATATTTACCTAATCAAAAATAGGTAGATAATCGCCTCTCTTTGAAGAGGAATTCAATATTTCGTCCCTAGTTTGCAGCCTTCTGGGTTGCATGCTATACATCTCCCTCCTACAACTCAAAGGTTGTAGGAGGTCTTTTTATTCATTTGACTCAAGTTAAGTGAGTGAAGTTCCCATCATTCTCCTAAACCAAAAATTAAGAGAGTGTCCCTCCCCTCTTTTTGAACACCCCAAATGTTCAAAGAGATTTTAAAAGTTTGTAACCCAAAGTTGCATCTTCTTTTCTCCTTTCTACAACCCAAAAGTTGTATGAGACTCTCATTCACTCAACCCATGTTGGGTGATTCAACTTTATTCCAAACCTACTTGTTGAACCAAAAGCAATAAGTAGCTTCATCCCAAGCATAGGATTCAAAAGTCCTATCTCCACTCATCCTTCCAACCCAAGTTGGAAGGGTGCAGCCCTCTCTTTGAACATCAAAATGTTATAGGTTGCATATTCCCCCAACTCTTCTCCAACCTCCAAACCATAGAAGATTTCTCCTCTCGTTAGCTCCAAAAGCTAAAGGAAGTTCTCCAATATTTAACCCAAAAGTTAAATGTTGGATCCCTACATTATCTTCCTAGCTCCAAGAGCTAAGGAGGATCTCCCAACACTTAGCTCAAAAGCTAGTGTTAGACATCTTTTTTTCCTCTTCTTTAGCCTCAAAGCTAAATGAAGCATCCTTTTTATCCTCTTAGCTCCAAAAGCTAGGGAGAACTCACCAACATCAGGCTCAAAGCTATATGTTGGACATCCTTCCCTTAGATCCAAACTCTAAGTGGAACACCCTTAGTGTGACATACCACACGAGTCTCACACACTTAGGTGCACAGCCCCTTAAGCATGCTAAGACTAGAATTTTTCTTTGTGTGCGCATGTGATTGATGATTTGATGTGAATGCCCTTTTGGATTGTCTACGTTGTGGGCACTTGCCCTTAAGTGGTTAGCATAGAAATGTATACATGCTTTTTTGTGCAGGTGGTCGTGTCCAAGAGGGGGTAAAATAAAATAAATCATGATTATATTAATGTTGTTTGCTTGCAGGCGCTGCTTAAACCCCCCAAGAGGCATGGCCAATAAGGTAAAAGCATGTGCTTGGCAGTTTAGGTGCTAGGCAAATTTTGAGTGTGATGTGATTATTATATAAACTGCTTTCTAACTCTGTCTTGCAGGCTTGAGTCTTTTCTTTTCAAATATATATTTGATAGAATTAGAATGTAAAACTTGTGGGGATTTGGAGCAAAAGAAGGAAGTGGACTAGAAGGATGTACCCGCCAAAGGTGAAGCCCTATGTCCATTCAGAAGTCAAGAGCTTGAAGACCCCCCCACAAGTAGAGTCTGTAATATATTAATTAGATTGTATAATTGTAGGCAACTCAGCTGCCAAAACTGTTTGTAATAACTTGGACTCTATTTACATTTCCTGCATCTGATTTATATATATATGCATGTGTTGTTTGTTTACTGCGTGCGCACTAGAACAGCATATTTTTCCTAAGTTTCTTCTATTGTTTGTTTGGGAATGGCTTAGACATATGAATGCGGTAGGCTCTTAGGAAAAATTTAAGATTTCTACCCTTTAAAATGTAAACAACTTAAAAATTAAATCTAGGCTCCACGACTTTCTGACAAAAGAAACTTGCATGGCTTTCTTTCAAAGAGCCAAGTTTTCAAAAAACTTAAATTAATCATGCATGGCCAAAAATGAGTCTCATATAGAAAGCCCTCATTTAAGGATTAGATAACAAAAATCTATTTTCTTTATGAGTCAGCATTCTGCATACCCTACATAAATAGGCATCTTGGCCTCAAAGCCAAGTTGTTAGCCCTACTTTTTAAATAATAACAACCATCTACTATTCATATGCATTGAGACCAGAAAGCATGGTTTTAAAAGCGCCTAGGTGGGTTTAGCTGGTAGTCCTTTCCAGGAAGGACAATAAATCCAGAGATCGAGCTAGCTATGCCTCATGTGAGATGTAGTTTGTAAGTCCCTATGCATTCCGTTAGATTCAAGTTCAGGCCACTACCTCTCGGTAGTCCTCAACTTAATTTTAGGGTCCGAGGCAATGGTCAATTCCAATCGCCATATAAGCCCTCACCTTCCAGGCAATCCCTCCAACATGCGTTGGTCAAATGTAAGCCCCAATCTTCTAATGAAAATGTCAATTGAAACGAAAATTAGATTTCTAAAATATAAAGCCCAACATAGGATAGTCCGAGTACCTCTGAGATTTCTCAGAATCAAGTGCTCCTACTTTACTTCCTTTGGCTCTCATTCCAAAAATCTAATTTTAAGTTGATCATTTCTTCCTTGAAATTCCTAAAGACCAAAACTCTTTAAAATAAGAATTTCATGAAATTTTAAAATCAAACTTTAGCCAATATCTAAATGACTCTCAAAAGCAAGAAAATTAATAGTTTCATCAAAAGTTTTTTCAAGCATCAAAAGCCTGAGATGTAATTAACCATAGTGGCTTGCCCCTATGGGGCGTCAGTACCCCAGAATAAAATAAACCCCGTTCAACCAAAAATTGAACGGGGAATCTTTGTTGAATTGTAAGTTTTATCGTTGAGTCCATAAGAAAATAATATTTTTACCCTTTGGGGTAATATATTATCTCTCTTATGCCGTACTCAATTATAAAAAAAATGCAATCAATTTGAGAAAAATAAAATTCTTCAACACCGCAGCATCATCATTGTATTCCATGTTGAGATTAGCCTAACTCTAACTACTAAACCTTCCATGCATTGAATAATTCATTATCTGATTCGATGGCCGATAGGACATCTTGTTTGTTGGTTAAAAATTTTGTTTTTCTTTGATAGATTAAAGTGGCATCTGTTGACTTTTGAATATTTCTACCTCACAACTTTTCGAGCTTCAATGGTTTTTGCGAGGAACATGTAAGGTCCATATACCTCTAGTATTATGGAGTTTCATAGCTATGACATTATTAATGGAGTCATCTTTATTTCAATGTGTGAATTTTGTGTCATCGATAGTTGGAGGAAGTTAAACTAGGCGACGAATTTTCCCTTTTTCTTTCAAATTCTTCACAATTCAGAGCCGCTTCAAATAATTTTTTCCATTCAGCTCATCTGAGGTTTCTAAACTCCAAAACTCACCTTTAATTGATTGTGGGCTCCGAAAATTCGACCCCGGCCTCCGCCCGCTCTTTTTTTTTTGTGCTGTTCTTTTCGGGGGGAGTTTTAACAGATTTAAGTTCCGGGGTAAATTTTGGAAGGCAGATGAGATAGTAGATAAGACACTACCCAGAGATTTCGCCCTCATTTTGCGAGGACTTTATAATCTGAGTTCTGGTTTCCTATAGGCGCAAGCCCCTATAGTTAATTACCCCTCCCGGTAACGAGAGAGAACTTTCGATTAAGGCTAGTCATCAATCAGATACGTAAAGACACGAATTGTCTGGCATATAGTAGCAGCAATGGGTTGAAGGTTTGAAAGTTTGAAGATTTGAGAATTTGAAAAGTTGGGAGATTTGGAGATTTAATATTTAAAATTGAAAATTGCACCATCTTGCACTTAAAGCGGATGGTGGGGGAATGGATGATAGACCCGATCAAGATCCCATGGTTCCGTCGTCCCGGGCCATCATGGTCCCTGGTCTACTTAGTCAGAGGAGGTAGTCGACCCAACCTGACAGAAGGATCCTTGTCGGCAGCCATGGGTTGCTTCGTCCAAGGGTACCTTGTAGACCTGGGGGGAATATTTGTCTAAGGGGACAAACTTGAATCCACCTTAGCTAACAGAGGGCTTTGTGCCCTATCGATCATATCCTATTGATTCATATCTCAAGGATTTGATGTCATTGAGGAGCATACGGGCTCTGGCCATAACCATAATATAATGGTGCCATTTGGCGGCGACCACCTGGTTCAGAGGGCCCCGAGTCATAACCGTTTATCCTGCAGCGCCATTTGGCGGCGAAACTGCCGGTTAGAGGACTCGTACCACGTCCTTGCTGACAGGAGATTGTTTGAGAATGAATCCTAGTGATATTTTCGACCAAGCATTAGCTCTATGTGAGCTGAAGTAAATTTCAAGTTTGTCCACCTCGGCAAACTATTGCGGAGGGTGGATGTGTTTTGCTTTAAGTGGTTGATGGGTGGATTTCAATTTTAAATATTTTGGAGTTTGGGACTTTGGAAATTTTTGTGGAGTTTTGTAGTTTTGGGTATTTGGGAATTTTTTGTGGGGTTTTGCAGTTTTGGGTATTTGGGTGGTATTTGAAATGATCTGTGTGGACCCCTCCGATTGAGATTTGCATTCAACACTGCCATCATCGGGGTAGAATGGGGTCATTTGTATTTATGGGTTGAACCTTGTCGACTCTATCGGGCTATCGATAGAGGATCGGGTTTATAGATTTCGTAGGCTTTAGACATTTGTGAATGAATTTCGTTTGTTAGAGGCTTTGAAGGCCTAATATGAACTGTAAAACAAATATTTCAGTCATCATCGTGACTGAATATTTGTTGTATAGTTCGAGCCGTGTCGACTCCTATCCACTCGTGTTAGGGGATCGGGCTCGAACTCAAGTTTATTTGTTAACCCGCGCAGCATCCCTAGACGTCACGTGTGTACCAATAACACGCTCGCCGGGGCCCATGCGGGTGTTTGGGGGGCATTTTATAAATATTTATTGAACCTTGTCGACTCCTATTTTCTTGCTTTAGGAGGATCATGTTCAAACTTATTGACCCGCGCAGCATCCCCAGACGTCACGTGTGTACCAATAACACGCTCGTCGGGGCCCGTGCGGGTGTTTGCCGATGGATGCATTACACATGATACATTCATATGCATGCATGATTCTTGAAATACAATTATAGTGTCGAATGGCACACTATAGTGAAACCCTCTGCTTATACAGCAGGAGGATTTGAAATGCAGTATTAATGTCAAATGTCATACTAGAGTGAAACCCTCTGCTTATACAGCAGGAGGATTTAGAGTGCAATAACAGTGTCAGAGGACACACTAGAGTGAAACCCTCTGCTTCTTATGGAAGGAGGATTTGAAATGTAATAACAGTGTCAGATGACACACTAGAGTGAAACCCTCTGCTTCTTATGGAAGGAGGATTTGAAATGTAATAACAGTGTCAGATGACACACTAGAGTGAAACCCTCTGCTTCTTATGGAAGGAGGATTTGAAATGTAATAACAATGTCAGATGACACACTAGAGTGAAACCCTCTGCTTCTTATGGAAGGAGGATTTGAAATGTAATAACAGTGTCAGATGACACACTAGAGTGAAACCCTCTGCTTCTGTAAATGCATGTGGGCATACTCTTAAAAATGCACGTATATAAGTTTTTAGACATACACATACGATGCGCTTATACACATTCATAACCCATCATGCTTATCATAATACATGCAAAAAGGGTATTTTATAATATTTGCATGTAGTATGGAGGGGTGTCCGGATATATGCTTGTATTCCTTGATTGAACCTCATCGGCAGAGGACGATACGGCAGCACCCTCGGTAAGCATGGTACGTCGTATTGTAACGCCAAGCTTTGAAGATTATTCGCACTTCCGAGGCCTATTAATATCAGAGGTGTTTTCTCTTGGACAAAAGGCAAAGAAGGAACTTTGAAACACCAGGAAGTTTAGTTCGAATTTGCTCAAACATCTCTTCCATTCTTGCAGGAGATGTCCCTCTTGCTGGTCGATTCTGCCTGAGGGATCGGTGAGTATTTGTACTTCTTGGTTGAATAGCATCGGCGAAGGCGGTATTATAACACTATTAGTGTGCATGGTATATTAACGCCAGACTTCAAAGATTATTCGTATTTTCAAGGCTTATCGATGTTGGAGATATCTTCTCTCAGACAAAAGGCAAAGAAGAAACTTTGAAACACCAGGAAGTTTAGTTCGAATTTGCTCAAACATCTCTTCCATTCTTGCAGGAGATGTCCCTCTTGCTGGTCGATTCTGCCTGAGGGATCAATTAGTATTCGTACTCACCATATACCCTTGTATACATTTGTGTCCACAGAGGTTCCCCATGATCATAATGTACCTACTGTTGTTATCCACAAATGGATCATGCTTATGTATAGGGACTGGTCATGTCTAATATGATCTCCTAGAAGTATTCGCAGAGGAGCCATTGTTCCTGCACTGTATCCACCTGTCACCAATCTCGGGTGGTCTTGATTGTACTTATTTGCAGTGACAGGTCCTCCGTTATCAATTGCCAGTGTTGCCTTTTTCAATCAACAGGCACTATTTGTTTGCATGATCGGTCTTTAATTGCTCCAGGTGGGTAGTACTTGTATATTTCATAGTTGACTGATGTTTAAGTCAATCACATTTGAAAGTCCACCACGAATCTCCTGCTGTTAACTTGGTGTTTGTTCAAATAAACAAATTTATCACTTATCTTTTGCATTTTGATTATTATTGCACATTTTAGCACTTGGGGTTCTGTTCCCTGTAGTTCAGTTCAAGTCCCTTGTTTGTTCAGCTCGGATCCAGTCCTCCAATTGTTCGAGTTCTATGCACTTCTGTTCGAGTACTGGTCTTTTGTATTGTTGCTCAAGTTAGATATTCTTTATTGTCCAGGTCATGTATGCTTCAGTGTAAATTTCGGCAGCATCCCGGCATATCCCCCGTTTGGGGGAAATGTAGGGAGCTGGGCCTTCCCACCACGCTACAAGAGCGTGTATGGTAGGTGTCTTTAGACACCGCGGCCGTACATCTTTCATCCCACCACACTACAAGAGCGTGTATGGGGTCTTTAACAGTAACAGTACGAGAGCACCAGTGGTTTTCCCTACCACGCTACAAGAGCGTGTATAGAGCTTACCCACCTCGTCGTATGCCTCGCACCGGGCTCCCTCCTACCGTGCTACAAGAGCGCGTATAGGTGGTTCTTCGGTCCGCCGCAAACATCAAAAATGGAATTTTGGGTGATTCCCCTCCTCGTTGTAAGCACCGCACCGGGTTTCCTCCTACCGTGCTACAAGAGCGCGTATAGGTGGTTCTCCGGTCCGCCGCAAACACCGAAAATGGGAATCTGGGTGATTCCCCTCCTCGTTGTAAGCACCGCACCGGGTTTCCTCCTACCGTGCTACAAGAGCGCGTATAGGTGGTTCTCCGGTCCGCCGCAAACACCGAAAATGGGAATCTGGGTGATTCCCCTCCTCGTTGTAAGCACCGCACCGGGTTTCCTCCTACCGTGCTACAAGAGCGCGTATAGGTGGTTCTCCGGTCCGCCGCAAACACCGAAAATGGGAATCTGAGTTCAGAAATTATACCTGTGCGGGGCTGACAGTGCTGATGTCGAGGTCGGGGTCGAGGACTATCCCCACCACGCTACAAGAGCGTGTATAGGGCTTACCTGCCTCGTCGTACCTGTTGCACTGGATTCCCCCCCACCGTGCTACAAGAGCGCGTATAGGAGGTCCACCAGCGCATCAAGCGCGTCGAGGACAGGATTTGGGACTTACCTTGCGCGTGTCGTCGGCGACGGTGTCGGCTCGTGGAGGCAAGAGGGGAGTATATTTCTTTATCATTTATTATAACTAATTATAATTAATAAAAATTATTATAATTAATAATAATTAAGATCATTAATTATTATTAACGAAATAATCATAATTAATTAAAAATAATTAATTACTATTAATAAAAAATTAATTATTATTAATTAAATAATTAATTATAATTAATTTATATTAATTATAATTAATTAAAAAATTAAAGGTAATTAATTAATTATTAATAGAAATTAATTAAGATTAATTAAACATGATTAATTAACATTATTAATAATTAATTCTATTAATTATTAAATAATTATAATAAATTAAAATTAATTCATAATTAATATAAATAATGATAATTAAGTAGAATTTAGATTTGCTTTGAGTAGGATTAGGAAATTCAAATGCTCATAGAGGGATAAGTTCTCTTTTTCCCTCTTTTTTGCCTTAAGAGACTGTTTGGCAATCGGATTTACAGGATTTGACCGAATAAGCACGCGGAAGGGGGGAAAGTTACCGTTACAGTCAGTGAGCTCCCTCGGTTGCTTCCGATCAAACGCCCTAATCCTTCGATCCAACTGGAAGAGAACGTCGCTGGAGGAGTCGAAGTCGGACGGCTGGGAAGTCGCTGGAGGAGTCGAAGTCGGACGGCTGGGAAGAAGCGCACACAAGGAAGAAAGTTGCCTTCACAGCTAGCGAGCTTCTGTCGTCGCTTCCGATCGTAATGTCGTAACTTCCGATCGACAGGAAGGGAGCGTCGTCGGGAGAGGCGAAGTCGAACAGCTGGGAGGAGCCGGAGAAGCGACTCGTGTAACCTTCAAAACAGGCGAGCTCCCTTGTTGCTTCCGATCGCAATGTTGTAACTTCCGATCGACAGGAAGGGAGCGTCGTCGGGAGAGGCGAAGTTGAACAGCAACTGGGAGCCGAAGAAGCTGCGAGAGGGGGAGATTTTGTCGTGAGTCCAGTAAACCGAAGAGCAGAGGCTTCGGTCTCATTTTAACGCCAAGGGAGATCGTGGGGGCGAGGCGACGTCGACGTGCGAGTTGCGAGATCCACGGGATCTGGACAGCGACGACGTGGGAGACAAATCGCGTGAGAAGCGGCTTCTTCGTGCGAATTCCGGCGCTAGGCAGGTATGTAGGATTTTTTTTTTTTGTTTGTTTGCTGTCTACAGTATGCGGGTCAACATTGATTGATCTTATTTCCAACATTTATGATAGAACTCACAAACATGGAGGAAGAAAATAGGGATGAGACAATTAGACTAAACATAGGTCTAAAGTTGAGACCCTATGCTAGAGCTCTGATGCCATTAAGAAAAAATGGTGGAATGTATAAATGATTTATTTGATAATCATAAATTAAAGTGGTATTATACATCAAGCTGCCTAGATCATATTAGGAATTTAAATAATTCTAGAAAAAGTAATAAGTATATTAATTAGAAATTTAAAAAGAAGCATTCATAGCCATTTTTTGTTGTTATCCGCCTACAACTTCCATTTCTTGTTAATGTCAAGCCCTTGATCTATGGGATACCAACTAGTATTTTTTGTCCAACCACACGTTCCTTTTCTACTGTTGTCCAACCCTCAATCCATGGGATACCTTCCACTGCCGGCTCATCAATCTGTGGGATACTTCCTTTCCTGTAGCAAAATTTCCTTCCTTGCATTCTTCAACCAAGCATATTTAAAAGCATCTCATAATAAGTAAAATTCAAATTCAAATTAATAAAAACTTTTATCAACAAGTATAATATCTTAATTACAATGTATAAAAGGTTGTGTTATCCTCCTTCCTTTTCATATGCCTATTTATTTCCTCTCCTTATCTTCAACAATCGGTCACATGCAATTTTGGAGAGAAAAAGTGGTGAGGGGAGGAATAGTTAATAAGGTTGATTATTTCTTGATTTGTGGCCTTTTTCAGTATTTTATAACCCCTTGATGAAGCTCTGTGTGCTCCCTTGCACAACAATGAAATTAAACCTAGCCGTCCCCCACATAAGCATTGATTACATATGTGAATGAACTTCAGGTTTTCATTTAGGGACTTTTAATTATAGTTGGACCAATTTTGGTTCACCATCTTGACCCACCCATACAGATTGACTATCTTGAAAGCCAAGCCCATGCAGAAAAGCCTCTTGAATCATGATGATGACCATACCATAGCACTATCACTCTTCACTAATGTCAAGCATGTTGAATGTTTATTTGGCGAATCCTAAGTTTAATGAACTTGTGCCATTATGATTAAGCAAATGCGCTTATTCTCGCATACAAAAAATACAACTAGGACCACTATTGTATATTAATTGTGGACACTTGTGTTTAATGACTACAGTGTATGGTAATTTGATTGTTTAAACTATGAAATTGGTCCTTTAGTCCTATTAAACTAAGTAATTTAAACACTCACTCACTTGAACCTAAACTGGCCTCATCAATTGTTATTAGTCAAGCAATGAAAGTAAAATTCATGGGTCAACTTCTTGAGGGTGTGGAAGTAACTAGTTTGGGAGAGAAGTTGCGGGATTCTAGAGAGAGAAGACAGAGTTTTCAAATTTCAAGTTGGCGCATTTATCGGCCTCGCCGATGGCGGCGAATGATCATCGGTCCTCGTCGGACATAGGTCCAAGGGGTGATTGCCGATCATCGTCTGGAGACTCTTTGCTACATCCACAAACGTTTTTCAAATCCTCTCCACCTGCATTCGGTGAAGATGTTGCAGGCGTCGTTTCTAGTTCTGGGAATAATGGTGTTCGATCTAGCTTCAACAATGGCAAACCTTTGAGTATCAATGAAGGAGGATTGTTAAATGTTAAGAAGATTATTCCTGAAATTGGGAAAGGAAAGAATGTTATGACAGGGGGTACATTCAAATTACCGAAGAAGTCGGAATTCCTCAATAATCAGAAAATGGTGATGGGTTTCAATTCTGAAGCTTCATCTTCTTATAATCAAAAAGAAGTGGGTGTTGAAGGTGGTTTGTTCAGGTCTACTGGTGAGGTCATTAAGGGACCTAATTCCTCTTAAGTGTTGCGGGATGTAGATGTTATTGCTGGCTTGGTGATTGGTCTTTCAGGAAACGATTCAGATAAACCAAAACCTGGAGACCTTAGTAAAAATAATGTGGAAGGAGATATTGAGGTGGTTCGACAATGTGTATCTGGCGAATTGGATTCGTGCAAACAACTTGGAGGGTGCGGGATATCCAAGGTTAAAGAACCGGCTGGTAATGTCCTGCCAAATGTTAGGAACAAGAAGTCCAACAGAAGAATTGCAGACTTGGATTTTGAAAGCTGCTTAACGGGGGATGGTGTAGCTGTCAAGTTGTATGAAAAGAATGAATTCGAAAATACAAAAAAGCTCCATAATGCTCTGGTTATTAATGTTTTTGGTGACAACATTCATTTTTATGTTATAAGCTCCGAACTGAAAAGACAACGGTATCAATTGGGCAAATTTCATCTAACCTGGCTTGGAAAGGGTTGGATACTTTGTGCTTTTGATGATGAGGAATCAGTGGATTTGGTTCTTTCCAACGGACCATGGTATGTCAAGGGGCATATCATTGGTGTTGATAAGTGGTCGCCTTTGTTCTCTCCTAATTCGCTGAAGGGATTATCTGCTCCGATATGGATAAGAATGCCTAATTTGCCATTGCAATGCCGGGATAAAATTAATGTTTGTAGGATTACTTCTAAGGTTGGTAAGCCTTATTTGATAGATAACAATATGTTCCAATGGAGAAGGAGGGAGTTTGCAAGAATTTGTGTTCATATTAAATTAGAAGACAAATTGCCTCTAGGAGTTTGGGTTGAAGGAAGTTCGGGAAGATTCTACCAGAAAATCAAATACGAAAGGGTTTCTAATTTCTACTTTAATTGTGGGAGAATTGGTCATTTTAAAAGCAGTTGTATAGAGAATGTGTTGGGAGCTGTTCAGGCTGGTTCCAAGCCTTTGGAGATTGGTGAGGAGATGGTGATCCAGTCAAAAATTAACTCTTTCAAAAGTTCTATTGGGAATGTGGGTGGTTCTTCTAAGGAGGTTGACACTGGTTACGGTCCTTAGATACATGTAAATTATGGGAGAAAGAAAACTATTAATCCAAGGAAGGTTGATTTTCGGGGGGGGAGTCAGTTTGAAGGAATATGTAGCCAAGGTTCCTGTGGAAGGTGGTAAGAATAATTTATTGAATAGGGAGACATTGGGAAGTGGCAACTCTGAGCTGGTCCGAGATGAATTGGAATCCAAGAAGAATAATCCTGTTGGCAATGTTGGGTCCAAACAAATTGAAGTTCTCAATCTGGAGAAGGAGCTGGAAAGTGTTGCGGATCATTCGTCATTTCATAAAGATGGTAACAAAAGTTTGTGGTTCTAAAGGATTTGGTGGAGGAAGGTGAGATTGCTCCTGCTGCTGAAGATGAGATTGCTCCTGCTGCTACTGCTGGGTAGGAGGAGGAGGCTCATATTGGATTCTCTACTACTCAAGATGATGGGGAGTGTTCTCCAATTGTACAGTGTCCAGATTTGAAGGAGGTAGGGGTGTCCAAGGAAGGGGGTTCTGCTACTATAAGAAAGAAGCTTGTGAAGGAACTTAGATGATTTGGTCCTATTAAGTTGGCTCCTAGAAGTAGGAAGCTGGATGGGGAGGAAAAAGATAAGGTGGGGAACTCTTCCCCTCTTGTTCATTAATGGCTTCTATCGCTTTTTGGAATTGTAGAGGAGCTAGGAAGAAGCAAGCTACTCTATATCTCAAAGAAGTAGTGAGAGATCATGGAGTTTTTTTTTGTGGGATTATTGGAAACTAAAATGACTTATTTTAGTAGATTGGAAGTCAATTCTCTTATTGGAGATGGTTGGGATTTCTTTCAAGTTCCGTCAGATGGCATGTCTGGAGGAATTCTTGTTCTTTGGAATGTCAAGGTTGCATCTTTTTCTATATTAGAATCTTCTCACCAAGTGATTATAGTTGAGCTAGAAGTTATAAATAAGGGAGTTTGGAGGATTGCTACTGTTTATGGTAGTAAGGAGGTTGTCCAGAGAAGGGTCCTTTGGGAGAAGTTAGAAGCTTTTTCTTCAAACAATATACCGATAGTTGTGGGAGGGGATTTTAATTGCTTATTGTCTAAGGAAGATAAAAAGGGGGGAAAGAGATTTAGATTCTCTCAAGCCTCCAAAGAGATGAAGTCATTCTTGGTGAATAATGATTTTCATGAGGTCGGGTTTATTGGACCTAAATTTACTTGGTGCAACAACAAGGTTGGTGGTGCTCATATTTTGGAAAGATTAGATATATGTTTTATAAATTCTACAGCAATGAACTCATCAGTTCGGTTGGTAGTGAGACATCTTGCTAGAGTGGCTTCTGACTATTGTCCAATTTTATTAAATATCATGGAACATAGTTTCATAACTGATAGGATTATCAGGTTCGAAGAAGTGTGGGCATCTTGTTTGGCTTCTGTTGCAATTGTGAGAACGGCTTAGAGTAAGAGGACGGGGGGCAACTTTGCTGATTTGTTGAAGAAAAAGTTAAGGAGAACATTGAAAACTTTATTTTTCTGGAGCAAAGCCAAGCATAAGGATTATGTCCAGCATAAAGATCTTAAAAAATGTATCTTGGAGCTGCAAATGAAGGAAGCAGAGGTTGGATGGCTTTCGGAGGAGGACAGTTGGTTACTTAGGGCAAAGGTTAGTGAGCTGAACTCAACTTTGGCTCGGTTGAACGCTTGGTGGAAGCAAAGAGCTAAGGTAAAATGGATGTCTGAGGTTGACACCAATTCTAAGTTTTTCCACTTATTTGCTAGTGCAAGAAGAAATGTAAATTGGATTTTTAAAATAAAAGATGGCAATGGTATGATGGTGGAAGATCAAAATCAAATTGCTGATGTGTTTTCACAATTCTTTGATAAAAAATGGAAGGATAGGAACTGTAATTTAGATGGTTGGCCGTCACCACTATGTTCTCTTGATGATAATGATAGATGGTTTTTAAATAAGGACAATCATTGGAGGAAGTTGAAGCTGCAGTGAATCAAACCGGAGACAGCATTTCACCAGGCAATGATGATATTTCTTATTCATTTATCAAAGCTTATTGGTGCATTATTAAAAATGATTTTTGGAATGCATTTAATCACTTTTTCTACTCGGGAGAGATGAACGTTGGCTAGAAAGAAACCTTAATTGTGCTTATCCCTTAGATTAATAATCCTACAGTTCCGAACAACTATATGCCAATTAGCCTTTGTAGATCAATTTACAAGTTGGTGGCTAAGATCCTGTTAAACAGAATGAAATCTACTATTCAGAAGTTAATCTTGGTGGAGCAAGCAACTTTTCTTAACGGAAGGTCACTTGCAGATCATATACTTGTTGCTCAGGAGGTGTTCCATAAATTCAGGTTTTCTAAAGCTTCCAAAGGACTTGTTTCATTTAAAATCGATATGGAGCAAGCGTATGATAGTATGTGTTGGGAGACCTTAAGAAATGTTTTGGTGTATTTTGGGTTTCCTCTGAAATTCTCTAGTTGGCTTATGGAATATGTCAAAGATCCAAAATTCTCTTTAGTGATTAATGGAAGACTTTCCAGATGGATTCATGCAAGGAGTGGGTTCCGACAAGGTTTCCCTCTATCCCCTTATCTTTTTATTCTCTACTCATAGCTTTTATCCAATGCTTTCAAACAAAAAGAAGATTCTATGGGGGTTCGAATTGCTCCAAATGGGCTGAGAATATCTCATCTGCTTTATGCAGATGATATTATAATTTTCTTTGAAGCTAAGAATAAAGAAGTGAAGGAAATTAAGGGTATTTTATTGGAGTTTTGTGGATGGACAGGGCAAAGGATAAATATTGGAAAATCTGTTATTCTTTTTTGAAAACATGTTAAGAAGAGGAAGAAAAAATCCATAGAACATACTATGGGTTTTAAGGCTGTAAATGAGTTCAATTATCTTGGTGTGAAAGTTGCGTTGAGAAGACTGGTGGTAGCAGACTTTCATTTCATTATTGAGAAAGCATTAAGGTTAATTAATGTTTGGGGAAGCAAATTCATATCCTTGGCAGGGAAGTTCACTCTTATTAAATCAGCATTGCTCGCACTTCCTACCTTCTATTGTACTCTTTCTCTGGTTTCTAAAGGAGTGCTTAATGAATTGGATAAGATGTGTAGGAGTTTTATTTGGAATAAGTAGGATGGAAAACTTGGTCTTCATTATGTGAACTGGAACAACTTGTGCAAACCTTTAAGATGGGGTGGTCGTGGCCTTCATTCTTGTGCTAGTATGGTAGGGCCTTTGAGGGCGAAGTTGGCTTGGAAGGTTGTTCAAGATAAAGAATCCTTGCTGTATAAAACGCTAGGAGCTAAATGTGGTTTGTCCTGTGGAGAGGTTGGATATAGAAGGGGGAGTTCATCTTCTTGCAAAATCATAGCCAATGGAAAGAAATTTCTAAAACCAATTGTAAGATGGAAGATTGTTATTGGTTGCTCTATTGATGTTTATAATGATATATGGATCTTGGATAAAAGTTTGAATAAATGGCCAACATTTGTGGCTACTCCGGCACATGAAAATCTAATAGTGGATAAGCTCATTATTGATGGTAGATGGAATGTAGAGTTAAAAATTCTCTTTGGGGAAGACCTTATATTCTTAATCTGTAAAATTAAGATCCAGCCAGATCAGGAAGAAGATTATTTGGAGCTTATTCATCAACAATCTGGTATATCTATCTCAGCTCTCGCTTACAAGGCCTCGGTTCAGGAGCAACCTTGTTGGTTCTTATTGGGAATGCTTCAAAAATGCAAAACTTAGGCCACAGGTGGAAGTATTCTGGTGGCGCATATTCAATAATGCTATTCCTACATTTCAATTTTTGTTTCATAGAAGAATTCAAGAGGAGTTGGATCGTCCAAGGAACTGCAATGCTAGAGAAGATCTAGATCATGTAACGATAAAGTTTGTGAAGTTAATCGAGGTTTTACATTATCTCAATAAATGGGGATTTGTCTTTCCTAACTTTGAATCGTTTCAAAAGTGCTGGAATTAGATGGAACGATATAGTAAAGACCATAGATTTCTTATTAATATTTACTGCAATTCAGTTTATCTTACTTGGCGAGCAAGAAACAAGTATTTACACGAAGGAAAGGAGGATAGCGCCATGGTTATTGCTACAAATTCAATAAGTTCTGCTTCTATCTCATATATGGTTGATAAAATTAAATCGGGCCACTGGGGTACTAATCAGTCGGATAGACTGTTGGATCGTTGGCACCCTCCTTCTCCCGATTGGATCAAAATTAATGTGGATGCTTCCTTATTGCAATCGTATAAAGCTGGAATTGGAGGTGTAATCCAAGACAGCAAAGGGAGATTTCTTCTAGCTTATGGTCATACTTGTATTCATTGGGATGTTTCTCATCTAGAGCTTATGGCTGTTCATTTTATAAGGAATATCACAAAAGATTGGATGCTTAGTTACAAAGGGATTATCATAGAAGGTGACAATTATACCATCATCAAATTTTTTCAAGATTTGGATGGCAATTGGATGGAGGAGCTTGCATTTTTAAAGGAGTATAATTGTGTTATTTTTAATTAGGTAAATAGAAATTGTAATAAATTAGCGAATATGTGTGCTAACTTTGCTCTTTTTAGTAGCTTTTATTGGGATGATACTTCTTTGAATAAGATTCCTCCTTTGTTTGTTAGTTTGTTAAAGGAGGAATCTGGATATGAAGGGTAGTAAGTTGTAATAATTCTCCTTTTTTAGTTAATGCAAATGCTTTGCTTTCTCAAAAAAAAAAACTTAAATAATAAGAAAGGTATTGAATATTGACAACATTACAGCAACAACAAATACAGCATCAAGCCATTATCCCAATACGTGGGGTCGACTGAATCCTTTCTTCCCCATTGTGTCTTGTTAAGAGTCAAATTCTCATTAAATCTAATAAAGAAATGTTATTTCTAATATTTTCTAACTAAGTCTTTTTAGGTCTACCTCTACCTTTCTTAACATAAATCAAATCTAATACATCTATTTTCCTAACCAGGTCATCGGCAGGCTGTCATTTTTTGTGACCAAACCATCTAAGACGACTCTCTCTAACCTTATCTTCCATTGGAGCTACTCCAACATTTTCACATATATGCTCATTTAGTATTTTGTCTCTAGAGTAAAGCTACTCGTCCACCTGAGCATCCTCATCTCTACAACACTTAATATTATGCTTCTGTTTTAATGGCTAACATTCTACACCATATAAAGCATTGCAAGTCTAACCACCATCGTATAGAATTTTCCCTTAAGTTTGAGGGGGACTTTTCTATCACAGAACAAGCTCGATGCATTCCTCCGCTTCAAGCATCCAACTTCAATTCTACTAATAATATCCCTATCTTTTTCACCATCACTCTGAACAATAGACCCAAGATATCTAAAACGTGTACTCTTATTAATGACTTGATCACCCAAAATTATAATCCCCCCAAGAACTATTATTACTAAAATTACACTCCACATATTAAGCTTTAGATCTACTCAAACGAAAAGCTTTAGACTCTAAGGTTGACCTCCATAATTCTAGTTTACCTTCAACTCCCTCTCTAGTCTTATCAATAAGAAGAATATCATTAGCAAAAAGCATGCCCTAGAGTACAACCTCTTCCAAATGTCTAGTGAGAACATTCATAACTAAAGAAAATAAGATAAGGGCTTAAGGCTGATCCTTGATGTAATCCAGCTGAAATGGAAAAATACTAGGTCAAACCACCTTGTGTTTGAACACAAGTAACAGCTAGCATATATATCCTTAATGACTTGAATATAAGCATTACTAACCCCTTTCTTTTCTAGCACTCTCCATACAACTTCCCTTGGAACTTTATCATAGGCTTTATCTACATCAATAAATATCATATGCAGATCCTCCTTATTCTCTCTATACTTCTCCATCAAACCTCTCAATAAATGTATAGCTTCCATAGTAGACCTACCCGACATGACTGCAAATTGATTTTGAAAAACATTAGTATCACTTCGCAACATAGGCTCCATAACTCTCTCCCATAGTTTTAAGGTATGACACATTAATTTTATTCCTCGATAATTCGCACAATCTTGTGCTTCACCATTAATTTTAAAAATAGGAATCAACACACTCATTCTCCACTCATCTGGCATCTTATTAGTCTTCAAAATAATATCAAAAAGTTTAGTAAGCTAACAAATTACTTCATCTCCTAAGTATTTCCACACCTCTATTGAAATATCATCAGGTCCAACAGCTTTAATTCATTTCTTTTTCTTTTATGCATTTCATTTTCTTTAAAATCTCTCAAACTCCGCCCCTCTGCCCGTTTTTAATTTTTCCCATGTGGGATTTGGAGGGAATCCAGAATCGAGGGATTGGATGTCACTTTGTCAGAGCCTTAGAGGGATTGGATCGGACATCGCCTGGCCAGTTGTCCGCTGCTCGCCTAGTCCGCGACTCCGCGGTCCGCACTAGCACCGCCTCAGGCCCTCAACCCGCTGCCCGCGCTGGCAGGTCCTCTGTCTGTCGTGCAACGTCCCGTCGAGCAAGTTAGTTTGAGACGGAGACGTCGAGTCCACACATCTGGTCCATCTGGCCGACGTCGAACCCGTCGACCTCCATGCAGCATCTCCGGCACTGCCTCGCCTGCCGTCGTGCCACCTAGTCAAACGGGTCCGCGGGTCGGGTCGGGTCAACCCGGCAATCCGCGCGGGTCAGGTCTGATTTTAATTTCTTGACCCGTTTAGCTAAATGGGTCGGGTTTGGGTTGAAACATTTATGCTCGGGTCAAGTCGGGTTCGGCTCGTCGAACTCGACCCGTCGACCCAAATTGGCACCCCTAGTGCT
This sequence comes from Dendrobium chrysotoxum, assembly GCA_019925795.1. Classification (NCBI taxonomy): domain Eukaryota; kingdom Viridiplantae; phylum Streptophyta; class Magnoliopsida; order Asparagales; family Orchidaceae; genus Dendrobium; species Dendrobium chrysotoxum. Next base: position 26,633,543 of record CM034300.1, on the reverse strand, counting down.
AAGGTCATTAAAGTCAATCGTATTCTCACAATCTTCATTGAAAAGTTTAGCAAAATATTCCATGCACCTTTGTTAAATTTCTTCTAATAAAAATATTTTTTTTATTTTCATCCTTAATGCACTTCACTAGAATTAAATTTTTACTACTCTTATCTCTTTGTTTGGCTAACTTAATACATATATCTTTCACCCTCCTTAATATCTAATCTATTATATAAATTATTAAAAGCTAAAATATTTATATCGCATATTGCTTTCTTAGACTCCTTATGGGCTTCTTTATATCTTTCCTAATTATCAGAATTTTTACATCTAAACCAATTTCTATAACAAATCTTCTTTTTTTTTCTTGCACATTTTGATTCCACCCCCAACTATTTTTACTATTAGAAGTTTTTTCCTTTGATACTCCAAGCACATCTTTTGAAACATTCATAATATCACTCGCTACTTTGTCCTACATAATATTAGCTTCCTTATGCACGGATAAAATCTTAAGATCTAGAATCTTACCCTCAAAAATATTTTTGTTAATATTCTTTAAATGTCCCCATCTAATCCTAGAACAAATCTTACTTTGTTTTTTTATTTTTCGCCCCTTCATTTTAAGGTCCAAAACTGATAAGCAATGCTGGGTACATAAACTTTCACTCGAAATAACTTTACTAGGGGTGTCAAAACGGGTCCGCGAGTCTGGTTCGTGTCGAACCCGGATTGACCCGAGTCTAAACGGGTTGACCCTAACCTAACCCATTTTTGCAAATGGGTCAGAAAATCCAACCCGAACTGGACCCGCGCAGGTTATGGGTTGACCCGACCCGACCAACGAACCCGCATACGAGCTTGCAAACTACGGATGTCGCGGAGGAGCTTTGAAGGCGAACTGGCGGAGTTGTAGAGCAGGAGCTTTGAAGACCTAATTCCCTGTCCCTATATCCAATAATTATATTGGAACTTAATGCATCATAAGAAGATAATCTTGAACTGTTTTTGTAAATAAGATTAACACTATAAATCCATCAAAAAGACAACAAAGAAAGGAAACATTGAAAATTTTACCAAAACCCATCTCAGTAATCCCATGGCAAGGAAGAGCGAAGAGCACGTTGGACCGGCTCTACACCTGATTATTTAGAGCAGGGGGAGAGAATTCGATGGAAGCCAAAGCTAAGGACAAGAATAGTGCGGCTTGTATAGCCAGAAGATTCCCTGATGAAGATCTCCACCGTCTGCACAAAGAGATTTAGGCTCCTCACGACGGAAGGCCGGACAAGTTATGCGAGCATAAGGCGGAGGACGGATGCGGCAGGCAACTCGAACCTTCAGATGGTGGAGGACAGCTCGCGAACAGGCAGAAGCTACAGAGCTAAATGGGTCAACCGGGTCATTTACGGGCTTCTGGGTCAACCCGAACCCAACCCATATGTCAAATGGGTTGACTCGAACCTGGAATTTTTCGAGTCGGGTCCGGGTCGGGTTTCGTGTCATGTCAAATATTGACACCCCTAAACTTTACAATCTTTCCAATCTAAACGATCTATTTTCTTATAAGAAAATAATTAATCTGAATTTTACTATATCCATTTTTATAAATGATGAGATGATCATCTCTTTTCTTAAATAAGGTATTAGCAATTACAAAATCATAAGCTAGAGCAAAATTTAATATAATTCTATCACCTTCATTAGTAGCTCCAGATTAATAGCCATCATGAATAATTTTAAAATCTTCTACCACTCTACCAACATGTCCATTTAAATCTCCTCCAATAAGAATTATTTCTTTAAAAAGTATCTTTTGTATTAAATTTTCTAAGTTATTCTAAAATTTTAATTTTGAACACATATTCAAAACTACTTGAGGAGCAAAAGCACTTATAATATTAATAATCTTAGCATCAACAATAATCTTTAACTATCTCTCATTCTATTAATTTTTATAACAATATCCTTCAAATTCTTATTTATAATTACACCTACATCATTTCTAGTACGACTCCTACCAGAATACCATAATTTAAATCCTAAACTATCAATCACCTTAACCTTTTCTCCAACCCATTTAGTTTTCAAAATGCATAAAATATTTATCTTCCTATGAATCATACTATCTATTAATTCCATTAATTTGCCTCTAAAGAAACCTATATTCCAAGTTTTATTCTAATTTTAGTTTCACGGACTAGCTCCTTAACCCATATCTGTCTATGATGTCGGAACCCTTGCCTATTTAAAACTGCACCCAAGCGTCAATGCAGCAGCCCTTGCACACTTGTCGCTGTATTCAGGCCATATAAGGCATCGCTTTCAGGGAACGCCCTAGCATTAACACAATGTATTAAAGGATTCATGTCATGATTATTCAACAAATTTTACGCTGGTTGTTGACCACCTAACACAACCCTCCATTTTTCTCATCTAGAACTTAAGACCAAACAACGGCAGTGTTGCATAGTGACAACATTAAAAAAAGAAATTTTATAATAAAAAATAAATAATAAAGAAGATTCTGATAAGAATATGATCTCCGCAGCAAAAAACAACAATTATGAAGAGAAAACTCAACAAAAATCAGCAAGAAAGAATGATATTATTGGCTAATTTTATTGATATCAGCACAACAAACAAAGATACAAATTAATCTACAATTCAAGAGGTAGATTGACTCTCCACAAACCCTAGGAGCTACTAGGAACAACTCCAAATAAAATTACTCTAAAACACAAATTACATAATGAAAATAAAACAACCTAATTAATCTTAAATAAACCTTCCTAATTCCCTCCCAAATCTAAATTCAAATCAGCCATCTGTCCCTAAATAAACCTTCCTAATTCCCTCCCAATTTTGGTGTTCTATGGTAAATAATTAAAGGTATAATTAATCCCCTTTGAGCCCCCCTTTCTCCATGCCCGCCGCCAGCACTAGTGGGGCCCACAGGACTCTTCCGCCAGCTAGGTAAACTGGCCCCCCTTATTGGGGCTAGGTTGATTGGTTGGACCGACTCAACCGGTATATCAATACTCCCCTCCCAAAGAGCCACCTTGTCCTCAACATGAAATAAAGGAAATTACAGTTGAATCATCTAGTATGGTTCCCATGTTGCTTCATAGTCGGACAAATCCTCCACTCAATCAGCACTTCTCCAGCTCCTCTAGTTTCCAAGCAAATTCTCTCACTTTCATTGACTCTAGGATCACCTTCATTTCTTTTGTTAAGGTCATCAGTAGCGTCTCTAATGGATTATGGTCGCCAATAATTTTCCTCAGCAGGGAAACATGGAATATTGGATGTATGATGGAAGTACAAGGGTAGTTGCAAATGATACGCTACACACCAATCCTCTCCACAACCTCATAAGACACAATACAGTGGAGATAACTTTTCATTTCTTCTTCAAGCTAAGGTCTTCTGTTTGTAGTGTCGAATCTTCAAATATACCTTATCACCCACCTCGAACTGCACAACATCCCTTCTATGCCCGTCAGACTGCTTCTTCATAATTTGTTGTGCCCTTAGTAGAATCCCTTTAGCTCTCCCAATATCCTATCTCACTCCTCCAACTATTGTTCCACTGATAAAATTGGAGTGCTCTTGGTCCTATAATATGCCAAGTGAGGATGGTCTCTGCCATAAGGGATTTTGAAGGGTGTAGTTCGTGATGCACTATGGTGGGATGTGTTGCATCAGTATTCGACCAAAGATAACTACTATACCCAGGTCTTGGGTGTTTCTAATACAAAACATCTCAAATAAGTCTCTACACTCATGTTCACCACCTCGGTCTGCCCATTAATCTGTGGATGGTATATTGTACTTCTCTTCAAAACGGTCCCCTGCATCCTGAATAACTCTCTCCAGAAGTGGCTCATGAACACCTTGTCTCTATCTGACACTATCTCCAAAATTTCATGTAGGTGAACCACCTCTGTTGTTGCCATTAATATTGCCGTGTATGGGTGTCACGGAGAATTGAAGTGAGCATACTTGCTCAGCCTATCCATTATTATCAAAATCACCAAAAACCCCTCCGATTTTGGCATACCTTCAATAAAATCCATGGTTATCTCTTCCCACACCTTCTCGAGCAGAGCTAGATCCTGGAGCCATTGCAATATATTTGTGCCTCTGACAGATATCATAGCTGGCCACCATCTCCTTCACATCTTTCTGCATTCCAACCAATACAATTCTGCTATTAGCCTACGATAGGTCTTTTATACCGCCAAGTGCCCTCCGTAGTAAGTGGGGTACATATGGCAACGTCCTCAGTATCACCATTTTCCCCTGGTATAATAGCCTCTAATCAACTAAGGTATAGCCGGGATGGCTATCCTTATTCCCCAATAAATCTTTCATGATTCTCCAATCCTTCATCTGGCTAACTTTCCCTTCTCAACAAGGTAACAAATGATGTGATAGGGATCTGACATCTACACAGCGAAAACAACAAGAATGAAGAGAAAACGCAGCAGAAATTGATAAGAAAAATTATTATTTCAGCACAAAAAACCAAAATCCAAGTTAATCTACTATTCGAGAGGTAGATCGACTCTCCACAAACCCTAGGCGCCGCTAGGAATAACTTCAAAACAAACTATAACAAACACAAATAATCTAATAATCCTAAAATAACCCAATTAATGATAATATAAAGCTTTATAATTCCCTCGCAAAATCTACATTCAATCAGCCTTTTTTTCTTTAAATAAACTTTCCTAATTCCCTCCCAAATCTAAATTCAAACCAGCTCTCTTTCTTTAAATAAACATTCATAATTCCCTCTTAATTTTTGTTCTATATGATAATTAATTAGAGGTGGAATTATTCCCCTCTGTACCCCTCTCCTCTTGCCCGCCGCCCACCTTACTAGGGCCAACCTGCTCAATAGTCAACTGTCAAAAATTCTTGTTAATTACTGTAGTTGGACTGGTTAAAAATTTAATAAAGCTAAATCTAAGATGATTTGTGGAAAATCAGTTAAAAAGAAAAGGAAGAAGTTAGCAAAAAAGTTGGGGTTTCGGGTAGTTAAAGAGATGATGGATCTTGGTGTGAAGATTGTTTTAAGAAGAGTTGTTTCTTCGAATTTTCAACTTCTGATGGAGAAAGTATTGAGCAAATTGAATACTTGGGGAAGCAAGCAGCTGTCTTTAGCAGGGAAAATTGTTCTTATAAAATCTGCTTTTCATGCCTTTCCGTCTTATCTATTATCTCACTCTTTAGTGCCTAAAGGTTTATTAGATGAATTAGATAAGTTGTGTAGAAACTTTTTATGGCATAAAAAGCAAGGAAAACATGGATTGCAATATGTGGTGTGGACTGATATTTGTTTACCTGTGGATAAAGGTGGATTGGGTTTACATTCAACAGTTGCAAAACAGAGTCCTTTGAGGACTAGATTGGCGTTGAACTTCATTTAGCTTCATTCTTCTCTGTTAAACAGAAATCTAATTGCCAGATATGGGAAGGACATTTGGAGGGGAGAAGTGTGGAGGGGAGCTTCAGATGCATGGAAAATCATGGTGGAAGGAGCCAGGTACCTTCGACCTTTGATTAGATAGAAAATTTGTAATGGTGAAAATGTTGGAGAATTGAATGATATTTGGATTTTGGACAAGAAGCTAAAGAACATTATGCATTATGAAGATTGCCAAAGTCTTCAAGGAATGAAAGTCTCCTATCTGCTGAATGAGGATTCCAATTGGAATATTGCTAAAGTTAAGCAATTGTTCTCAGAACAGATTGTTGAAGACATTTTGAAAGTTCTGCGATATCCAGAATTATCAGAAGATAGTCCTGAGCTATTATATATGGAAACCGGAAAATCATTAACAACTTTGGCTTTTGAAGCCTCAATTCCCGTGGAAGATGAAATAAGGAAAAAATGGAAATGGCTTAGGAAATTAAATTTAAATCCTAAAGAAGTTATTTTTTGGTGGAGATTGATATGGAATGCAATTCCAACTAATGCTTGGTTGGAATATAGGAGATTACTTGATGGAAATTTCTGCCCAAGAGGGTGTAAGCAAATTGAAGATCAGCATCATATTGCGGTTTCGCGTATGAAGTTGAAAGAAGTGATTGCTTCCTTACGAAGATTAGGAATCTATCTTCCTTGTTTTAATAATTTTGTTGAATGATTGAAAGAATTGGAAAATCATCATCGTGTCAATCCAAATTATGTTAGAATATATTGTAGTGTTGTGTATCTATCATGGAGAGCAAGAAATGATTTCAAACATAGAGCATCGCCAGATTTTATTGCAGCCTCAGTTTTTTATGCATCATCTAAAGCTTATTTTGAATCCTCTTCCAAAGAACTGGGAGGCTAAGCAGTTCTTAGAGTTGTCTCACAAGGTACGGCATCTGCCAAAAATGAAGATACGATGAAAATGTATTTATATACCGGCGGAATTTTATGCCGGAAATTCTGGCAGATAATCTGTCGGAACTTTCCGCCAGTCTGTATCTGTCGAACTTTTATTCATCTCCTAAGAATTTCCATACCTCTATTAGAATATCATCTGATCCAACTACTTTTCTACACTTCATTTTTTAAAGCATCTCTAAATTCAATTTCACTAATATAATGATCAAAACAAAAATCTCTATTTTCATTTCGGATGCTAAGATCACTAAAGTCAATCGTATTCTCACAATCTACATTAAAAAGGTTATCGAAATATCTCATCCACCTATGTTAAATATCCTCTTCTAATAAAATCAATTTTTGATCTTCATCTTTAATGCAATTCACTTAAACTAGATCTTTACTTCTCCTTGTTGAAAAATTTTGTTATCCTTAAACGGATTGCATTTTATTTTTTATAATTAAGTACGACATAAGAGAGATAATATATTACCCCGAAGGGTAGAAATATTATTTTCTTATGGACTCAACGATAAAACTTACAATTCAACAGAGATTCACCGTTCAATGTTTGGTTGAACAGGGTTTATTTGATTCTGGGGTACAGATGCCCCATAGGGGCAAGCCTCTATGGTTAATTACATCTCAAGCTTTTGATGCTTAAGAAAACTTTTGATTAAACTAGTGATTTTCTTGCTTTTGAGAGTCATTTAGATATTGACTAAAGTTTGGATTTTAAAATTTCATGAAATTCTCATTTTAATGATTTTTTACCTTTAGGAATTTCAAGGGTGAATGGAACCAACTCAAGATTAGATTTTCTTCTGAATGAGAGCCAAGGGAAGAGCAGTAGGAGCACTTGATTTTGAGAGAAACTCAGAGGTACTCAAACTATCCTATGTTGGGCTTTACATTTTAGAAATCTAATTTTGTTTGAGTTGACCATTTTTATTAGAATGTTGGGGCTTATGTTCCAACAAAACATATTGGAAGAACTGCCCGGAAGGTGAGGACTTGTGTGGTGATTGAAATCAACCACTGCCTCAGATCCTAAAACTAAGGTGAGGACTACCAAGAGGTAGTACCTCGAACATAAGTCTAACGAATGCAAAAGGACTTACAAACTACACCTCACATGAGGCACAGCCCGCCCGACCTTTGGATTTATTGTCCTGCCTTGATAGGACTACCAGCTAAACCCACCTAGGCGCTTTTAAAACTATGCTTTCTGGTCTCAATGCATATGAAGAGTGGAGGATAGTTATTATTTAGAAAGTAGGGCTTATAGCTTGGATTTGAGGCCAAGATGCCTAGTTATATAGGGTATGCAGAATGCTGATTCATAAAGAAAATAGAATTTTGTTATCTAATCCTTAAGTGAAGACTTTCTACATGAGATTCATTTTTGGCCATGCATGATCAATTTAAGTTTTTGAAAACTTGTCTCTTTAAAAGAAAGTCATGCAATTTTTTTTATTTAGAAAGATCATGAAGTCTAAATTTAATTTTAAGTTGCTAACATTTTAAAAGGTAGAAATCTTAAATTTTTCCTAAGAACCTACCGTATCACAAGTCCAGGCCACTCTCAAACAAACAATAGAAGAAACCTAGGAAAAAGCATGATATTCTAGTGCGCACACAGTAAACAAACAATACATGCATATATATATATATAAATCAAGTGCAGGAAATGTAAATAGAGTCCAAGTTATTACAAACAGTTTTGGCAGCTGAGTTGCCAGCCATTATACAACCCAGTTAATATATTACAAACTCTACTTGTTGGGGGGGGGGGGGGGGGTCTTCAAGCTCTTGACTTCTGAATGGACATAAGGCTTCACCTTTGGCGGGTACATCCTTCTATTCCACTTCCTTCTTTGCTCCAAACCCCCACAAGTTTTACATCCTAATCTACTCAAATACATGATAGAAAATATAAAAGACTCAAGTCTACAAAACAGAGTTAGCAAGCAGTTTATATAATAATGACATCACATCCAAAATTTACCTGGCACTTAGAGTGCCAAGCACCTGCTTCTACCTTATTGGTCATACCTCTTGGGGGGTTTTAAACAGCGCTTGCAAGCAAACAATATTATAATAATAATGATTTATTTTACCTTCTTTTGGATACAGCCACCTGTACAAAAGAGCATGTATATATTCCTATACTAACCACTTAAGGGCAAGTACACACAACGCAGACAAATAAAAGGGCATTCACACCAAATCATCAACCACATACGCACACAAAAAAAATCCTAGTCCTAGTATGCCTAAGGGGCTGTGCACCTAAGTGTGTGAGGCTCGTGTGATATGTCACACTAAGGGTATTCTACTTAGAGTTTGGATCTAAGGGAAGGATGTCCAACATATAGCTTTGGGCCAGATGTTAGAGAGTTCTCCTTAGCTTTTGGAGCTAAGAGGAGAAAAAGGATGCTTCTTTTAGCTTTGAGGCTAAATAAGAGGAAGAAAATGTGTCCCACACCTAATTTTTGAGACAAGTGTTAGATGATTCTCCTTAGCTTTTGAGGCTAAGAAGAGAATGTAGGGATCCGACATTTAACTTTTTGGTTAAATGTTGGAGAACTCCCTTTAGCTTCTGAAGCTAAAGAGTGGGGAAATCTCTTATGGTTTGGAAGTTGGAAAAGAGTTGGGGGAATATGCAACTTATGGGTTGCAAATTCATGAATGTCTTTGAACATTTTGATATTCAAAGAGAGGGTTGCACCCTTCCAACTTGGGTTGGAAGGATGAGTGGAGATAGGACCTTTGAATCCTATATTTGGGATGAAATTACTTGTTGCTTTTGGTTCAACAAATAGGTTGATTTGGAACAGGATTGAATCACTCAACATGGGTTGAGTAAAAGAGAGTTTCATACAACTTTTGAGTTGTAGAAAGGAGGAAATTTCTCTATAATTTTGGTTAGTAGAGAGAAAATGGGGAAATGCAACTTGGATGTTACAAAGTAGAAAGATTTCTTTGAACACGTTAGTATTCAAAGAGGGGAATATTCACCCATCTAACTTGGGTTAGTGGGATGAGAGAAATTTTTACAATTTTTTGAGTTGTAGAAAGAGGAAAGAAGATGCAACTTTGGGTTGCAAGCTTCTAAATGCTCTTTGAACGTTTGATGTTCAAAGAGAAGGTATACACTCTCCTAATTTGGGTTCAGGAGAGTGGAAGAGGATTTGAATGTTCTCCTATAATTTTGGCTTATAGGAGATAATAGGAAAAATGCAACTTAGAGGTTGCAACTTATGAAAATCCCTTGAATATTTGGCGTTCAAGGAGAGGAGGTTCATTCCTCCAATTTGGGTTGGAGGGATGAAAGAGAAGAAGATGAAACTTAGAAATTACAAACTCTTAAATTTCCTTTAAACAAGTGGTGTTCAAAGGAAAAAAATATACAATCTTCTAATTTGAGTTAGGAGAATGAGGGAAGAGTTTAGAGATTTCCCACAGTCTTGGCTTGTTGGAAAAGGGAAGAGAAGATGCAACTTGGATTGCAAATTCATGAATATCTCTTGAACATTTGTTGTTCAAAGGTAGACATACACTCTCCTAACTTTGACTTAGGAGGATGAGATGATTCCTACAATCTTTAAGTTGTGGAAAAAAAATAAAGAAATATACAACTTATGGGTTGCATATGGGAGGGTGAATCATTGAACAATGTGTTCAATGATACATGATCATTTATCAAATTTGTGTTAGATAAATGGGAAGAAGAAATATGCAACTTAGAAGTTGCAAGCTCATGAACATTCTTTGAATATTTGGTGTTCAAAGAGGGATGTACATTCTCCTTATTTTGAGCCTTAGGAGAATGAGATTGTTTCCTTCAACTTTTGTGTTATGGAAGGGAGAAACAACAAGCGAATTATGGGTTGCAAGTTGAGGGAAATCCCTTAGACATTTGATGTTCAAGGGGAAATGATCATTCACTTAATTAGGGTTGAGTGAATGGAGATGTGACTTGAAAGTTACAAATTTCATAAGTGTTCTTTGAATATTTGGTATTCAAAGAGAGAGGATCATTCATCTAATTTAGGTTAGGTGAATGGAGAAGGAAGACTAAGGTTTAGATCCTAAGTCTAAGCGGGATGTTCAATTGTTAACCTTAGGTTCAAACAAATTGAAATAAAGAACTTAGAGTTTGGTTCTAAGTTCAATAACCACATGTAACAATAAGTAGAAGTTTTAGAGAAACTTCAAGTTACCATACATGAAGGGAAAAATGATGTTTGTTTGTTGACTTTGTGTTCAACAAACAAAGAAAGGGAAAAGAACCTAGGATTTGGTCCTAGGATTAAAGGACTCATGTAGCAATGTGTTTAAAGGCTTGAGGAGCCCTAGAACATCTTGCATAAGAAGTTATTTGTTGGTTTTATATTCCAACAAGAGAGGTGGAGTACACATGTTTGTTGACTTCGTGTTTTCAATAAGCAAAGGATAGAAGAACTTGGGATTTGGTTCCAAGTTCAAGGTCTCTTGGCATGCATTTAGGATTTTAGGGAAATCCAAGTTAACATACATAAAGAGGGATAGATGTTTGTTTATTGATTTTTTTTTTTCAACAAACGAGAGATGGATAGCTTAGAATTTGGTTCTAAGATCCAATGACTCATGTAATGTAACATTTGAAACCTTGAGGGGGTTTCAAGTATAATACATGGGGGAGAGGAATGATTGTTTGTTGATTTCTTGTGTCTCAACAAACAAAATGAGTAGATGGTTTGTTAGTTTCATGTTCCAACAAGAGGGTGGATAGCTTAGAATTTGGTTCTAAGCTACAACGATTCATGTGTAGGAGCATTTAGAGCCTTGAAGGGGCTCCAAATACCACACATGAGGGAAGTATTTGTTGGTTAGGTGCTCCAACAAACAAAGTAAAAGAGCTTGAAATTTTGGCTTCAAGCTCAAATGATCCATGCAATACAATAATTGAAGCCTTAAGGACGCTTCAACTATCTTGCATGAGGGATATGGAGGAGAATTGTTTGTTGATTTTGTATCAACAACACAATGGTATAAACTTAGGATTTTGATCCTATGTTAAAATGATTCATACAATATAATAGTTGGAACCTTAATGATGCTCCAACTACCATGCATGAGAGACATGGGCATAAGGAAGAGAACTTCCTACTCTCCCACAAATGTTCTAGATTCATTCAAAGGAGAGAAGATTAACTTCCTAATTCCCTAGAGAGTTTTCCTAAAACCAATTTTGATATGATTTAGGGGATCTGGAAACTTCTAGGAATACCCTAAAGATTTGTTCTGACAAGATCTAGGAGAAACATGAAAGTAAGCACGTGATGATTTGTAGCTCCTAGAGTGGAGCTAAAATTCACACAATCTAACATTTGGAGCCTTGAGGAGGCTCCAAACATCATGTGTGAAGGGGAATTATGTAGGGAAGTGGGTTCCCTAAGGTTTGAATGAATGTTTTGGATTCATTTTGGAGAAGGAAGATTGATTTTCTAAAGCTTTAGAAGAATTCCTAAATCAATTTTATCATGATTAGGAGGTTTGGATGAATGCTTGTGGATTTTGTGTCCACAAGCAAAGAGGTATGGACCTAGGATTTTTTGGAATCTTAAGTCAAGATTATTTATGTAATGAAAGATTTGGAGCTTTGAGATGCTCCAAATTATCATACATGAAAGAGGGAAGACTCTACTAGAGAGCTTCCAACGCATTGAAACGATTTCCAAATCAACTTTGGTATGATTTGGGTAGGAGGGATTGGTCCTACAACTTGAATTTGGAAGAGACTTATGGCGTCATCTAGGGAACCTAAAGATATGGGATGGAAATCATCATTGAAATCCCTATGAATAGTTTCTAAGAATTAGTTTGCTACAGTCCAAGGAAGACCTAGGGGTGAAAGCTTTTGATTTTTCATTTTGAAAGCTTCACCATATGCCTATGTTATGTGTTAACACTTTTGATCCGTTAACTTGCAAGTTATACAAAACATATCTAACAAACTCTAACACGCAATGGGGTATAATCTATAAGCTCCTTGAAGCCATAGAACACTCCATCTTTGCTCTACGAGCATTCATGAGTTTGGTGGACACATTTATGACTTTGCAAATTTTGGGCATAAAAGCATCATAGCCATTGATATAAATATGTATTCATGTGAGATTCAGATAGGCAATCTACCCATGCAAGTTATATTCAACACTAAGAAATGAAAGCATGCGAAAAGGAAAATTCCTCGCTTTGCCTCCCTAAATTTAGAGAAGCTCAACATTGTTTTCCAATCCATCTATTAGTTGTAGGATTTGTAACATGAAATAAAAATACTCATGTAGAATCCTACAACTTCATAAAGATAATTGAAATGCATGTTTGAACATCTAATGAATTTAGGAGAGATTGTAAATGTCATGGTGATGCAAACCTAGTACATGCATGTGCTAGTTTTGTCGTAACATATAAGTTTAGTTGTCTAATAATGCATGCCACACTTAAAGAAGAGATTATACACTTCATTCAACATTGAATGAAACCACTTGACCTATGGTTTGGAGTAGATAAGGGTACTAGACATGACATGAATGCTATTTCATGCATTTGAAGGTGTTGGATACCAATCCAACACCCCTACGCGTGTTAAAATCCTCTCCGGACTCTCACATGAGGATCGACAAATGAAAACCACCAAGTTTCCATTGTTTTGCGGAGTGGACAGCCAACAAGGGATTTCGGGAGAGCGAAAATTGAAGTTTTATAACAACCTAAGGCTTTGAATCATCAACCACACATCAATTGGCCTTTGGGGATCCTAGGTTTTACTAAGTTTTTGAGATTTTTACCTCGCCGGGTTGTCACGGGGCAAGCCACAATCCACTCGCCTAGTCAAGGCGAGAAAATATGCTGTCCAAGCTCCAATCCAAGCTCTGGATCACTGTCCAAGTCGCTACGAGGGAGGAAGATCGCTGTCCAAGTTGCTCCGGACGTCGCCGCTGCTGTCCAAGGTGTTCCGGATATTTCCTTTGCTGTCCAAAGTGTTCTGGAGGAGGAAAACTGCTGTCCAAGTGTTCCAAACAGCAGTTTTCACTGTTTGAAAGTCTCTAGATGCTGATTTCGTCGCCAAGAGGTCGCCGGAGTTGGTTTGGAAGGAAGTAGAGGCTTCCTACCTTCGCTTGGCTGCAACAAGGGCTGATTTCAGCACACCCTTGCCCTAGACTTTGGAAGAGAAGCTCACCAACAGCAGCAAGAAGGAATTTCTACTCTCCAATCGAAGGAAGAAAGCAATAACAGCAAGCGAGAACTCCTTTGAATCCAAAGAAGGGGAAGACAGCAGTTGGCCGGCCCTCCCTCTTGGCCAAGTCGCACTCAAGGAGCCCCCCGTCGGCCTCTTTCTCTCGCCTAGACGGACCACGAACAAGGCGGAGGAGTTCCGCCTCTCTCCCTCCCACGCTCTCTCGCTCTTTCTCTTCTCTCAGGATGGACAAACACGGGGGCGCCGAATGGCTCCCCCCTTTTCCTTTCGTGCCCTTAGAGGCGCACGCACAGGGTAGCAGGGGTGCCGCCCTCAGCGCCCAATCGAGGCTTCTCTATGCGCGAAGCGAGGAGAATGTGCACTTGAGTGGATTTTGCGGGATTTTATGTGAGATTGGGTGGGATTTGAGATAAAATCCTAGCCCTAGATATCAAATTCTGATTTGGGAAGGTTGATTCAGCCCAAATGAATTAATTGGAGCTAAAATTGAGTCTGAATCGGACTCGACCCGAACCGATTTGGATCGGTTGGGGTCCGATTGGGTCCGATCGAGTTAATTTTGCGAAATTGAGCTCGAATCGACGCTGAATCGTGTCGAATTGCATCGAATTGGGTTCGACGAGGCTCGATTGGATTCGATTTGGATTAATTTGATTTTAATTAAATTAATTTTGATTTAATTTAATTAAATCAAAACTTAATTTTACCAAATTCGGGCCCGATTTCGCCTCGACGACATTCGATCGAATCGATCGAGTGTAATCGAACTCGGCCGGGTTCAAATCGACTCGATCAGGGTCAGGTCGATACGAAAATATGTGTCAACACTCCTGTCTTTTTTTTTAGCTAACTTATACATACATCTTTCATCTTCCTTAGTATCTAATATATTTAGGGGTTATTTGGTTGGCTATAAAAGGAATGTAGTCTAAAAGGAATATTTTGACTTGTTTGGATGTATATAAAATAAATGCGAGTGAATGGTTCTCTTTATTCGATTTGAAGTAATGAATGTAGTGTAAAGTCAAAAAATGGTGGCGGTGGTGGTCGGCGGCAGGTGGTTGCTTCGGCCTACAGTGGCCTGCAGACAGTGGCAGGTGGCTACCAGCGGCTGCACGAGGGGAGGGGGGACAACTACTGACGATGAGTGGCGATGGGCGGCAATGAAGGCCACAGTAGGCTGCAGGTGGCGGCCTGCGGCGAGTGGGCAAAGGCAAGTGGAGGACGAAGGCGATTGGCGGCGATCAAGAAAGCTTGCTTGCGATGTAAACCATTCTCGCTCAAAATTGGGCGAGTTTGGTTTACCTAAAAAATGAACTAGAATGATTTACACTACATTTACTTTATTTTAGATTCATTTTTCATCCAATCAAACATCAAATTGTCAAAACCACTGCATTTGGAATATTTTACACCCTAAAGTATTCCAACCAAACAGCCCTTATATAAATCATTAAAAGCTAAATTCTTAGCATCACATATTATTTTCTTAGACTCTTTGTGAGTGCCCTTATATCTTTTCCAATTTTTTGAGCTTTTACATCTAAATCAATTTTTATAACAAAGCTTCTTCTTTTTTATCTTTTTTTTACATTTTAATTTTATCACTACCTATTTTTAGTATTATGAGTTTTGCCTTTTGATACTCCAAATATATATTTTATAAGATCCTTAATATCACTAATTACTTTTTCCCATATAACATTAGTTTTCTTATACATAATCAAAATTTTGAGATAATGAATATTACTCTCAAAAATATTTTTATTAGTATGTTTTAAATGTCATCATCTAATCCTAAGATAACATTTTAATTTATTTTTCATATTTCGCCTCTTTAGCATAAAATTTAAAAGCAATAAATAATGGGGGGTACATAAACATTCACACGAAATAAATTTACAATCTTTATAATCTAAATGATCAATTTTTCTTATTAAAAAATAATCAATCTGAATTTTAATTTATCCATCATGATATGCTCCTCTCTTTTCCAAAATAAGATATTAACAATTATAAAATTATAAATTAGAGCAAAATCTAATATGATCATATCATATTCATTAGTAGCTCCAAACTCATAGCCATCATGAATAATTTTAAAATCTTCTACTATTTCACCAACATGTCTATTTAAATCTCCTCGAATACAAATTATTTTTTCAAAAGGTATCTTTTGTATTAATTCTTCTAAGTATTCTAAAATTTTAATTTAAAAACATATCCAAACCTACCTGAGGCGTATAAATACTTATAATATTAATAATCTCATCATCAATAACAATTTTTAAAGCTATAATTTTATCTCCAATTCTATTAATTTTGACAGCATTATCCTTCAAACTCTTATTTATAATTACACATAATATTTCTAATACGACGTCTACCTGAATATCATAGTTTGAATCTTAAACATTCAATCTCCTTAGCCTTTTCTCTACCTAATTTAATTTATTGAATACATATAATATGTATCTTCCTATAAAGCATAATATCTATTAATTTCATTCATTTATCTATAAGAGAACTCTATATTCCAAGTTTCTATCCTAATTCTAGTTTCATGGACTAGTTTCTTTGACCATATCCATCCATCATGTGGGAACCTTTGCTTATTTAAAACTGCACCCAAGCACCAGTGCAGCGGCTCCCTTACACACTTTTTGTTGTATCCAGACCATACAGCACGTCACTTTCAGAAAATATCCTAATATTAACACAATATATTAAAGGATTAATGTCTTAAATATTCGACAAGTTTTAAACTGGTTATCGACTACCTAATGCAACCCTTCATTTTGCTTAAAGATCACCTAACTAATCAAAAAGATAAATATATTTCGATCATCAACCACTATGATGGGTACGATTGCTTTATATCATAATCAAAAGGGTTTCTAGCAAAGACAATGTCATCAATATTACCAACTTCAAATCAAACAAAATAGTCCAAAGCATTTCCCTGATAATGTGTTCGATCATCACAAATCATAAGTGGAGAGGATCCGCATCATAAAAACACTCATTTAAATTTAAAAAAAAAATCTTTCAAGAAACCCATTTTCCTAGTTCCAAACTCCATTCAAACCACCACCACCCCGAAAAGAAAAAAAAAACAATGCAAAAATAAAAAATAGATATATGAAACAAGTTCAAGAAATAATTGGCTAATATATGCCCATAGCTATCAATTGCCAAGGGTGGCTATTCAATGACTAAGGCTCAATAAGAGTTTTTGGAATATCTTTTTCATTAATATGATTACACTAAAAAATATAATAATAGAGAAAAACATGGCAAAGTCCCTTCAACTTGAGTGGTCATTGCCTAAAATGTGGTTCTGAACCATGATAATCAAACACAGGGTCAAAATATTACACAATGGCTAAGTTTATGAGTTCTCAATCATAAAGCACACTTAACAACACATGACGCCCTTTGGACAAGGTCACCTTGAAATTAATCACCTTGATAAGCTTTCCCCCAGGTCTACAAGATTTCCTTAGCAATGCAACTCATAGCTATTGACAAAGATTATGCAACCAGGTTAGGCCGACTATCTCTTTTAATTAAGTAGATTATGGTCTATAACAAATTAGGATACCAAATCATGAGATCTTGATTATCTGATCAAGTTTGCCATCATTATCCAACTATTTATATGAGCAAGTAATGATGTATCTTTCTCTCCCCAATCCAAATTGATACCACCAAAGAAAAGAATCATAGATCCTACAAATCATTAATCAAAAATTATCTCTTATAATTATGAGGGATAATTTATCATGTGTGCTTGCACATATAGGAAGACTTAAACCAAGAATATGAAGTCCTCTATATGAGAAATCTCCAGGTAAAGCTTTAGCTACTATCTAATATGTCTTTTAAAAAATTAACCCAAATAATGACTCTCAAGTATAATAGATCCAAGCAGGGATTTTTTCAGAGGCCATAATAGTTTAACCTAGATCATAGGAATAACTGTTTGTAAGAATTGGGTGAAACAAAGATAACAACAACAACATCAAGTCTTTATCCCACTACGCGGGGTTGGCTAAAAATTTATCATGAACTTAAAATGAAAGGCAAAAAGTTTACAAGAAAGAATAAAACAGAAGATGAAAAAGCAGAAACAAAAACCTGAGGCCAAAACCTGTTTTTGGAATTCTAGGCCAGCATCTCGAAATGCTTTTTGCACTTCTAACAAACCATTTCGAGTTTCAGGAGTGCCTCCACTCTGGATGCAATATCAATTTTAAAAAACCAAATTTAATCATGTTTCAAATTTATTTAGATAGAATTTAAAGATGATGTGCAACAATTTATACCTTCGATATTACAATTACAAGAGTGGATGCTAATTCGGTTCCAAGTTGGGCAATTTGATGATCAATCCCAGCTGGATCTGTATTATCAACAAACCGTATCTGGTGCAGTGACAAAAAGATGGAACATTTCAAAAATAGCACATTAGCATTTTTAAAATGCATCAAATAATATTAGTGTGAATTATGCATGAAACTCAACCTATTAGTTAATGATTTTTCAAAGCATCATGGAACAAAAAATTACGGGCATTAAACGTCTTTGAAAATATGGTAAATTTTGATAAACACGCAACTACCATTCACTAACTGAACTCCCTTAAAAAAATACTTTGAAGGAAAGTGTGTTACGCAGAAGAATGATGTAGCCGCAAGAGAAAATGTAAGGAATTAAGTATTCAGTGCAATTACAAAAAACAAGTATGAAAACAAATAAAAGCAAAATAAATGAGCAATGTTATGGAGGCCGAAAAGAAAGCCAAAATTTTCATCAAATTGAGCAAAAATGACCTTTCTACCCTCCCTCACCTTTATCTGAGGTTTATAGGAGAGGGAGCAAAAGTCTTTTTCACCCCCATTCAGGGGAATTTTTGGTTTGCTTTTCAGTGTGCTTAGCATTTATCAACAGAATATATCTCTGTCCATAGATCAATGGAAGTTGAAGTTATCTTAGTATGATATACTGTTACGCCGGTTCCCAATGAACCGGCCCAAGCTCCACCGGCCCAAAGGGGGCCGGTCCGGTTTACCTACAGGAGGCGGACTGGTTCCGCCTCCTCTCCTTGTTCCGCCCAAACAAGTGGGGTCCCACCCACTTAAGTAAATTCAAAATTCAAAGGAGGGGGCGGCTAGGGCTTTGGGAGGGAAATTAATTAGGAAAGCTTTTATATTAGAAGGGGGGAGAGGATTAGGAGGAGGTTATGTTATGTTTTGTGGAGAATTAGGGTTCTTTGGAGGCTTGGGCTCTAGACAACTTTGTCTAGAGATTTTGGAGAGTTAATCTTCCTCTCGAATTGAAGATTATTGTATCGTTTGTTGTTTTTATCCATCGTCTAGTGGAATACCACGTTTGCTTGATTTTCCTACAAGTTTTCTCTCATATTTCTACTGTTTTTCCTACTGTTTTGGCTGTTTTCCTGCTGTAGACAGCCCTAGTGTTGCTGTTGGAACTCCGATTTGGACTAGGTTTGCTTGCGAACTCAAGTATTCCCTTCGGGTTACTTGCGAACTCAAGTATTTCCTATCAAATTGGTATCAGAGCATCGTTTTTGGGACCATCGGCGGCTGAAATCCAGAAATTTCAGCAAACCTTTGGGCATCCGGAAGAGAACTCCTTGTGATTGTGAAGGAAAAATGGCTGGGAAGAAAGTGGAAGTCTTGGAAGGCGAAATCGGACAACTGAAATCAGATTTGGAAGGAAAATTTTTTGACTTTCAAAATCAAATCACATCCAACAATGAAAGGTTGGAAGGAAAGTTCACCGTGGTTGAGGAGATGTTGAAGAAACTAATGGAGATGAAGACAAACCCGGCAACATCAGAAGTAAGAGAGACCATCGACGGCCATGGCATAGGAGGAAATCCGAACCCATCTAGGGGAAGGAAAAATCCGGAGGTGGAGATCCTTGAGGGGGAAGACGACATGCCGCCTCTAGAACCGCTCTCTAGGGAGGAGATGAGCCAGGGGTACGAACGAAGGGGTGCTGATTTTGTGGGGAGAAGGGAAGAAATACATCGCAGGGGTGCTGATTTTGAAGGGAGAAGAGGGGAATACGAGGAAGGGTTTGGGTACAATCGTCGGAGGGACGATCGGGACACTTGGGGAGCTCCCCCTATTCGAGGAGCGGGAGGATACGGAGGATACCGGGGATACGGAGGAGATCCGAAGGTGAGGAAACTGAAGATGCCCATCTTTGAGGGCGAGGATGGCCATGGCTGGATCTACAAGGTGGAGCGATATTTTGCCGTCAACGGATTGACGGAGGAGGAGAAACTGACAGCAGCGGGACTGTGCTTGGAAGGGAAGGCATTGGCGTGGTACCAGTGGCGGGACATGAGGCGACCCATTCGGAGCTGGAGGGAGTTCAAAGACTGTTTGTTAGAGCGATTCCGAACCAGTCGGGGAGGAGACTTCTACGAGCAGTTCTTTGCTTTGACGCAGGAGGGGACAGTGGCAGAGTTCCGTGACCGATTTGAGTACCTAGCTAGCAGACTGGATCGCCTTTCCGAGACTGTGCTCGAGGGGAATTTCATGAAGGGGCTCAAGCCCGAGATCAGAGCAGCTGTTAGAGTGATGAGACCACACGACTTGGGGGAGGCCATGGAGTTGGCGCAGCTGGTCGAGGACCAAAAGCATCTGGAGAGGGGGGCTCGAGGCAGCAGCTCCGGGGGGTCCTACAGGATGACGACTACCTTTCTAGCTCCCAAAGGAGCCGCACCGGGGGGTTCACGAGATGTACCGAGAGAGAAGTCTGGAGGAGGAGGGCCTGGGGGAAATTTTAAGAAACTGACTGAAAAAGAGGTACAGGAGAAGAGGGCCAAGGGGTTGTGTTTTCGATGTGATGAGAAGTACATGCCAGGGCATAGGTGTAAGGACCGAACTCTTCAGGTTCTCACCGTCTGTGATGACGAGGAAACTGAAGAGGGAGGAGAGAGCGGGATAGTGGATGAGGATGAAGAGAAGCTGCATTTGGACCTGGCTGAGGTTTCCCTGAACTCAGTGGTCGGATTCACTACGAATCATACCATGAAGGTGAAAGGGGAGATAGAGGACAGAGCAGTAGTGGTGTTGATTGATAGTGGGGCCACCCACAATTTTATTTCCACTCAGGTCGTTGACAAATTGGGCGTGAGATTGGTGGATACCGGTAGTTACGGGGTGATGATGGGTACGGGGAAGGTGGAGAAAGGCCAGGGGATTTGCAGAGGAGTGCTACTGACCATTCAGGGGATCCAGGTGAGGGAAGATTTTCTTCCACTGGAACTTGGGAGTACAGATATCATACTTGGGATGAAGTGGTTACAGACTTTGGGAGACACCAAAGTGAATTGGGGGGCACTCACGATGGAGTTGACGGTTGATGGGAAAAAGGTGGTGATTAAGGGAGATGCGGGGCTATCCAAATCCATGGTTTCGCTTAAAACTATGGTGAGGGACATACAGTCGGCAGGTGGAGGATACTTGGTGGAGCTACACAGTTTGGAGGGAGCTAGATTGGAAGAAGGAGGGGACATACCTCTCTCCGTACAGCCTTTGATTCAGCAGTTCCATGAGGTATTTCAGTCGCCTCAGGGATTGCCACCGCAGAGGGAGCAGGAGCACGCCATCATTCTGAGGGAGGGAGTTTCACCCATCAGCGTACGACCTTATCGCTACCCCCAGTTTCAGAAAGATGAGATCGAAAAGCTGATCAGAGAGATGTTGGAGGCCAGCATCATCAGACCGAGCGTCAGTCCTTTCTCTAGTCCGGTACTATTGGTGAAGAAAAAAGATGGCAGTTGGCGTTTCTGTGTGGACTATAGAGCACTCAACAAGGAAACTGTACCGGATAAGTTTCCTATTCCTGTGATTGATGAGCTGTTGGATGAATTGAGCGGGACAGTGATCTTCAGCAAGATAGACTTAAAATCAGGATACCATCAGATCCGGATGAAGAAGGAGGATGTGCCTAAAACTGCCTTTCGAACTCATGAGGGACACTATGAGTTCCTGGTGATGCCCTTTGGCCTCACCAATGCTCCAGCCACCTTTCAGGCACTGATGAATAAGGTTTTCAAACCTTATCTACGACGATTTGTACTGGTATTCTTCGACGACATTCTTGTCTACAGCAGGACAGAGGAAGAACATTGGGAGCATCTAAAAAAGGTATTAGAAGTGCTGCAGGCGCACCAGTTGAGGGCCAACTTGAAGAAGTGCTGCTTTGCACAGGCCAGTGTAGAGTATTTGGGCCACGTGGTATCGAAGGAAGGAGTCGCAGCAGATCAGTCTAAAATTGAGGCCATGTTAAAGTGGCCAGTGCCAAGAAATCTAAAGGAGTTGAGGGGATTTCTAGGACTGACAGGTTACTACAGGAGGTTTGTCAAGGGATACAGCACCATAGCATGGCCACTCACGGAGCAGCTAAAGAAGGATGGATTCTTATGGGGGGAGGCAGCCACCGCAGCATTTGAGAGTTTGAAGAAAGCTATGACTACGGTACCGGTTCTAGCCTTGCCAGATTTCACCCAGACTTTCATAGTGGAGACGGATGCGTCCGAATACGGATTGGGGGCCGTACTTATGCAGAGTCGTAGGCCCATTGCCTATTTCAGCCAGGTGTTGACTGCTCGAGCCAGGTTGAAGTCAGTCTATGAGAGAGAATTAATGGCCATCGTTCTGGCCATCCAGAAGTGGCGACCTTACCTACTCGGGAGACATTTCATCGTCAGGACAGATCAGCGGAGTTTGAAATACCTACTGGAGCAGCGAATGGTTACGGAGGAGCATCAGAGGTGGCTGTCCAAGTTGCTAGGGTATGATTTTGAGATTCAGTATAGACCAGGGGTGGAGAATAAGGCAGCTGATGCCTTGTCCAGGTGTATGGGGGAGCTGCAGACAGTGACGCTATCTGTCCCTTTGATGCTTGATTGGGAGGCCATCAGAGAAGAAAGTGCTAGGGATGAGGCACTGGGGAAGATCAGGACAGGATTGCTGAAGGAAGAGGGTAGCCACCCAGGGTACTCATTGGAGGGAAACAAACTGCTGTATCAGGGGAGGTTTGTGATGCCCCGGACCTCGATCCACATCCCGAATTTGCTCCAGGAGTTTCATGGAAGCTCGGTGGGGGGCCATTCAGGCGTGCAGAAGACATACAGAAGGCTAGCTGCAGAGCTGTATTGGAAGGGGATGCGTAAAGATGTAGAAGAGATGGTAGCCAGATGTGATATCTGTCAAAGAAACAAATACATGGCTATGTCGCCGGGAGGACTACTACAGCCGTTGGCTCTACCGGGACGGGTATGGGAGGAGATATCCATGGACTTCATAGATGGGCTGCCCCGTTCAGAAGGGTTCACGGTGATTTTAGTGGTGGTGGACAGATTGAGCAAGTATGCTCATTTCATCCCCCTCCGACACCCTTACACAGCGGTGACAGTGGCTTCAGTTTTCATCAGAGAAGTGGTCAGGCTGCATGGAGTGCCAGAAGCGATAGTATCAGATAGAGACAAGGTGTTCCTCAGCCATTTTTGGAGGGAGTTATTCAGGTTACAAGGAACAGTTCTGAAGAGGAGCACAGCTTATCACCCACAGACAGATGGCCAAACGGAAGTAGTCAACAGGAGTCTGGAGACTTACCTGAGGTGCTTTGTGTCAGAGACACCTAAGCTATGGGCCAAGTGGTTATCATGGGCAGAGTATTGGTACAACACATCATTTCATTCTGCTTCACAGATGACCCCATTCAAGGTATTGTATGGACGGGATCCCCCTCACCTGGTGCACTTTGGGAGTGGCAGTACCCCAGTTTCTTCAGTTGAGGAGTATTTAGAGGAGAGAGATAGGGTGCTAGAAGAGTTGAAGAGGCATCTACTGAGAGCTCAGCAAATTATGAAAAAACAGGCTGATGGGCATAGGAAGGACATCCAGTTTAAAGTGGGGGAGAGGGTGTTCTTGAAGCTCCGACCCTATCGACAGAAGACAGTCGCTAACAGGAGGAATGAGAAGCTGGCCCCAAGGTACTTTGGACCTTACGAAGTGCTGGAGAAGATCGGAGCAGTAGCATATCGGTTGAAACTACCACCCACAGCGACTATACATCCAGTTTTTCATGTATCACAGTTGAGAAAGGCCATTGGGGAGTACTGGGCCAACCCTGAGTTACCGCCGACACTTACTGAGGATTTGGAGGTGGTTCTGGAACCCTTAGAACTGATGGGGGTTCGCCATAGAGAGGAGGGGACGAAGGAAGTGTTGATCAAGTGGAAAAATCTTCCGGACTATGAGGCCACGTGGGAGCCATACGAGAGGGTGAAACATCAGTTTCCAGATTTCCACCTTGAGGACAAGGTGATTCTTTGGGAGGGCGGTATTGTTACGCCGGTTCCCAATGAACCGGCCCAAGCTCCACCGGCCCAAAGGGGGCCGGTCCGGTTTACCTACAGGAGGCGGACTGGTTCCGCCTCCTCTCCTTGTTCCGCCCAAACAAGTGGGGTCCCACCCACTTAAGTAAATTCAAAATTCAAAGGAGGGGGCGGCTAGGGCTTTGGGAGGGAAATTAATTAGGAAAGCTTTTGTATTAGAAGGGGGGAGAGGATTAGGAGGAGGTTATGTTATGTTTTGTGGAGAATTAGGGTTCTTTGGAGGCTTGGGCTCTAGACAACTTTGTCTAGAGATTTTGGAGAGTTAATCTTCCTCTCGAATTGAAGATTATTGTATCGTTTGTTGTTTTTATCCATCGTCTAGTGGAATACCACGTTTGCTTGATTTTCCTACAAGTTTTCTCTCATATTTCTACTGTTTTTCCTACTGTTTTGGCTGTTTTCCTGCTGTAGACAGCCCTAGTGTTGCTGTTGGAACTCCGATTTGGACTAGGTTTGCTTGCGAACTCAAGTATTCCCTTCGGGTTACTTGCGAACTCAAGTATTTCCTATCATATACATGGATGATTACAAATAATGAAGGTAATTAAGTATTATCTAAGAAAGCTTAAACCAACGAGTAGATTAGATTATCATCTATAGCGTAAGTATAGATTATCCATAATTAGTAGAACTAAAAAAATAGGAAATATGTTTAACCAATAACGAACTTGGATAAAGAAAAAAGGTTTCACCTTCAGATGAGGATTATCAGGGGCTAATGCTTCAGCAACAAATTGAGGACCAAGAGCTGAACCTCCGATACCCACAGAGAGAACTTGAGTAAAACGCCCATGGGGAGATGATGGGGGCTTAATCTGTTTTTAGAGAAAAAGGTCATCGCAACAAAAACAACTGCTCCATAAAAATAGTTTAAGTTCCAACAAGTTACAGATATAAAATTAGGTGGAAGAGTATACATGTGCAATGAATTAACTCCAATGCAGCACTCAAAAGGAAATGATGGAGAAGGATATTCATAAAATATTCATAAAGTTAATCCAAAGTAATATGGATAAAATTAAATGATGATGAATTAAAAAAACATGCATGAGGCTCCGGTCAATGCAATGGAAGGAGTTAATGATGGTAGTTTTACCCATACATATATATATAGTGAGGCTATTTCTATGATTTGAACACAACGTCCAGTACAACTGAGGCAATCTAATTATTGTTTTAGGCCCACCCACATAAATACCAAATGATTAGCCAACAAATACTATAGTGTTTTTGGTTACTTTTTTATGGCAAATAGTAATATAAACCCAAAGTCACCAAAGATCATCTGACCACCTAAGTCACTACCATAGTCAGTCAAATCTATTACTTTGTCAACCATAATAATGAATTGAGTGACAGAGTAAACAGCACAAGACATGCATTCAAATAGTGATAGTGTGCGAGAACAACATTATCATGTTGAAGTGAATAAAACATTTGATGCTTGAACCAGTTTCTTTAGTCACACTACATTATGGTGTACATATAATATCTGCCAAGTAAACCCTACAAGAATAAGTTCATGAAATTGCTTGAAACCTACAAGAACAAGTTCAGGAAATTGCCCCAGAAAGAAAGACTTAAAACAAGAATAAAAAATAAAATAAAATTCATCTATAAACCTAAATCTCAAATATAATATAAATCAATCCCTGGTTATGAAGTGAATGGCTCATATCGACAAAAACGGTCAAAACAATTAGACATTTATGATGTAATTCCTATAAACTATTTCAGACCATTCCTATGATGAATAATCATATTGATATTAATTTTCTATTTTACTCTTGGTTTCTTGATTTATAAATTCTTCATAAATTTTAAAAAATATATATTATGTCAACAATTCAAATATTTTATTAATAGTCACAACCTTCAACAAAATGTGAAAATAAATTTTTATCTATCCGGTTGAATCCATCATCGCTAATCTTTAAATCATTTAGAGTACATTAACATTAAAGAGATTTCTCATACATCCAATAGGCATGCAATATTTTGTGGTTTATCATTTATCAACAAAAAATTTATGAAACCGAGTTAATATAAACTATATTTTTTAATCATTTTCCCCTTAATGAATTAGTTATAATGTACTCGCTAAGAAATATAGGTATTTTTAGTCTTTTTCTCACATGCATCTCATTAGGGTTGTCATAACCAATGTTTAAAATTGTGTAATCGGGTATTGAGGCGTTTTTTGTTCGTGAGGCGAGGCATAAGCCTCAAGGCGTTTTGAGGCGTAAGCCTCAAAATCTAAAGATTGCGTAAATATAAAATGATAAATTTTTTATATACTAATGAGTACAAAATATAAAACATAAAAAGGCACAACATATGAGTAAAAACACAAACAACTATTACTAAAGATGATGAATACAACAATATGTCGGGCAGCTGGGGGTCTAAGGGGGCAGTGCCCCCTGGCAGGGTTCGACCTGCCCTGTCAGGTCTCGGGGTTAAGGGGCAGCGCGCCCTTGCGGGGGTTTCCGAGGGCGCTGCCCCCGGAATAAATTTTTATTGTAAGAGTAATTTTGAAGTTCTGCTTATTTTTAAAGTTCGTAAGTTGTTTGTACTCAGTAATTTGCAGTAGTAAAAGTGTAATATTTATAAGTCGTTTGTACTCAGTGATATGTATTACATAAACTATGTGAGAAATGATTTTTTTACTATGTATTGCTATATTTTATTGATGTGTACCGCTACTGTGTACCGCTCAGGAACATATATCATCAATGGAAAGATACCGAGCAGTATCGAGTGGTATTGAGCGGTACCATCAATGGAAAAATACCGAGCGGTACTGAGTGGTACCGAGCGATACTGAGTGGTACCGAGCGATACCGAGCATGTACCTAGCGATACCGAGCATGTACCTAGCGGTACCGAGCATTGTTGTACTGAGTGGTACCGAACAATACCAAGCATGTACCTAACGATACTGAGCAGTACTGAATAGATATATATTAGGTTAGGGTTTTTTTTAAATATAAGAGGTGGACGCCTCTAAAATATGAGACTTTGAGACGTACGCCTCAATGCCAGCTCTCATTATGTAGGCTTTGAGACTTAAGTTTAAAATTGCGCAATACCAGCACTTATTGCGCAATTTTAAACCATGAACATACAAATATTTTCATTATAGAGTTTTCATTAATACAATTTATGCTTAGAAATATTTATTGTAAATATCATGTATTTAGTTGTGTCAGATTTGCTTCTTAAAATTAAATTTTGGGAATTTATTTCAACTTTCAGATAATTATATCATTAATAGAATTTTGAATAAATTTCCTTAGAACATTTTTGGTGTAGAAAATTGTCATTCTTTTAACTCAAAAAATGCAGTGATTTGTATTAATTTTGGTATTAAAAGCTATGAATATTCCTTTTTGTATATGAAAAACTTTCGAATAACAATTTTTACATTTTTGTATTGTAATTATAATTTAGCTTACAACTTTATACCACTTGAGCCTTAAACTTTATACTAATTTGTTTGCCTCTTATTTGTTTTCAGCAATTCAAGCGACTCCAATGACGGGTATGCTGATTTTTGCATCTGTACAATAACGTAGATAGATCTCTTGCTTATTTTCATTCTTGAGTAATGAATTCTTATCGCAGATATCATTTATATGACTCAATTTGGTATGATGCTTTCGTCAGTTGCTTGCTCATCTGTTATTACTTCAAAGTGCAAAGATAACAACCCTTAAAGAGCTGAGCTGAAATCATTTTTTCCTCATAATGGGCATGACTCTTTTCCTTTTATATGTGTTTTTAGATCATTAAGAGCTATAACAATTATTTATGATTAGCATTTTAGATTTATGGATGACATTAAGAAGCAAACAATAAAATTTTCAAATTTAAAGCTTACCTTGCATATCAATGGAGAACTTAATACATAGCAATTGATTTATTAACCTTTTATCTATACTCTTAAGTTGTGAGTCCAAATTTTTCTTCCAATGGGATTTGTTTTGCTTTATGGTTTAGTTGTTTAATATCTCATGTAACTCCAAGACTCTCTGATGAGGACATCAGAGCATGGAAAGTCTATCAAAGGCGTGGCTGTCGATCTACGGCCACGATCGAGTTGATGTATTTTTGAGTCATTTCACGTATTTGTCTTTTATTATTTTATTTGCATCTTATTATCTATGTTGTATTTTTTTTCCGTTTTTACCTCTTACTTAAGGGAGGTCGTATGTAAGCCCTAAGGGCGTTGTCCTCTTTTTTATTTTGAGTCCTTTTGTACGAGGCTATTTATAACCCTTATGTTTCTCTTCTAAGGGGAATGAATGATGATTAAAAAATTTCTGCATGTTACTTTCTTGTGAGAGCTTGAGGATAAAGGAGAGGGAGAATTGTGTATCACCCACCAACCTTGACAAGTCGGGTTCATGATTTTTGTTTTTCTATTTTCTCTTTCCCTCCTCCCTTCCCCACCGCCGGCCCTACCTCCCATTCCCCCACCCACGGCTCCACCTACCACCCGAGCTCCACAACCACCACCCCACCTCACTGTCCCCTTCCCCCCCCCCCCCCCCTCTCCCACCAACGGTCCCACCCCCCACCACCACCACATACCACCGACCCTCCCTTTTCCTCACCAAGCCGCCGGCCCCCTCATTCCCTTTTCCAATTTGTTGCCTAAAGCTCCACTTTCCTTATTTATCCCAACCTATCTTTGGAAGGAATTTGAATTCGAAATAATTCAAATTTAATTCCCAAATCTTTCCTAATGCCTTGATCTTATTTTTGGAAAGGATCCTAATTAAATCAATTAATTCAAATCTGAATTAATTGATTAAAACCTTTCCTATTTCATTAATCCTATTTTGGAAAGGTCTTTTAATTAAATCAATTAATTCAAATCTGAATTGATTGAATAATTATTGCCTTAAACCCAAAATACATTGAATCTAGTCACATGACCCCCCTCCCAATCTCCTTTAGCCGAAACCTCCCCCCCGAAATGCCCCACCTATTTAATTCCCTTCCAAAATAAAGTTTCTCCCATTGGAATTAAATCAAAGCCCTTCCCCCTCTCTCCTACCCGCCCCCTCCATCATCCCTTTCCCTCTTTAATTATTTCCAAAGATGGGAATTAATTAGAAGAATTAAAAGTTGAATTTCCCCCCAACCTAACTCCACCAAAATCTGATCCTAAACTTCCCTAAGTCTCTTACCTTGACCAGCCACCCTCTCATCCCCCTTACTTGGATTTTGGAGAGAAACTTATTTCTCTCAAGGGGAACCAACAAGGACAGCAAAAGAACATCTTCTCCACACTTCAACAAAGCAAAACCGATGCATGGCCGATCTCGATCTTGATTTCAGCATTGTGTAAGACGAGCAAGGCTTCGCCCACATCCTCCACTCAACCTTCTTCGACGTCAACCCGATGATCGATAATACTGTACGTGGAGCGCATTCTAGATACTCTCATCGAAGTCATCGAAGAACAGTTAGGCCACGTTCAGTGGCATATTGTCTCTGGTTCTCAACAAGGGTGAACTTCTTCCCCTTTTCATTTATCTACTAAATCTCACTAATCTTGTAGGTGGTGATCAAATCACAAGGAGTCGTGCTTCGCCTTCTGCCTCCGCTTAGTAAATGTAGGGATGCTTAGTTAACGTAGGATTGAGTGTGATTTCTATATTGCTATCTTATTGTTAGATTAGGGATTTTGTTGAAGACTACTTCATCTGCAAATTGTTGTAATTTTGTATTGTTTTGATAATTCAAGTGCTTATCATGTAATTTGGCCTAAACATCGTGACCACTCTTACGTTTTCTCTTTTCATTTAAATCACTAACAGTCATAATTATTCTTGTCTTTTCAAAGTCGTGCAAATTCTTATCATATTAATTTAAAAGCATTATAGTCTTGCATCACTCTCGCTTAAGTTAATATAAACAATAAATTTTGATATGATTTATACTTTATCTTGAAATGATCTAATTCTTGAGAATAAATTTGCTGTTAAATATGTTTGTTATGACCTTTATTAATTGAGTATATAATCACAGTGTGCATTTATCAATAGTGTGATATATTATTATTAAAACGAAACTTTTTTTACCCTCTAAATATTTTTTATTAATTTTAAAAAACCTATCAACATGCACAAAACATATTAATTTAATTTTAAAACTCTATTAACATAAATAATTAAGAATTGATTTTAACATGAATGATCTTTATTGATATTGATGTAAATGATCATTATTATAATTATTTTTATTGATAAACTTATTAATTCATGTAAGTAAATAAACATAATTTTATATTTTATAATATATATTTTTATTTGTAAAATTTTATTCACATGCACTTTCTGCACGTGTAATTTTACTAGTTTACACAATTTCAAAGTCATGCTAATCTTTTTCATGAAGTTGCATTGTGTAATGTAGATACATGCATATATATATCCTAATTTCGAACACATTGAAATGAAAAGTTTGGTTCTAAATAAAATTAAACTTGACCGCCATAAACATTGAAGTCAAGCATATTCTTCTCCAGGAAGTGCATTCCGTGCAAGAAAGGGACTACAAAGTGTCTTGATAGTTTTTCATGAACAACTTGCAAAATTTTATGCTAGTCAAAGTCAAATTAGAATTCTAACAAAATCACATAAATTCAAGTTCACAATAGAACATCCACTTATCATGTACTATGGTTTGAAGATATACATGGCAGGGATTAAAACAGAGGGAAAGCATGAAAATTAATCGTATAAGCAGGTGTCAAGTTTGAACTCTATTGCAGGCCAAGTGCCCCTAACCCGACCTCTGCCTGCCTCTTTAAACAAATTTCAACTACCACCTTTATTCTTGTTTAATTGTAAGATGGCTGAAAAAAATAAGTGCATAAGAAATTGAGATCCGAACTTTCCTGCTTTCACTTAATTAGCTCTTAGGGGTTGTTTGGTAGCAGGTTTTAAGTAGGATTTATGTAAGACTTATGCTTAATCCTGCCAAATGGAAAAAAAATGGGCGTCGTAAATCTGAACCCGTCACAAATCCGGAATTATCATTTTTTTGTCGTAAATACCAAATTTACTACATTCGGCGGATTTAACATGATTTATGGATTTGCGAATAGTTCTTCCGCAGCATCCTTGTCATGGAGTTCTTGAAATCCTTTTATCTAAAATGATAGGATTTGTATCTTAGCACTGAACACCACAAGCTCCCACCATCTTTCTCCCTTCTTGACATCCCCTTCCTCTTTGTCATCTGTCGACATAGATGAAGAAGGTATTATTACAAGCCTTTTTTCTTGTGAATTTCCTTTCACTGAAGAAGCTCTTACTTGAACAATTCATCTATGGGAATTTTGTAATGGCATTTTGAATAAGGAACAATGTTCGAAGCTCGTGAAAGTGATGAATAGACATCTATATACCAAATACATCGAAACAATCGTCATGATAAGGTTCAAAAATATTAAAGCAGAGTTTAGAACACTATATCAACTAACAAGATGAAGCGGTTGGGGATGGGATGAAAAACTTCATATCCAGTCGCAACAGATGAGCTGTGGGAGCAGATCAGTCAAGTACTTCTTCCTCTTATTAAAAATCTATATGCAAGAATAATAGGATGAAGATATAATTGAGTATTTTGAATGATATGAGAACTCGAAGTTGGTTCATTTTCGCAAACAGCACGAAATATTTGAGAAGATTTGCGTTGAAAATATTGCACTAGAAACTAGCACGACCTACGATGAACTTAAAAGACAAGAAGTTCCAAACATGACAGATGATTTCATGTTAGGCCATAGCATTAGCTTTGAGGATGAATGCAATGTTAATAGCACTCTACCAAATGCCGAGTTCGATGTAGAACCAGAGAACCAACCAAATTCAAGTCCCATTGTAGGCTCTAAAAGGTAGAGTGAAGAGCCCATACATACCGTGGGACACACAAAGAAGAAAAGAGTCAAAGATACATTAAACAAGCTATTAGTTGAGTCAAATAAGAATACGGTAATGTTTAAGGAAAACAGCTAAACAAAGTGGTCTGTACATTTTTTACAAAATGTTTGGTTAAATTAGGCAACATCGATAATATGACTAATCAAGCAATCTTTGCAATCCAAGATGCACTCAAAGAGAACAAGAATAACAAAGCCATCTTTATGACATGAGATGATGAACTTCTTAAAAATTAGATTGAGTATTTGGTAAGCTGTCACACGTTTGTGTGCATCCCCAGCATAGTTGTAATAATCGAATTTGTTGTGCTTATTTGATTGTTTGTTCTAATTCGTCATTTATTAGCAATATACCATGTATGTCATGTTGCTTCATTAATTGTATTTCATTGTTAATTCGAGTTTCGTAAGTTGGAATCATCTTTTTAAGGGAGTTTTGAGAAGATTCATGGAGTTTGAATCAATATTAGTGTATGAATACATTCCAACTAAATGATGGATATCACAAACAATATCGTTTTTTAGAAATTTATCTCTAATTTCAAGCAACAAAATATGCCTTAATGATCTCATACAAGGTGGCTTTTTTGGCAATCTAAAGGACATCAGATGAAAATAAACTGGATGCAATTAGATCCTTGATTTAATAAGCATATTTAGCCATTTATTTATGATAATAGTACAATCAGATTCTTATTATATCATCTACCGCAAAATCTAATTCTTTTTCTTCTAATGTTTACAGTATAAATGGGATATAATTATTTGCACAGTTAGGCCACCAACTAAGCTGGTTCAGGAAATTATTTTACCAAAAGATTAGTGTCAATTAAATTATTTAGGAAAGTGTTCATTATGCACTGAGTCCTCCTTTACCGTTTGTATTCCCGACAAATAAGTTGCAACCAATGACCATAAGCAATGGTCTTACTCCATTACTGTGCTGAGTGATTTTTGCCATGCTTGCATTTGCAAAAGCCCTACAAGTCATGCTTTCTAGCCTACCTGTAAGAGAGTGGGAGAAAAAATCACCAGCTACCACTACCACATGCTACCAAATAAATGATAGTGAGCAGCCTTATTTTTCTATTAGTTTTTATGCTTTGTCAATATTTGTTAGTTGTTATGTTTCATAAGTTGATAATGGCATTACCTGCTATTCATTAACTTCATTTATTTAGGTTTATATCATAAAGCTACCACAAATTATTTACGTGGAATTCTTCCTGATACACTTTGTGGTGTGGTTGAGTTGTAATTGCAAATAAATGAGGTCATTGGTGAATCAACTCCACACGTCTTAGAAGAGAGTAGCTTCTCTGAGGAGGAACTGCAGATAAGAAGACTTATGTTTGATAGGGCTTATATAGGTCATCAATACATGGAGGATGTGTTGGCTAGTCTCTTAGTCATACGGGATGAGCTTATCAGCTGTTAAGGCTTTTGCATCTGAACGACCTACTAATGAATTGTAGCCTACCAAATGATATATTAGCGCAGCAGAACAACTAGTTATATTTCTATGGCGGGTTGCCTAAGCTCATAGCTACAGACAGTTAAGTCAATTCTTCCAGCATTCACTAAAAATTATGAGCAGGTACTTTAATCATTTACTATGTTCTATTATGTTATTGTCAAATGAGTTTATAATTTATCATTGCCAGGTGCAGAGTATCATCTTTTTTATATGAGCAAATACACAATTTTATCGTTACTTCAAAAATGTTTTGGGTGCAATTAATGGTATGCACATTACTGCAGTAATCTAGAGTAATCTACAAATGTAAGCATATTGAGTGTTTTATTGTCCACTACTACTTAATGTGTTCATCTACAAAATTTCTACTATGTACTCTTTATTGATTTTATAATTTATATTATATGAACTTAAGTTTGATTTATTCTATTGTCTAAACTTATGTTGAATTTATAATTTGGTTAGTGAATCAGAGATATCATTTAACTTTTTTTCATTTCTTACATATGCATTATAACACTGTCATTATCAGATCTCAAGCCCTGAATGAGAAAAGTGAAAGGTTGAGTTAGGTAGTCGACAATCAACATAAAACTTGTAAAGCCTAAATACAGTGAAAAGTGTGCAAGGGCCACTATATTGGCATTCGGGGGATGGTGAAATATATATGAATATTGTTAGTGGAGTTCAAGTTAGATGGTTGAATTGGAGGAATGCATCGGGCTTGTTGTGTGATAGAAAAGTGCCCCTCAAACTTAAGGGAAAATTTTATGAGATGGTGGTGAGATGTACAATATTTTATGGCTCAAAATGTTGGTCATTAAAAGAGAAGAATAAAATAAGATAAGCGTTGCATAGATGAGGATGGTCATTGGATGAGTGGCTTCACTCTTGTAGACAGAATGCGAAACGAGTATCAATGTGAAAAGGTTAGAGTAGCTCCAGTGGAAGATAAGATTAGAGAGAATCATCATAGATGGTTTGGTCACATAAAATGTAAGTCTTCCAATGACCAGGTTAGGAGGGTAGATGTATTAGATTTAGCCTATGTTAAGAAAGATAGAGTTAAAAAATATTAGAAATGACCATTCTTTATTAATTTTAAATGAGAATTTGACTCTTAGCATGACAATGGAAAAAAAAAGTTCATGTGGCCGACCCCACATAGCGGAATAAAGGCTTGATGTTGCTGTATTGTATATGCATTATGAATATATTCACATTTAAATCCTTAATCATCATAAATTCTAAAATATGTAGCCACACAGTTTGTTAGGATTTAAAAGAATTTAACATATGTCATATCTTTTTGAGATTTAACATCCGCATAATTTAGTAAATTCGGATTTACAGAATTTACTAAATCCTACTCGTGTGAAATCCTGCTTGTTGCCAAACAGCCCCTTATGCTTTAACCACATAATCATACACAGAGCTCTTCATTTACAAATTCCAGCAAGAACACGATCTTCGAGATAAAAATTACTATGAAAAGGTAAAAGACCATGAAAGTTCGCCCAATATCCTCCACTTTTCCATGAAAATCCCTTCAAACATTCCCAAGGACAAAAAATTTAAGCGAAAGTGCATCCACACCTGAGCACTGATAACCTTGTCTGCAAACTCGCATATAGCGTCTAGCGTCTTCTCAATCTGAGACCTCAAGAACGAGTTGGGAGCCAGAGCCACATTTCTCAACCAGTAGTGCCCCACCATCCTGCCCTCATCTGGATTAGCAATGGCGCCCTTCTCAAGCTCCTGCATCGCCACGAATGCACTCTGCATCCTAGGCTCCATTCTCTCTAAGAACTCATTTGTGAAGCCAATCCGGCTCACATCGAGATAAAGCCCAAGCTCCTTATGCTGGTAAAGCCAATCCACATACCGATGCCAAAGACTAACCCGGTCCTTCTCTACGGCAGTGGTCTTCGACGCTGGGGAATTGGAGACTGGAGAGAGACCTGAAGGGATATCCCTGGCGACGGATTGCGCCAGCCGGACGGAGCGGCCGGCCAGCGCGATCGGTACAAAGAAGGGGCCTCGGCGGGAGAGAAGGATAGTGATAGGGGATCTACCGATTTTAACTGCAGAAGAGGGGGAGTGCATGCCAGATATAGACGCCATGAGAGGGTAACGGAGCAAATAAGAGGAGATCGCGAACCGGCGGGGAGTTGAGAGGAGCCACAAAATCGAGAGAGGCGACGGATTTTGGTGGCGCACTAGAAAAAGAGGGGAAATTTGGCCGGGATCCGGCCCGTATGATCGACAAATTATTCTGTTCGGATTGAGGAGACAGAGCTACGTCAATAGAAGTATTACGCGTGTTATGCTTATGTGAATGTTCATTATAGTCTGATATTAATTTAATTGTCTTGTTAGTTTTATCGGAGGAGGACACCCGTCCATCCGAAATAAAAATTAAAAAGTAAAATGATGGAAAATTTGCACATTTCCAGCGCCTGTTCAGTTTCGAATTTCTGGCATTCGTAATTCTCCGGCATCCTACTCTGCTCAAATGGAGAAGAAATAAACGGTGGAGAAGAAACAAATGAAGCAGAAACAAATAGAGGAGTCACCTGCGAAAAAAAAGGTTTGTTTTTATTACTCTCTGCATTTTTATTGCGTACAACAAAAGGTTGTTTTAGGGTATTCTCTACGTTTTTATTGCGTAGAAAAGATTAATATTTTTATACGCAGAAACAAATGTATTTACCCTAACATTCTAACATTTTAATATAATTACTATAGATCTTAAAACCATAAAAATCATAAAAAACAAAGAAAATATTACGATAGGGAAGGAAGATTATTTATTTCTTACCTTATTGTGCTTTAAGGGTAAATAATGAGTGTTTTCTGCGTATCTTCTGCGTATATTTCTTCTGCTTATTTTTAGGAGTGATTTCTTCGTGTATATTGCGTGTATGATGCGTCGGATCTGCATATTTAATGGGTATATATTGCGTACCATCTGCATATTTTATATGTAAATTTTATTGCGTACAACAGATTAATGTTTTTATTGAAGGCTAAAACCCTAACATTTTCCTATAAATAATTAATGTATTATGTGCGTATTTATGCGTAACTTCTGCGTATATTCTTACCTTCAGCTTATTTTTAGGAGTGATTTCTTCGTATATGTTGCGTATATGATGCGTACGATCTGCGTATATACTGCATATATAATGCGTACTATCTGCGTGTTTGCTGCGTATTTAGTGCGTATGCTATGCGTATTACTCTGCTTAATTGCATATCTTATTTCAATTTTTTTCTTCATTTACACAGATTTACGTCCGCCCCATCTCTTATCGTTGCTACGTTTCAACATTCCGAATAAATCTGCGATAAGTTTACTGAGATAATTCCTCTGGAAGTTGAGGACAAATTGAAGAGATTAAATATCTACCAATTTATTCAATTTCCTGCATTCGAGCAAAATATCCCACTTATTTACCAGCTGATGATAATGTGGGATATTTCGAAAGAATGGTTTATGATAAAGGGTCATGTTATACCTTTTTCTGTTGATGAAGTCGCCCTTCTTACTGGTTTACCAAACAGAGGTGCAGAGATTTCCTGGCTTACCTTGCCACCAATTGGAGTCACCTCAAAGGATATAAAGTTGAAAATGCTATAGTTGAATAGACATAGCCTTCCGGAGACTATGTTCAAAATATTTATTTTGTATTTATGTTCAAATTTATTTTTTCAACTTAGTAATTTTAGAACCTCTAGGTTTTTACATACAATATTAAATAATGTTGATGAGTTCTTATCAATTAACTGGGCGTGGGCCATTAGGGAATGTTTGGTTAAAGAGCTTAATAATGTATCTACGAAGATTTCAAACAACAAGCCAGTTGGTTACATCAATGGTTTTGTGCCTTTGCTAATTGTGAGTGCTAATATCATTCTAATTTAACGTTTAATTTGACTAATTTATTTGCTTAAATTAACTTTGATCTTATGCAGGTTTGGTTCTTAGAGCACACTTCCATTCATCCCCTTATGTACCCTGACAAAAGGCCCCATTTTCTTCGATGGGCCGATGACATTGTATATAATACTGAGAAGACCACTAAGTTATTTGTTAATATAAAGAAATGATAGGTACCTATGCAGATATGTCATGAAGCAAATTTCAATAATTACCTCTAAAAAGATAGTTGAGAGATGTGATTTGTTAACAATTTAATTTTTCATAGATTTTTTGTTACCTCTAGGGAGTTACCCAGGAGGAAGCTAATCAACTGGGCATACAGAAATATCCATCAAGCCATCATTCACTCGAGCACACTTCCACTCCTGAACAGCTTCTCCCCCCCCCCCCCAATCTGCCCAGCAACCCCAACCCCAATCTCCCCAGCAATCCCAATCTCCCCAGCAACCCCAACCCGAAACCCCATCATCCTATCTTCAAGATAAAATAATCAAAATAGTACAGGATACCTGTACTGAACTATTCCATGAATTTGAAGATACGATGAGCAAGAAGGTTCAGGAAATAGTACAAAGAATGGATTTAATTGAATATAAGATGAATAGCATTACTCACGGCAAGCTCTACCCTGAGCAACATCCTGCTCCCTCCTCCTCATCATGCAAGCAGCTAGTGCAAAATAAAAATATATCTTCAGAACATACAAAGACTCAAGTCTCAGCCGAGGAGGAGACCAAAATTGGTGCAAAGAGTATTATAAAAATTCAGAGTGTACAAGAAGCAGAAATTAAATTCAGAGAGTGTAAAAGAACCATCCCCAAAAGAACCATCCCAAATAGAACCAATACCAAAAGAACCAATCCAAAAAGAACCTTCCCAAAAAGAACCTTCCCAAAAAGAACCATCCCAAGAAGAACCATCCCAAAACAAACCAATCCCAAAAGAACCAACCTAAAATGAACCATCCATGAAAGAACCAATCCCAAAAGGACCATCCAAAAAACAACCCTCCCAAATAAAACCAATCATGGTTGATGAAGTTATAATAACTCCTAACGCTGCACGTGAAAAAGTGGACTACATTGGCATAGAGAAGTTGAGTTCTGAGAAGAGACAATTTTTGAATGAAAGAATTAGAATTTTTACTGACACGTACAGATTCTCACTATGTTATTAACTCCATTTTTATTAGTGTTGTTATACGTATGTTATGCGTATAGTATGCATAATTATTGCATATTCTATGTGTGTTGTGTGAGTAATGATTTCGTATGAGATGCGTATTATATGTATAATTACTGTTTATTTGATGCATATATAATACGTAATTATTGCTTATTAACTGCGTAAGTACTACTTATTTTTTGCAGGAGCGATACAACATTTTCTACTGGGAACATAGTATTTTCTTGACGAAGCCTTGACGAAATATTATCCGATAGTTACCTTAACAATGATCATGTAGATTCCTTCGCCATTTTATTACATGAGATGAGTAAACTTTGGCCAGACAAGTACCATAAATTTTTATACATCTCGCCAATGTATTGGGTTAGTATGCATGTATAATTTATATATAATATTTTTAGCTCTTTCTTTTTTTAATTTTTTATATTTAATTCCTACAACATTACAAGCAGAAGGATCGAAATTCAAAATTATTTATCGATCACATAAATTATAATTCTATGAAGTCAAGCAAAATTCTACTTCATCCTATTATTGACGGTTCGCACTAGACCCTTATCATTGGGTTGTTGAATGAAGAAAAGTTGAAATTTTACGATTCTGTGCCCAACCCCATGCATAGAAATATTGCTCTAAAGATAGTAAGTTTCAAATCAACTACTTAAAATCTCTTATTTAACAGTAAACTAAATTTTGTTCGATATATTGTTCAGATTAGAAGCTTGTATAGGGACTTGAAAAAAGCTTTTTGAAGTGACATCAAAAAGTGGAAGTTTAGGACTATGAAGGGCGCGCCAACTAAGATGAATAATGTGGATTGCTGAATGTTTGTTTGTAAATACATGGAAAATATTATTCTTCAAAAGAACACGAACTGGACTGAAAGTAAAGATTGGCAGGCTAATATGCAAAAATATAGGGCTGAATTCGCATACGCATTTCTATGTGCATCATTGAAATGAATAACTTCTAATTTTCATCCTTTTTTCATGGTCTGTAATTGTATATATTTTTGTGCATATATTCATTTTTAAAGCATAATGGGTATTTTCTTTCGTGGTCTGTAATTGTAAATCTTTTTATGCATATATTCATTTTTAAAGCATAATTACTTCTTCTTTTATGGAATTCCAACAAAAAAACTTAAATATTTAGGGTATTTAATAATATGCATTAAATACACAGACGGTACATGATTTATACGCATTGAATACGCACCATATACGCACAAACTTTCATCTTGCAATTTTAAATTTAATATGTTTAATCAAATAAAGACTTATTTGTGTGTGAAGCTTAATGAATCATTGTTACAATACATATAACATAATTACTTCTTATTTCATGGAATTTCAATAGAAAAAACATACATATTTAGGGTATTTAATAATACGCATTACATACGCAGCTAGTACGCAGTTCATATACACGGTGTACGTGCAATGTACGCACAAATTTTTAACTTATATTTTTAAATTTAATATATTTAATCAAATAAATGAATGATAATTAATGCCTATCATAATTACTCATTTTAAAATATTATTTACCATGTTTGTTTAGGATTTATAGAATGTGATTCAAAATTTCCTTAAAGTTTGACACAAATCTTTGGGAAGTGCATCATGTTATATAGGCTATAGTTCTAGAGTATAGGGTAATGGCTTGAGAGTTTAGTTTTGTAGAGTCATAAAGACTTAGTGGTGTGTGAAGCTTAATGAATCATTGTTTATAATACATAATAACATAATTACTTCTTATTTTATCGAATTCCAACAAAAAAAACTTACATATTTAAGGTATTTAATAATACGCATTACATACGCAGCTGGTACGCGGTTCATATGCATAGTGTATGCGCAATGTACGCACAAACTTTCAACTTGTAATTTTAAATTTAATATATTTAATCAAATAAATGAATGATAAATAATGCCTATCATAATTACTCATTTTAAAATATTATTTACCATGTTTATTTAGGGTTTACAGAATTTGATTCAAAATTTTCTTAAAGTTTGACATAAATATTTGGGAAGTGCATCATGTTATATAGGCTATAGTTCTAGAGTATACGATAATGGCTTGAGGGTTTAGTTTTGTAAAGTTATAAAGACTTAGTGGTGTGTAAAGCTTAATAAATCATTGTTTACAATATATAATAACATAATTAATTCTTATTTCATCGAATTCTAACAAAAAAAACTTAAATATTTAGGGTATTTAATAATACGCATTACATACGCAGCCGGTACGCGGTTCATATGCACGGTGTACGCGCAATGTAAGCAAAAACTTTCAACTTGTAATTTTAAATTTAATATATTTAATCAAATAAATGAATGATAAATAATGTCTACCATAATTACTCATTTTAAAATATTATTTACCATGTTTGTTTAGGGTTTACAGAATGTGATTCAAAATTTCATTAAAGTTTGACACAAATTTTTGGGAAGTGCATCATATTATATAGGCTATAGTTTTAGAGTATAGGGTAATGGCTTGAGGGTTTAATTTTGTAGAGTCATAAAGACTTAGTGGTGTGTGAAGCTTAATAAATCATTATTTATAATACATAATAAGATAATTAATTCTTATTTCATCGAATTCTAACAAAAAAACTTACATATTTAGGGTATTTAATAATACGTATTACATACGCAGTCGGTACGCGGTTTATACGCACGGTGTACGCGCAATATACGCACAAACTTTCAACTTGTAATTTTAAATTTAATATATTTAATCAAATAAATGAATGATAAATAATGCCTACCATAATTACTCATTTTAAAATATTATTTACCATGTTTGTTTAGAGTTTACAGAATGTGATTCAAAATTTCCTTAAAGTTTGACACAAATCTTTGGGAAGTGCATCATGTTATATAGGCTATAGTTCTAGAGTATAGGATAATGGCTTGAGGGTTTAGTTTTATAGAGTCATAAAGACTTAGTGGTGTGTGAAGCTTAATGAATCATTATTTACAATACATAATAACATAATTAATTCTTATTTCATCAAATTCTAACAAAAAACTTACATGTTTAGGGTATTTAATAATATGCATTACATACGCAGTCGGTACGCTGTTCATACGTACAGTGTACGCGCAATGTACGCACAAACTTTCAACTTGTAATTTTAAATTTAATATATTTAATCAAATAAATGAATGATACATAATGCCTCCCATAATTACTCATTTTAAAATATTATTTATCATATTTGTTTAGGGTTTACAGACTGTGATTCAAAATTTTCTTAAAGTTTGACATAAATCTTTGGGAAGTGCATCATGTTATAAAGGCTATAGTTCTAGAGTATAGGGTAATGGCTTGAGGGTTTAGTTTTGTAAAGTCATAAAGACTTAGTGGTGTGTGAAGCTTAATAAATCATTATTACAATACATATTAACATAATTAATTCTAATTTTATGGAATTCCAACAAAAAAAAACTTACATATTTAGGATATTTAATATTACGCATTACATACGCAGCCGGTACGCGATGCATACGCACGGTGTACGCGCAATGTACGCATAAACTTTCTTTGTGGCATAATTTTTCTTTCGTTTGAGGCATTACGCAGTCAATACGCATACTGAACGCAGTTCATACGCAATAGATACACAATATATATGCATTTGAAAAATATTTAATAAAAAAAATTAATGAGATAATATCATTACTTCTTATAAATATTACAATTAAAAATTAAAAGAACATTTATAACAATTATGAGAGAACATACTATGAAAAACATTCAAACAAAGGAATATTAAAGGTAGGGGTCAAGGAGATCTCGGTGTCAAGGTGCTGTGTTTTCTTGTAGAAATATGATTAGGCATACAGAAGTAATGCAGCCTTAGACAGAAGGAAAGTTTTTTCACTTCAGAACTAAGTCTAATGCTGCTGTTAATTGGTGAATCTTTTGAGAATAAGGGTTAACTAGTTTTGTGATTCTTACGATCTTGCAATCAACTTAGTTAATCCTCATCATCAAAAGATTCACCAATCAACTGTAGCCTTATACTTAATATTTAAAGTAAAAAATCTTACCTTTGATCTAGGCTGCATTACTTCTGTTTGCATAATCATAAGTACACCCTAAGCCAAGCGTTCCCATCTTATATAGGGAAAATTATAATATTGAAGAACAGTACGCAATAAAACATCAGTAAAAGCTCATAAAAATTTAACCAACCCTCCCAACCAAATCTGTCACGCATCAGTCCATTACTAACAAAAATTATTACTCATTTCACGGCCCCCACATTGATATAATTTAAATTATCTAATAAGACAAAAGATAAAAGGCTCATACAGTAGAAATAAACAGTAAATATTCATTCGATACGCCTGGTTTACGCAAAAGTTACGCATACAATACGCATGCAATACACAAAAAGTATGCATACAATTTGCATATCCAATTATATAAATTAATTTTCAATCTTCATAAATAAACTTATTACATTTATTTCTCTGATTTAATGATATCCATCATCATCTTCAGGTACCTACTGATAGCTTTTTCAAGGGTACACCTTTTATATATTCCTCGGTGAAGCATTCTGGAATGCTTGTGAAATTACACTATTTTCGCTTTACTGATGCTTGACTGGATGGTATGCTGGATATGAATTCCTCGGTGAAGCACTCAGGCATGGTTGTGAAACTACACTGCTTTACTGATGCCTTACTGAACGGTATGCTTGATATGAATTCCTTGGTGAAGCAGTCAGACATGCTTGTGAAATTATACTGCTTAACTGATGCCTGACTGGACGGTATGCTGGAAATGAATTCATCGGTGAAGCACTCTGGCATGCTTGTGAAATTACACTCTGATGGCTGACTAGACTGTACGACATTTATGAATTCCTCGGTGAAGCACTCTGGCATGCTTATGAAATTATACTGCTTTGAAGGTGTTATGTTTTTCTTCACGGATGGTTTCTCTGTTAAAGAAATTATTTAGAATATGTCATAATATATACTAAATAAATTAGTCAGTAAGTAAAATCATACTCTTCGT
Organism: Dendrobium chrysotoxum; assembly: GCA_019925795.1. Classification (NCBI taxonomy): domain Eukaryota; kingdom Viridiplantae; phylum Streptophyta; class Magnoliopsida; order Asparagales; family Orchidaceae; genus Dendrobium; species Dendrobium chrysotoxum. The sequence goes on along the minus strand of CM034300.1, from coordinate 26,589,860 downwards.
CTTCTTTTCCCAGTGGCTTTTCAGCCTAGCATTCGATATGCCTTTAGGCCTATGCTTTACAGGATCTTTCAGTTTTGCAATGCCACCCTATGCAAACTTATTGTTCTTTCTCTTCCCATAAATAATCAAATCGATATTTTTAGACATATCCTTCATCACAGACAACATGTATTTTTCAGCCTCCTCATTCAGTTGCGCTCGTGTGCTCATTTCATATGTGAATCTGCTGATATGATTTCTGAATATGAATCCACTACTAGCTTTAGAATTATTCTGAGAAGATCCTTTCAAATTTAGGCATGAATATATATCTTATCGAGCTCTTGCTGACCATCGCTTCAGTAGGTATTTCTCAGGAATTTTCATAATATCCATCTGCCTCAAAACTCTCATGCAGTGAGAACACAATAAACCTATCATTTCAAACTTCCTGCAGGAGCATTAAATGTTTCCATTCTGTGCATCACAATCAACAACCCAAGGGTAAGAATAATGCTTTTTCTCTGCGTAAGAGATGAAATTTTTTGAAGAATCACAGGACACAAACTCTATACTCATTACACCCACACCCTGTAAAAATTCTTGTTCAAAAAAACTATATAATTTCCTTGAATAAAATTGAGCAGCTTGCTTTAATAGTTGGTAACTTTTTATTACAGGTTCTATTTCGGAGTGGCTATATTTATAATCCTCATCCTGTTCATTCCTGTGCCAATTCCTCATCAATAACTCTAAACCCAGAAAATAATCAGTTATAGAACTTGTGGGCTTAGAAATGTCATGACACACATTATTAGTAGACTCACTACGCTGTGTGGATAGAATGCCCATGTTAAAATAATCCTTATTGAATGCTGTTGACCACTTATTCCTTATCCTATAAAGATCCTCCAACCAAACATGATCGTGGAGGTTCCCTTCTATGATCATTTCAGCCCATATATTTTCAAACTCCTCCTCAGAGTCACATTTGCTCAAACACTTATGAAAGAGGCCTTTGACTTTGTTGTTGCTATTGTAGCACGATACTTTTGATGGAGCCTTTTTACTGATATGCCATTGACATAGTCTATGGCGACTGTGAGGTAATGTAACTTCTATGGCCCTAGCCATTGCCTGGTCTTGATCCGTAAATATTATTTTTGGATGTTTACCACCCATCACTCACACAAAAGTTGTAAACAGCCACGTAAATGATTCAATCGTCTCTTTTGACAAGAAGGCCACCCCAAGCAAAATATTTTGCTAATGATTATTAACCCCGACAAATGGTGCGCATACCAAATTATACTTATTAAGCTTATAACTTGTATCAAAAATTACCACATCACCAAAGTAGTCATAATATATCCTACCAATCCCATCAACCCAAAAAAAATTTAACAATCTATCAAATTCATCAATTTGGACATCCCAAGCGAATATGTTGTCATCGACTTGATGTTCTTTAAATAGCTTAATCAAAGTATTAGTGTCCCCAAATTCAATCTTTTCTCTTTTTATTTTTTGAATTAAGTTTTACGCATCCCTCTTAGTGAATCCAATATTCTGGACACCTCTAACTTCATTAGCAAGGAAGGAAAATGCATCAATTGTTCTTATCCTTGCTTCTGTCGTTGATTTAAGAACTGAAGCTTTTTCATCGCACACATTCTTAGATGATCTAAGTAGATGCCGGTCTTCTGCCCTAGGCAAATCATAATTATGGTTTTCAATAAATTTTCTCACCTTCCAATATCTAGCTTCATCCACAGTAAACCTAATCATAGCTAGACAACTAGTTCAAATGTCTGATTTTCGATATTTCATTTGGATATTAAGATCAGGCATCTTCTTGAAACCCGCTTTTGAACAAACAAAGTCTTTGAATTTTATTTTTCTGGAATTTGGCCAGAAACTGTGATGATCCTTACGAACACTAAAGCCAAGATTATGGCCATAATTACAGTAAGCCTCGTATGCCTCCTTCTTATTAGCATAAATGTCCTTATAAATAAGTAATAAATACACAATAAATACACAGAAAATGCACAATAAATACGCATAAAATGGGCAATGAATATACATAAAATACGCAACAAATACGCAGATAATGTGCAATATTAACGCAGTAAATACCCAAACAAATCGCAAAAAATACTCAATAAAACGTAATAATTAAGCAGTAAATACGATTTACAAAGTCTATAAGATACATTCAGCTCATTACTGCTTGAAAGAGCTAAAAAAAGAACTTATGAGCCAATGTTCCCTCATATATACTCAATTACAATAATTTGTTGCATAGTGCAACAATATAGCGAATACATAGCAGATCTTGACTATCAGGTGTCCCCATATAATGTAATGCGCCTCTTCATGGTAATTCCTGGGCTGAAGATTTAGGCACTCAGTTTTGCTAAACCATCAGCACTAGAATTCCACGAAGAGGTGGAAATGCTCGTTCACCGGATAGTGAGGATTGCTATGTATTCGCTGTGTAGTTGCAAATATGCAACTAATACGCTGCTAATACGCAGAGCGTACGTAGTTGAAGTTTTTGTAAAAACCACACCGCATTCCATTACAAGGCAAGGAAGAAGTAAGCTGTGAACAAGCTTATATAGAGAAGATGGTTAAACCAGTAATAAAAAAAGTAATAAATTAGGTCAAAATAATAATAAAGGGCCATTGATGCTAGGAGAAATAGGAGATAGAGCCAAACGGCCACCTCAACCAACTCAATCAAAAGCCTGGCAAACAATAGTAGAGATACAAGTGACAACATAATGACAATAATAAAAGTGATCAAACATACATAATGGCTACATTGTTGTAAAGAAAACATGGAAGGTGGCAAACTTTATCGATAAGCTGAACTTTCCCTCTGGTTGCGCTTTGTTTAACTGTTCTGCTTCGTGGGAGCTCCCTTCCTGGACATCTGCTTACTGATTTTCGGCCTCCGCACCCTGTGAGAATATCATCTGCTCGTAAAGAGAAACATCCTCCTCAATCTTCATCTTCATCAGCATTCTTCTTATTTTGCCCTAATGGAATAATATATGTTGCGGTGATTCACGCCTGAAATCCTAAAAAAATAAGCGCCAACTCTAAATTTAATGTTTGGACTTGTCGGGCTTCTAGTTTCATGGTTTGGACTGGGTCGGGTTAGGCGACATCCACGTAAGCATAACACGCATAACAATTCTATTGGCGTCCAGAGGTAGCTCTACCTCCAGAATCCAAATAGAATAATTTCTCCGTATGATTGAGGAGAAATTTTTCTGCGGGAGTCCGGACGTACTTCTGTACTTGATTGATGCTTATTTTTTTGAATAACTTTATTTTGCCCAGCCACTTAGATTTTTTTAGTAATGTGTGACTTGATCACTCCTTGCTCAACTATTTTAAACGGTGCTTTTTTTGAAAAAAAAAACTTGTGAATAGTTCTTAAAGTTTAAGGTTTTTATTGAATAAAATTTTTTCACGAATCGTCCCAAATTTTTAGAGGAACAGATGAAGAAGATAGAGAATATTTTCGATGACGTTTAATTTTCTGATAAGATGATATGCTCACAAGATGCAGAGGCCAAAAACATTTAGATAAGAAGAACGAGCAATTTATAGTATAGTGCGGAGATTGTAAGGTTGGATGAAGGGGAAGTCAATTTGATTAGAGAAGCTATAGATTTAAACTTATCCATAACTTTTTTAGGGTTTAGTGTTTATTCTTCAATTTTTTTCTTATGGCAAATGCCTCAAATAAAGTAGACATACGTATTTTTTTTTTAAGTTTTGAAAGTTCAGTTAGAAATATTGAAAGAGTAGATGACATTGCCGCTTAGATACATGGTGCTCAATGATTTATGTGATGTATTTTCATTTTTCAATGCATTCTGCAGTTGTACATTATTCGTGTTTTGGGTGAATTTTTTAGAAAATGTTTTGCTCCTTATACAACATGTGTATTAATTCTCTTGTTCACGCTATGTACAACTTTGTACACAGTGTGTACAAGCTTTTTACATTGTGTACAACATCCTCATACACAGTGTACAATGTATCAGGCTTATAAACAGCGTATACACAATGTTTACAAGTTGTACACTATGTGCAAAGAGAATTATTACAAAATATTATACACACACTTGTGGAGTGTTTCTCTTAATTTTTTTTGCATTCTACCACAAGGTGTGTATAGGTGTGAGAAGGAGGCATATGAGATGTATTGCAGGTATGTACAAAATGCTGGTTTTAGTGTTCATAAGAAACATCACAGTTACTGGCCAAAATTCTATAATGATAAGATGTAAGGACTTTATTTATTCAAAACCTAGTTTCAAGAAGGGTCCTGATTTGAATTTACAAATGAAAAATTGAATATCCGATACTAGAACAAGCTGTATAGCTTTGATTAGGTTTATAGTTGATGAAGATGGAAATTGAAAGGTGCAAAAAATTATAGAAAGCCACAATCATGATTTGATTAGGCCAGAAGACAAATATCTACTTTGATCATGTAGGAACATGAGTGATGAGAAAGCATCAGTTCTTAAAATAATGATAGAGGCAGAAATTAGAACCGTAGATGCTTTTTCCTACATTATCGATGAAGTTGGAGGTATCAAGAATGTTAGATTATCTAAGAGAGATGCTTAAAACAACATTTAAAAAGAGAAAAGAGCAAAGATTAAATATGGGGACACTAACTCTTTAATTTAATTATTTAAAGATTGGCAAGTTGATGACCTAATGTTCGCATGGGACATCCAAATTGATGAATTGGATATACTGTTGAATTTTTTTTGGGTTGATGGTATGGTTAGGATAGATTATGACTGTTTTGGAGATATGGTTATTTTTTATACTAGTTATAGGCTTAATTAATATAATTTAGTCTGCGCACCATTTATTTAGGTTAATAATTATTGACAGAATATTTTGCTTGGGTAGCTTTCTTGTCAATGGAAATAATTGAATCATTTAAGTGGTTGTTTAGAATATTTGTATGAATAATTGACGATAAATATCCAATAATAATATTTATTGATCAAGACCAGGCCATGACTAGGGCTATAAAAGTTACATTACCTAGCACACGTCAGAGATTGTGCTAATGGCACATCTCTAAGAAGGCTCCATCAAAAGTTTGGTGCTTTAATAGCAATGATAAAGTCAAAGGACTTTTTAATAAATATTTGAGCAAGTGTGACTCTGAAGAGGAATTTGAGAAAATATGAGCTGAAATGATCATACAAGGGAGCCTCCATAGCAATGGTTGGTTGGAGAAGCTTTATAGAATAAGAAATAAGTGGTCAACAGCATTCAAGAATGACTATTTTATTATGGGCATTCTATCCACACAATGTAGCGAGTCTACTAGTAATGTGTATCATGGCATTTTGAAGCCAATAAATTTAATTATTAATTTTTTCTAAGCTTAGAAAAGGTGATGACAGTATGGCGCCGGAATAAATTGAATGAAGATTATAAATGCAACCAATCCGTAGTAGTACATGTAATAAAAAGTATCCCAATATTAAAGTAAGTTACTTAATTTTACTCAAGAAAGTTTTATTTATCTTTTGAGGAAGAATTTTTATGTGGTGTGGGTGGCATGAGTATAGAGTATGACTAAAGTAATTCTCCAAAAATTTTTGTTTAGAGCACCGAGAATAAGGATCAGTCAATCCCTTGGATTGTTCATTTCAATGAAAAAGTGGGTAACATTTAATGTACATGTGGGAAGTTTAAGACAATGGGTTTACTATATTCTCATTACATGAGAGTTTTGAGGCAGCTAGATATTGTGAATATCCCTGAGAAGTACCTACTAATGTGATGGTCAGCAAGAGCTAAGAAAGTTATATATACTGCTATATATTCATAGGTATAGGAAAGACATCTAAAGCTGTTAGTTGATTAATATTCAAAAATCATGTTAATAGATTTTCATATTAAATTATCACACAAACACAGGGGAATGAGGATGCAGAATAGTACATGCTAGCTGTAATAAAGGAGATGACTAAAAATATCAATATGATTCTTGATGGAAAGAGAAATAATTACAAGTTTGTAAACAATACATAGGGTGGGATTGCAGAATTTAAAGACCCACTAAAGTGTTGGCCTAAAGAGATCTTTAATGCAAGATCGAAGGGACATTGGGAAAAGAATAAAAAATTTAAGAGTAAGTTTTTTGCACCCCCATTGTACACAGTCTGTATAAGCATGTGCACAATGTGTGCAAACTTATACACTAATTATATAAGCTTATACATTATTTTTCCAAGCTTTTCCACACTGTGTACAAGCCTGCATACAATATGTAAAAGCTTTTATACACTATGTACAAGCTTTTATACACTATGTATAAGCTTGTACACTATTTGTCCAAACTTTTATACATTGTGTATAAGCCTATATATAGTGTGTACAAGCTTGTACACTATTTGTACAAGCTCTTAAATATTATGTATAAGCTTTTACACATTGTGTACAAGCCTGTACAAAGTGTATACAAGCTTGTACACTATTTGTTCAAGCTTTTTACACACTGTGTATAAGCCTGTGCACAATGTGTACAAGCTTATACACTATTTATATAAGCTTTTAAACACAGTGAACAAGCTTGTACACAGATCGTACACTTATACATGATGTTAACAACTAGTTTTTATAACATAGAAGAAACTTGTAGAGGTAACTACAATTGAAAAGTGTTCAACTTCAATTCCTGTCCCAGAGGCAACTGTATCAAGAGAGTGTACACCCTCAAAATAGATCAAGTTTTCAAATTTTCCCTTATGCTTCAGCGAGGAATTCATACACGGATCATCTAACAGCCAACCGATATCTGAGCATGCAAGGATGATGATAGATATCATTGCGTCAGAACAACATTGGCTTTAAATTTATCATTCTTTTAAAAAATTGATTGTTCATTGTAATCCTTTATTGAAAAATAATTATAATAATTCATTATTTTTATAATTATTGATGGTTTATTGTAAGAATGGATTGTTCGTTGTATTAATCTTCTATTGTAAGAATGGATCAAGTTCTCTAATTGTTGATGGTTCCTTATATACACTGTGTATAAGGTTATAACAATGTAAAGATGTAAACACTGTGTATAAGATTATTGTACTCATTGTGTATAGGCTTGTATATAATGTGTATAGGCTTATACACAGTGTGTACAGGATATATGCATGTATTTTAATCTTCTTTTGAAAAATAATTTTATAATGTGATTATTATTTATAATTTTTTATTGTTCAATCACCATTCATTTTTTTATTATAATTATAATTGACTGTCAATTCATTATAAAATTGTACATTGTGTGTACAATCCTATACAATATTGGTAAATAATGTGTACACATTGTGTAAAAGCTTGTATGCACAGTGTAAAATCTTATACAAACTATGCACATAAATGTACACACTGAGTACATACTTGTATAGTTGTACATCGTTTTATTAATCTTCTTTTAAAAGCTAGAAAACCCTTAAACCATGTCATTAATAGATTTGCAACCTAGACCCCCTTCATTAAAAGGGCCATTACAATTCATCCAAGAGGACTAACAAATTTTTAGTAGTTATGAGAAGAGCCCCAAAAGAATTTGTTGATCATTTTTTCAGGCCTAAAAAAGACCTCAAGAGTGGGATTCACAATTTACAACAAATAAATAGACTTGTTGCACACTTTTAATCAGAATCAAGCTAGCTCCCATGGAAAGAAATTTAAACTCCCAAGCAGATAGTTTGTTTTGGATACTGATAAACATTTTGTCAAATATAAAAGATTTTTTATGACCCTTATGAAATGGAGCTCCAAGATAATAAAGAGAAATTTTTTATTATTAAAACAAGTTATGGACTTGATTTTATTAATATCCTCCCAAGAGATACCATTCCCCATAATTAAAGAGCTCTTTTTACTGCTAAACTTAAAACCACTCTCCTTTTCAAATATGTTAAGAAATTTTTTATTCTTTGACATTTTTTTTAGAGCCATTACAAAATAAGATAATGTCATTAGAAAAAAATGGTGGGAAATATTTAACACTCCATAATTTTTATAAGTCACGCTTTTAAAATTAGAAAAAGTATGCATTAAGCCTCTGGATAAATATTTAGTAGCAATTATATACACGGCATGCGATAAAGGGTCTCCCTGCTTGACTCCCTAACCAGACTTGTAAAAGCCTTAAGAATTTCCTTTTAAAAGAATAGAAACCCATGATCAACTATACTTTTTATCAAAGCAATACCCTTATCATCAAAGTCAAATAAATGCATAATGTTAAAGATAAAAGACCAACTAATATTATTATAAGCTTAGAAAACATCTAGTTTAATTATAAGGTTGCGACCATTATTTTTTTTATGAATATCATGAACTATCTCTTAAGAAAGCAAAACATTGTCAGCAATGTTGCTCCCTTTCACAAAACTAGCCTGATTTAAGGAAATAATTTTTGGTAGAATAAGAGCCAGTCTAGTAGCTAGAATTTTGGAAAAAATGTTACTAAAAGTAGAGCAAAGACTTATCGATCTAAAATTATTCCAATATTTTGGATTATCACTTTTAGAAAGAAAAGCTAGAAAACTGCTAGTAAAAAACTTAGGAATACTAGCTCCATTAAAAAAGGCAAGAATGGATTTATTTTAATAATAGACCAAAATTTTTGATAAAAGGAAGTAGGAAAACAATCAGGTCCTACAACCGAATCCTTATTCATGTCAATAAGAGTGTTGTGTATTTCCAATTTATTAGGAGCTTGAATTAAACATAAATTATCCTCATCAGAAATAAGAGGAGTACAATGAGGATTGGAAATATCCCCAACATTATTAAAGACCCCAAGAATATCTTCAAAATGATTAATGGCCTATTCAAACATAACATGTTGATGTTCGGTGAAATCTCCAGAGTCCAACTTGATTTTGTTAATAAAAGTTTTAGTCTTTTTCTTATTAATTATAAAGCATGGAAATATTTAGTGTTTCTTTTCCCCCTCAAAAATATGTTCGGAGGTAGCCTTTTGATGCCAATAATCTTCTTCCTTTAATTAAAAATTAAGGAGTTTATTTTTTACAGTAGTTAAAGCTTCCTTATTAATATCACCATCATTGAAAATTAAGATGCTTTCTAATTGAATGACATCCTTATCAGCTTTTATAATATTTTCAAAAATATTGCCAAAATTTTTTTTATTCCACAATCTTAAAACCTGTTTAAGATGCACAAATTTTAATGCAAACCTAACAATATTATTAGACCCCTCAAAATAATGCATGGGTGCCATCCAATTATTTTTAAAAATATTGAGTAAATCAGAAGATTGAAGCCACATGATTGGAATTGAAAAGGGATATAGCCTAAAGAGTTCATTTCCTTAACCATAGATAATAAAGAACTTGTTCAGAAGTAGTTCTGCTAAGATGTTCCATAATAGTGTTAGGAAAAAGAGATAACCACTCATTATTAAAAAGCTATTTATCTAATCTTTCCCATATTTTGTTATTAGACCAAGTATAGCTAGATCCACTAAAGCCAATATCAATTAAACCACGATCAAGAATCATGTTATTGAAATCATCCATTGCAGCCAAATTAGAAGGGGCACACCAACTCTCTTAGAGACTAAGGATATAATTTTAAAATCACCACCAACGAACTAGTGGCCATCATAATTATTGCCAAAATCAATCAACTTATTCCATGAAGGATTTCTACTAGCTTTGGAGCAACTAGCATAAATAATAGATCCCATCTAAAAATAATAGAAATAGATAGGTTATAATACAAAACTTGATCAAAATCACTATTAATAAAACAACCCACAAAATCATTCAAAAAATCCATATTTCACCTTTTTATATTAATATATGAATTATCAAAGCCCATATGTCTTTGACAAAGAGAAAGTTTAGATGCATTAACCATAGGCTTATGTAGAGCGAAAAAGGAAATATTATGTATTTTACATAAATTTCTTATACTAGAGCAAGTGATAAGTTTACCAACCCCATTGATATTCCAAATCATAGAACTAATCATCAAGAATAATTATATTAACAGCTTTTGATCTTGTAGATATTAGAAGAATTACCATTATATTTTTTCTTTTTATATTTTCTCTTAGAAGTTAACAATTTAAAATATTCCAAAGAATCATGTATAGTGTTCAAATTATGGTCCTTTTCATACTCATTGGTATGGAGCTCCTCTAATGAATTTATTTTCCCTTCTTTCCAATTATCAACCAATTTACCACTTAAACTTTCTCCCTCATATATACCTATAAGACTTTTCTTAGCATTATGAAATTTAGTAGGAACTAAGATATTAGCATCTTCAATATTAGTTGCCATAGCATTGACATTCGTATTGTTAATCTAGAGAGGGGAAATAATTTTATGAGGATTATTGAGTAAATCATAGACTTCCAAAGGAGTATTATTGTTCTTATTAGCCAGAGTTTCATTATTGAAATCACCACCATTAGGATTACCCTCAATTTTGTTTGTAAGTCCATTAATTATACCTAAAGAGGACACATTAAAAGCTTCATTTCCTTCAAAAATAGGAGGATTTGGTTATTTTCCTACAGGCTCATTCCCATGAGGTTTAAGATTCAAATTGGTATTTTTCCTTAAACGAGGATGAGTTAAAAAATACTAATATTTACCAAGGCCTAAAGTTTTGCAATGCTCACAAAAAAACATGAATATTTCCATCAAAACATTCTGCATATACCCAAAATTTTCAGGGCAAGCCATATAACATTAGGATATTTTCTTTAGTAATATCCAATTCAACCAAAATGCAAGCTACATTAGGTCTAGTTCCATTAGCAATGGCATTATCTATTGGAAGTGGACGGCCAAATAATGGCTCTATACCATGTAAAAGTCAATATGAGAAGAAGTGAGGATGTAGATCTTGAAACAAAAGCCAGATGGGGATTATTGGTGATTCAACAGTAATATCAAAATGGGGAGACCATTTTATAAGTTTCATGTAATAATTATTAACATAGTAAGCTCGGTGCACAAAAACTTGATAGTAATCCAAATTGTTAGACAATTCAATCAAAACATGTCGAGGATCAAACAATGTAAATGAAAATCACCACCAAGCTTTAAGTTAAAGAAAAAAATTATGGATATTATCAAGACTAGGACAATGGAAAGTGAAATTTCAAATCGAAGAAAATTCAAAAGGTGCAACTAAATCTTATAATTCTTCCTCTAAAATTCATAATGCAGTCATGCCACAATGAGTAGCTAGTAGATTTGAAATCAGGAAAAGCATTAGAAGAAGATTCACCCAATAAAACCACTTTAAAAGAATGAGACTATTTTTTGTGGAAAGAAATCTTGGATCCCTCATCATAATGGGGATATTCACCAACCGAGAGGATGAAACAATTAGAAGAGATATTTCAAAACTATAAATCCTAAATAAAATAAAATGAAAGCAGTTGGCCAAAGGCGGGCAAGAAGAAAAGAAATCAAGAGTAAAGGATTTAGAGAACTCCTTGATGAGTTGACAAGAAGATCACATGGATTAGAGCTAAAGAATGCTAGGATAAAGAAAAGTAGAGAGCAGTGTTGAGGGCAAGGCGGGTGAGGCTGTTTAAAGCTAAAAAGCACTACATCCTCCAACAAAGATAGGAAGGAACTAATAATGAATATAATATATGCTCAAACATGGTACATGAACTCTATATCTTCCAAATTAATATATGTATCTCTCATAGATGTCCACCTAAGCCATCCCAATGGAAAGTATGTCTGTGCGTGAGCTTGTTTCATTTGAAATAAGGAACTAATTTAGGGTTCACAGATCATGATATAGCACATCAATTTATGGTTTCCTACTTAGTAGTTCATCACAATAATCCATCTAGGATTTCCATCGCTTGCCCGTATGGAAAATTATAGGCACAACTAATTGAAGGCCTATCCACTTGTACACTGAAAATCATAGCAACATTCTATAAAATTATAGTCCTCTTACCAACTAAAATGATCTAAACCAGCCATGGATAGAGTATACATAACGCAAGGATAATTTATAGGCTACTCATACAATATATACAGTCTCAAGAATAGTAACCTTATAGAAACTATTGGACAAATTAGCTACTGAAATGTAGGATTGACAAAACATAAAATAATGATAAGAAGAAAACATTTCATATATAATCAAGATGCGTGGCCCTGTGCCTGCTGTGCAAGGAGGTAATGCAAGGGTGAACTTTTGTTAGCATTGGACCATAACATACATCTTCTTCCCCAATTTGCCTCTAGTGTCAAGTTCTAGCCGCTCTAAGGATCTGCTCATCCATCAAACCTATTTTACAATAAGAAAAAATAATTAGCTAGATATTTATAAAAGGTTTTGCTAATATTATTTGTATGATTGTTTTTGTAATATAACTTATTATATGAGGAAGTATATTTATTGTGATAAGTATTTTTGTATAAACCAAATGCTTTATTTCTACGCCTTTAGTTTCATCCATTGTGTTGATGATGCTTAGTGTGTGGCCTACCAAATTGTCTTCTATAATTAGGAAGACCTAGCTTAAATAATCCTTAATGGTGATCATATTGTGGCTATTCATTTCACTCACTTAAGTTATAGAATTGAGCTATGTAACTGAAAGTGTTGTAGTTTATAATACTTTGAAATATACGCTTGATGGTTTAATCATATTTGTGTTAGTGCAATAATGACATGTGATGATGGAATATGATAAATCTTTGGTTTATTAAAACTGCACTAGCCATCTTACCTACAAGACATATCAAACACCTAATATGCATACATTAATTTGTATGGGCTACGAGATACATCTAGCTTCTTGTTCATATCTAAGAAAAACACTTTTCGTATGTTGTGCAAATATTGAGCTACCTTGGTTCTCCTCTTCAATGACATTATTCATTCATTTCATAAAAAGTGAAATAATGTTATCGTCAGTTATCATTATTTGTATTGGTAACCCACATGCATGTTTCAATACTTCATTAAAACATTCTGAGGCATTTGTGATTATGGTGCCATATTTATATCTACCATTATGTGTAAGTGACCACTAAAGGTGTCACATTTAAGTAACTATTGATGGGCCTCTTCTTTAACATTTTTTATATTAATCATATAATGATTGAATGTTTAGATGTTTTCACTATTATCGATTATATACATTTTTTAGCATACAAAATTAATACATGAACCCATTTTTGGTATTGCATTTTTAAAGTTTTCCCTCAAATGTCTAGAATAATTATGATGGATAGCCCACTTGAATATTTCTTTAAAGCAAATGGACTAAGCCTACATGTTTATTCAGAATGATATATATATATATATATATATATATATATATATATATATATATATATATTGTTGCAAATACGATTTTGATGATGACAAACATGATTCTATTGTGTTTTGCTTGGCTAACCCGTTTCAGGCACAAAAGATCACGACCCACTCAAGCCAACTTAAGATCGGGTCCAAGTGTGTCCAATGTACTATTTTTCTTTTTCTTGAGTCAATTGTAATGCAACTGATCCCCCAGCTAAGTAACCTTGCACACACACACTCAGGGGGAGAGCTTGAGTGAATTAGAGTTTCTGTCATTTTTTGTTCAGATCGTCCTGGACGATATTCACATTGTCTTGGACGATCAGGTAAAAATAGAAACCCTAATTAGGGCGACTAAGTTAAGAGGGTCTGATTAAGCAGATCGTCCTGGATGATCTTTGGATCGTACGGGATGATATGCTCAAATTAGAAATTCTCAGCCGCCAGATCAAGTTAAGAAAGTTTTTATTTTAAGTTATTTGGTCTGATCGTCCCGGACGATACATGTATCGTCCTGGACGATTCAGTACAATCATGCCTAATTTAATCTGGTAATTAAGGAAAGCAATTTATTTTTGATTGATACGATCATATCGTCCTAGATGATCGCAGGATCGTCCCGGACGATCAAGATCGTCTAGTGCATTTCAGTTGTACGTCTAGAACTATGTACAGGATAATTTGGGCACTTTTTGAACTAATCGTACAAGACGATACCCGTATCATCCTGGACGATCAAGTCATTTTTTGGTCGTCCAGCACAAGTTTCTCTGGACGACCCGAACTGTCTTCTGGACGATATTCCTCGATTTGCACTAATCATCCCGGACGATCGCAGGATCGTACGGGACAATATGAACAATTTTTTCTACTGATCGTCCAGAAGAGCCAGATCGTCCAGGCTAAAACAGCTGATTTTGAACTGATCGTCCTGGACGATCTTGGCCGACCAGTTGAGATTTAGGGCAAATTTTAAGCCCTCCTATAAAAGAGCTTTTTCTTGAAATAAGAAAAATCTTTTGTCACCTTCCTTTTCAGAGAAACCCTAGAGAGAGAGAGTTTGGGAGAGAGAGAGGATCTTGTGAGGGGGAGTTAGTGAGAGATTCACTAAGGTTGCTCCAAGCACGGATCAGAGTCATCTTCTCTGTTCGTCGTCTTTCGTCTAGTTGGTGTTCGTCATGGGAGGATCGTTCGCAAGAAGATCCGGGATTCTCTGACCGCTTCAGGTGGAAGCAAAAGGAGTTCGAAGGTTCTCTGCCTGCTTTAGGAGGAAGAAAAAGGAGGTCGGGTTCTCTGCCCCACCGTGTGGTGAAAAAGAGATCTTGTACAGGCTTCTCCGCCTTGCTGTGGGAGCAAAAGGAGAGACACTTTTTGTTTAGTGCAATACCCGGAGGGGAGGCTCCGGGGAGTGGACGTAGGTCAAGTTGACCGAACCTCTATAAAATCTGGTTTGCTATTCTCATTCAGTTCTGCAGTTTACTTTTTGATATTAACTGCGTGGGTGAATATCTGAGATTGATCTTTTCGTTCTTGTTTAATTATTTCCGCTACTAAGTATCGAAAAGATTTTTCATTGTTGTCGTGAAATTTTTAAATAACCAATTCACCCCCCCCCTCTTGGTTAGCCTCGGGACTAGTTCACTAGGGCTTAACATCCCTATCGAACTTTTAAGTGGTATCAGAGCTCGGATTCAAAATTTAGGTTTAAAAACTTTTGAATTTGATCCATGGCTAACTGTAACATTCGTAATACTACTGAAGGTTATTCTATTACAAGACCACTGTTGTTTGACAATATTCCTTTTAATTTTTGGAAAACACGCATGTCTACTTTTCTGCAATCTATTGATTATTGTATGTGGATGCTAGTTAGGGATGGTTATGAAGCACCACATAGACTTGTTAATAGAATTAAAACTTTACTCTCATTTGCAGATTGGACTTTTGATGATCGTGACTTAGCACAGTTAAATGCAAAATGTTTGAACTATTTTTTTTGTGCTTTAAAATCTGAAGACTATATGCGTGTTTCTACTTGTATAATGGGAAAAGAAATCTGGGATAGATTATGTATAACATATGAAGGTACAAATGAAGTCAAACAGTCTAGGTTAAATATCTTGTTACATGATTACGAACTTTTTTGCATGAAACCTAGTGAGACTATTTCAGAAATGTACACAAGGTTCACTCAGATTGTTACCTCTTTGCATGCTTTAGTTAGAGAACTTACTAACTACGAAAGAGTGAACAAAATTCTTAGATGTTTTCCTTCTTCATACGATGCTAAGATTACTGCGATCACGGAATCTAATGATTTAAATACTTATTCTATTGACAGCTTACTTGGATCACTCATTGCTTACGAGCAAGGGGTGAACCAAAGACAACTTGATGCAGGTGAACGCAAGAAGGAGAAGACAGTGGCACTAAAGGCCAAAGATTTAGATGCTAGCACTTTCGGGTCTGATAGCGATGATGTTGCCTTAATCACAAGGCAATTCAAGAGCTCTCTAAGGAAGAAGAATAAGAATTTTCAAAAGTTGAACAAAGGTAAGACCAGTAGAAACTTTAAAGGTTCATCATAATCTATTTGTTTTGAATGCAGGAAGCTTGGATATATTAAGGCTGATTATCCTACACTCAAGGCTCTACCAAGCAAGGAGAAGGGTGAGGAGAAACCAAAGTTCAGAAAGGACAAGAAGCAGATACAAAAGGTGTTATGGGTAGACTCTGCATCCGACTCCTCTGAGACTGAAGCTGAAGAGGAGGAAACAAACTTGTGTCTGATGGCTGATGATCACCCTGGTTAGTCAGACTAGGAAGAGGTATGTGAGCTTACTTACGATCAATTATTTGAAGTTTCTGAAAAAATTCATACATCGTATAGGAAGCTTAAGAAAACTCATGCTAGTTTGAAATTAGATTATTTGACTTTGCAAAAAGAGCATGATCATGTAGTTAAAGATCATTCCACACTTGATTCCAATCACATGTCTTTGCTTGATGAATTCGATGAGTTGAACAAAAAATATTCTGATTTAACTATTGAGCATGATTTGTTAAAAACATCGCATGTTGAATTAGAAGTTACTTTTAAGAAATTGAATGATATGGCATGTGATTTAGAAAGTAATGAAAGTACAAGAACTTTTGAAATTGCAAGTTTAAATAAACATATTGAGTTTTTGAAAGTGAAAATCAGTGCTTTTAAAAAGAGTAAAACACCGCCTACTTTTGAACAGTTTTATGCATCGCCACCTTTTGAAAAATCTGTTGCAAGTTCATCAAAGCATGTTTCACATACATCTAGGAAGAGGCACTATCACCCACATAGATTAGTTAACCCTTTTCCTGGTGTTAGATGTTTTTCATGTGGCATGTTAGGACATATTTCCCACACCTGCACTATTCACTGTAGTACACATTGGGTGTGGAAACCCAAACTGTCTGTTTCACAGCACAGCACGCATGCATTGCATTCTTCTTTTCATCAGATGGAACACAAACCTGTTTGGGTTCCTAAGACTGACGTTTGATATTTTTGTAGGTGTGCTCTCACACAAGATCTCGTGAGAGCATGTGGTACCTGGACAGCGGATGTTCTAGATATATGACTGGAGATGCAAATCAGTTCATTTCACTGGAGGCCAGAGCTGGAGGCAAGGTTACACTTGGAGATAACACCACCAGGAAGGTGGTAGGCTCAGGTATAATTGATGATTCAAAGAATTTTATGATTGATAATGTTTTGCTTGTAGCTGGACTGAAACACAACTTGCTGAGCATTAGTCAACTTTGTGATAAGGGATACAGCATCAAATTCCTGCCCATTGGCTGCATTTTAAGCTTAAATGATGAAGTTGTTTTACAGGGGCAAATGATCAACAACGTCTACAAGCTGGATGTAAGTTCCATGAAATCTGATAATTCAATTTGCTTAAAAATTGCTGCTGATGAGTCTTGGTTATGGCATAGGAGATTGTGTCATGCCAGTATGAAAACCCTTAGGAGAATCACCCAGAAGGACTTAGTTAGAGGTGTGCCCAAGCTTAAGTTCACTAAGGATCACCTGTGTGATGCCTGTCAGTTGGGGAAGCAAGTCCAGTCCTCGTTTCACTCTGTTAAGGACATTAGCACCTCTAGACCTTTAGAAGTTCTTCACCTGGACCTCTTTGGACCCATTAGCACTGCCAGCTTAGGAGGGAGAGTCTATGGGTTTATGATTGTAGATGATTATTCGAGGTTCACTTGGGTGAAATTTTTGTCACATAAATCTGAGTCATTTTATGAGTTTAGATCTTTCTCTACTTGGATTCAAAAGAAGTTAAGATGTGAGATTATTACCATCCATAGTGATCACGGAGGGGAGTTTGAAAATGAAAGATTTGGATGTTTTTGTGAGGATCAAGGGATTAGTCACAATTTTTCAGCTCCTAGGACCCCTCAGCAGAACGGGGTAGCTGAAAGGAAGAACATGACCTTAGTGGAAGCCGCTAGAGCCATGCTTGCCGAGTATTCATTTCCAAAATACTTTTGGGCTGAAGCAGTGAACACTACCTGTTATGTGCTGAATAGGGTGAATGTGAGAGTCAAACTGAACAAGACACCTTATGAGATCATTAAGGGTAGAACTCCAAATCTGTCCCACCTCCATGTCTTTGGCTGTAAGGTTTTCATTCTGAACAACGGGAAGTCACCCTTAGGAAAATTTGACCCCAAATCTGATGAAGGAGTGTTCTTAGGATATTCAAGTGTGGGGAAATCCTTTAGGGCGTTTAATAAGAGGACTTTGGTGGTGGAAGAAACAACCCATGTAGTGTTTGATGAATCTGATCCTAAGGAGTCTAGATCTGAAGTAGAAGATGAAGAGATTATTGAGGTTACCCAAGGGGTTGGAAATACAAATCTGGAGGAAAGGGTATAACCTCAAACCACATTGCCTAGAGATTGAAGATATTCTTCGAGTCATCCTAAAGAACTGATCTTAGGAGACCCTTCTGAAGGTGTTAGGACTAGGCATGGACTTAGGAAAGAAGTAAAGCATTCTGCCTTTATCTCAATGACTGAACCCACCAACATCAATCAAGCCCTTTCGGATGAGTTTTGGATCTTAGATATGAACGAAGAATTGAATCAGTTTGTAAGGAATGATGTTTGGGAGCTAGTAAAAAGACCTAAAAATTAAAGTATTGTGGGAACCAAGTGGGTCTTTAAGAATAAGATGAATGATTCTGGTGTGGTGGTGAGAAATAAGGCAAGATTGGTGGCTAAGGGGTATAATCAGATAGAAGGGATTGATTTTGAGGAGACTTTTGCCCCTGTAGCTAGCTTGGAAGCCATAAGAGTGCTACTAGCCTTTGCCTATTATAAGGGATTTAAGCTGTTTCAAATGGATGTCAAGAGTGCCTTTTTAAATGGGATAATAAAAGAAGATGCTTTTGTAGAACAACTCCCAAGTTTTGAGAGTTTCCAATATCCAAATCATATTTATAAATTAAAAAAGGCCTTATATGGATTGAAACATGCACCCAGAGCTTAGTTTGAGAGGCTTAGCACATTCCTGTTAGAAAGAGAGTTTGTTAAGGGGAGCGTTGACGCCACCCTTTTTCTGAGGAGAATAGGAGATGACTTACTCATTGTCTAGATTTATATTGATGATATCATTTTTGAATCTTCTGATAAATATTTATGTGCGCAGTGCGCCAAATAAATTGAAAAAGAGGCATAAAATGAGCGTTGACGCCACCCTTTTGAGAGGCTTATAAAAGATGCGCAGTGCGCCAAATAAATTGAAAAAGAGGCATAAAATGAGCCCAAAACTGAAAAGATGCGAAATTGCCAAATTGGATACACAAAGTGTATCAAAAAATGAAAAGATGCGCAAAGCGCCAACCAATTTGAAAAAGAGGCACAAAATGAGCCCAAACCAAGCTTTCTTCCCTTTCAGATTGTTGAATGTCTTAGAAAAATCCTTGCGCCACTTAATATTTTCAATAGCTTGAGTTTGGAAATCCTGATTTCTGATTCCTTTGTAACACTATTATATCAGATATTTTTCTGGAACGAGGCTTGAAAGGATCTCTTTTCAAGTATAATGTCTTTTCTTCTGAATCAGATTTTTGTTTTGAAAGAGGTTTGCATCGATAAGGTGCCCGGAGTCGGAGTTACGAAAGTTAATTTTTCCAACTTTTTTTGGATTTCAGCACTGTCAATTATCTCCTTATTAGTTTTTGGATCTAAAATCAAGGAAAAATTCTGATTTACTCGAGCAGCTTGATCAAAAAAAAAAATCGTGGCTTTTATTTATTTTTACTGTGAGTTTTATTCATTTTTTTGTTTTATTTAAATTTCGTGGTTGTGCTTTTGGGATCCTGATCTATCATCTTTATCCTTCATCTTTTTCTGTTTTCTTCACATTATCCTGGACGATACCCCGATCATCCTGGACGATCCTCTTCGTCCTAGACGATCCAAACATCGTCCTAGACGATTCATTCAAAATCGTCCCCACACTGCTCATACTACTGAGAAACTCCAATTATTGGTGATCGTCCTGGATGATCCTTACATCATCCTGGATGATATGATCCATATCTTCCTGATCTGATCAAACGGCTGACAGTGCTCCAATTATTTTCCATCGTCCTAGACGATCCACCTTATTATCCCGGACGATCCACATGTCAAGCCGATGGACGATTCAAATTCGGCCCGTCCGACATATTTATTGCATATCATCCTGGACGATCCACCTAATCGTCCTGGATGATACTTTTCGTCAACAGTCGTCCAGCCTGACTCCTCGGGATGATCGTCTGTGTCTAATCATCCTAGACGATCGGACCGCCTTTTTGACCAATCATCCAGGCCGTAATAATTGCACCGATCGTCCTGGACGACCTCGCGATCATACGGGACGATCAGGCCATCTTTCTATATAAACAGCAGTTTTCTTCAAGTTTTTCACACTCTTTCTTCCACTCTCCTTCTAGTTCCCTACACTCTTGATTTCTAATGGCTAGTGGCAAACGTTCCTGTCAAAAGGGTGCCAGTTCCTCCCGGGGACATGTTGATCCTCGCTTCCCAAATGCAGCAGATCAGACTGCATTCGAGTGCTACCGTGACGTGGGGATCACGCACTCTAAAATTGTAAATCCCTGCACTCTCACTTATCCCATTCTAGATCTGTTCGCACACACCTACCTCACCTTCATCTTGACCTTAGCCTTTCCTTTTAATCTTGAACTCCTTCAAATTTTCTTTGCTAATTTGCGCATTTCCACGGACTATTCTACTCTTCGCTCATACGTTAATCAACGTCCCGTGGAACTAACCACCGATGATTTTCACAATATTCTTAACCTATCTATCACTGGCGACAAACTCCACACGCTTATCACCGATCCTGACTATGATTGGAGTGTCGCCAATCACTTCCTTCTCAATATAAATGCACCCTATCATGACAACGCTTGCACTTCCCTTCTCAAGGTCGCACGGACCATTCAGCACGTCCTTCGTTCCTCCGTCACTCCAAAGGCGGGGGATCAAATTCACATTACCCCGCTACTGTCCTTGACCACCTACTACATCATGGCCCGTCGAGAGTTTAATGCCTATGATCTGATTATCCGATACATAGAACACCTAACCACCATTGGAGATCCGGGTCACAGGCGTCGCCCAAATCTAGCTTTAGGTCATCTTATTCATTATGCCTTAGAGACAAAATATGACCTTCAGTATCCTGTCCCTCCTGATGTCCCTCCTTCCTTCTTTACAAACAACTCATTCCACGTCCTACACAGCACCCGACTACATCCGGAGCCCGCCCCAGATGTTGAGGAGGAAGAGGAAGAGGCCATTCCAGTTCCTGCTGCACCAGAGGCACCTGCTCCCGTTCGCATTGCCTCTCCCTTTGACCACCTGGTGCAGCGCTTCGATCGGTGGGAGGCCAGATTTGACTCCTATGTGGTTGCCCAGAAGCAGCGGCACGCCGAGGACATCCAGCGCTTCACTGACTATGCTGCGCAGCAGCAACAGCAGCATGACCAGGACATCGCCTGGATTGGAGCCCACTTTCAGGCCATTCACCATTAGTTCAACCCACCACCGCCACCTCCTTCTTCCGAACAGGATCCACCTCAATTTTAGTTTTTGTTGTGTAGTTGCTATTTTTCTGTTTTGTTTGCACTGCTTTGTTTTGTCATGCCTGTCTCTGTTGATTTTGTTTACCCTCTTTTTTGTGATGTCAAAAGGGGGAGTCAGTACTAGCGTTGTTCCTGTTATGTTCTGTACTTGTGATTGTACTACTTTGATTGTTCAATGAAAATTAAAAATTTAAAAAAAAATTTCTTTTTGATCTCCTAGCTCTTGTATTTTTTAAAAAACTACTGAACATAGGTTTGCCATCATCAAAAAGGGGGAGATTGATGCAAATATGATTTTGATGATGACAAACATGGTTCTATTGTGTTTTACTTAGCTAACCCGTTTCAGGCACAAAACATCACGAGCCACTCAAGCCAACTCAAGATTGGGTCCAAGTGTGTCCAATGTACTATTTTTCTTTTTTTTTGAGTCAATTGTAATGTAACTGATCCCCCAGCTAAGTAACCTTGCACACACACACTCAGGGGGAGAGCTTGACTGAATTAGAGTTTCTATTTATTTTTTGTTCAGATCGTCCTGGATGATATTCACATCGTCCTGGACGATCAGGTAAAAATAGAAACCCTAATTAGGACGACTAAGTTAAGAGGGTCTGATTAAGCAGATCGTCCTGGACGATCTTTGGATCATACGGAACAATATGCTCAAATCAGAAATTCTCAGCCGCCAGATCAAGTTAGGCAAGTTTTTATTTTAAGTTATTTGGTCTGATCGTCACGGACGATACGTGTATCGTCCTGAATGATTCAGTACAATCATGCCTAATTTAATATGGTAATTAAGGAAAGCAATTTATTTTTGATTGATACGATCATATCGAACTGGACGATCGTAGGATCGTCCCAGACGATCAAGATCATCTAGTGCATTTCAGCTGTACGTCCAGGACTATGTACAGGACGATTTGGGCACTTTTTGAACTAATCATACAGGACGATACCCGTATCATCCTAGATGATCAAGTCATTTTTTGGTCGTCCAGCACAAGTTTCTCTGGACGACCCGAACTGTCTTCTGGATGATATTCCTCGATTTGCACTAATCGTCCCGGACGATCACAGGATCGTACGGAACGATATGAACAATTTTTTCTACTGATCGTCTAGAAGAGCCAGATCATCCAGGCTGAAACAATTGATTTTGAACTGATCGTACAAGATGATCTATCAATCGTCCTGGACGATCTTGGCCGACCAGTTGAGATTTAGGGAAAATTTTAAGCCCTCCTATAAAAGAACTTTTTCTTGAAACAAGAAAAATCTTTTGCCACCTTCCTTTCCAGAGAAACCCAAGAGAGAGAGAGAGAGTTTGGGAGAGAGAGAGAGGATCTTGTGAGGGGGAGTTAGTGAGAGATTCACTAAGGTTGCTCCAAGCACGGATCAGAGTCATCTTCTCCGCTCGTCGTCTTTCGTCTAGTTGGTGTTCGTCGTGGGAGGATCGTTCGCAAGAAGATCCGGGGTTCTCTGCCCTCTTCAGGTGGAAGCAAAAGGAGTTCAAAGGTTCTCTGCCTGCTTCAGGAGAAAGCAAAAGGAGGTCGGGTTCTCTGCCCCACCGTGTGGTGAAAAGGAGGTCTTGTACAGGCTTCTCCACCTTGTTGTGGGAGCAAAAGGAGAGACACTTTTTGTTTAGTGCAATACCCGGAGGGGAGGCTCCAGGGAGTGGACGTAGGTCAAGTTGACCGAACCACTATAAAATCTGGTTTGCTATTCTGATTCAGTTCTGCACTTTACTTTTTGATATTAACTGCGTGGGTGAATATCTGAGATTGATCTTTTCGTTCTTGTTTAATTGTTTCCGCTGCTAAGTATCGAAAAGATTTTTCATTATTATCGTGAAATTTTTAAATAACCAATTCACCCCCCCTCTTGGTTAGCCTCGGGACTAGTTCACTAGGGCTTAACATCCCTATCGAACTTTCATATATATATCTCCTTGAATGAACATTTGGAATCAAGTCATGAAGAGAATGAAGAAATCATATCCATGCTCATTACATGCTTTCAATAATGGCAAAAGCTAGGGGGAATAAATCATTGTTATTGTTAGAGTCAATTCCAATATAAATCAATAATGTTCTTCTATATTTACTTAAAAAGAAGGTCGCATCCATGCATAAAATTGAACTATAAGACTACCACCCAACCAAGAAAGTATTAATGCCAAAAATATTCTTTAAAAAGGTATGAATTGATTGACTCTATTCTATAATTTGTTTCGAGAATACATAAGATATAGCCTGCATGAATAAATTAAATGAACGACATAATTCCTCCAAGCTATCAAAAATGGCCTTTATTACCTTACGCCTTGCATGCATGGCCTTCACATAGGAGCTTCTGAAGCCTCTATGGCTAAATTATGACAAGCTGCCTACTATATTTGCTATAAATCTGGGCCCAAGAGCTGTGACTTTAATAATAATAAATATTATTATTTCCTTATCACTGTTATTATTGCATATTTATTTTGTTGCCCTACTCACTAACATTTCAAGTCCACAAGTCCACTAGCAACATCAATCAGTTCAAGATCGGATAAACTAGGGTTGAGTTAGTCTGTAATTTCAATTTCTATGTATTTTTATCTTTCTTGAGTCAAGTCATATATTTGGTGGACACTAAGCTGAGTAACCTTGCACGCACACGCTAAAGGGAGTGAGTTGGCGAGTTAGAAAAAATTTTAGTTTTTTGAATAATCATATAGTACGATTTATGTTGTACTGGATGATATGTTAACTAGAAAACCCTAATTAAGGCATCCTCTATTAATTAAGAGTGATTAAACTAATAGTACTGTATGATCTATATCGTACAGGATGATAAGTTATAATCAGCAAAATAACCGTCAATCATAATTTATGCAATATTTTCTTATTCAAAACCTATATTTAATCGTATCGTATGATCCGTATCGTACTATATGATATATGATAATCATGACTAAATTGATCATGTGATTAGGTGTTTAATTATAGTTAAACTGTTCAATCAAAAGGTACAGGATGATCGAAGACGATCATATTGTACGACCTGATTCTTGCATGGGACGATAATTAAACATCGCCCATCATCTGGGATGATTAGTTATGTGTTTTTACTAATCATACGAGATGATGTACTCAATCGTACATGACGATCTGATTGCTACATGGGATGATATTTAAACGCTGCCCATCGTTTAAGATGATTAATTATGTGTTTGTACTAATTAGACGGGATGAAGTTATCAATTGTATTGGATGATCCATATAAACACTTGTACTAATCATATAGTAGGGTGGAGTTCGTACTAGCTGAAAAGGAAATTTTGAACAAATAGTAAAGTATGATCATGGATCGTAATACACAATGAAAAGCGCAAAATTGAAAATTAGGGTATCTTTAAGAGGCTCCCTATTTAAGCTCCCATAAAGTCTTATATAATAATCTTTTTCTATTGACTTGGTCTGAGAGAGAGCTTAGAGAAGGAAGAGAGAGAGAGAGAGAGAGAGCTTTGGGAGAGAAAAAAGGGAGAGATTCTTGTGAAGGGGAGTTGTGAGGGATTCACAAAGGTTACTTCAAATAAGATTTTTATTATCTTCTTCAAGCTGCTTTCCTAATTCCTTGGTGGCTCTAGGGGAGATATTCTTCAGCATCAGATTCAGGTTTTCTGCTTACTCCAGGAGGGAGTAAAAGGATTCAGGTTCTTTGCCTACTCCAAGATGGAGTAAAATGATTCATGTTCTCTGACTACTCCATGAGGGAGTAAAAGGATTCAGGCTCTTTTCCTTCACCAAGAGGGTGAAAAAGATTCAGGGTACTCTGCCTTACCGGGTTAATAAAAGAGATTTTTGAAAGGGCTTCTCCGCCTAGTTGTGGGGCTAAATGAGAGATACTAAGAGGTTTAGTGCAATACTATAAAATCCAGTGTGTTTGTACTTTTACTTTTTTATATTTTAATTTTCACACTCGTTCGTAATTTTAGTGTGGTTTAAATTGTTTATTATTATAAACTTAATCTACTTCCGCATTGTGGGATAAAAATAAAATATTTAAAAAGATAAAAAGGTTTTTCTTTTGGCTTTAAGTAATTTTTAAGATAACTAATTCACCCTTCCTCTTGGTTAGCCTCAGGCTTATTCTTAAAGGTTTAACAACCTTCACAAACTTTCAAGTGGTATCAGAGCGGGATTCATAAATTTAAGTTTTAGAAAACTTTTGAAAAATAATCAATGGTTAACTTTAAATCGTAATATTATGAAAGGATATTCAATCACATGACCACCTCTATTTGATAATATTTCTTTTGATTTTTGAAAAATTTGCATGTCTAATATTTTGCAATCTATAGATTATTGCATGTAGATGTCAGTTCAGGAAGAATATTCTACACCTTCACGCTTGGTTAATGGCATTAAAACTAAACTTGTTTTTTTTAACAGAGCATAAAAGGTAGAGATTTAACCCAACTGAATGCAAAATATTTAAACTTATTTTTTCTGTACTTTAAAATCTGAAGATTATATGTGTGTTTCTACTTGTACTACTGGTAAGGAGATTTGGGATAAAATCTGCATAACTTATGAAGGAACCAACGAAGTAAAATAATCTAAGTTGAATATTCTGCACCATGATTATGAACTCTTTTACATGAAACCTATTAAATTAATTTTTGACATGTATATTAGATTCACTCAGATTATTATTTCTCTGCATGCATTAGAAAGAGAACTTACTATGAAAAAGTTAACAAGATCTTACATTGCTTACCTACATCCTATGATGCAAGAATTATTGCTATAACTAAATCTAAAAGATATGAATATTTACTCCATTAATAACTTACTTGGATCACTCATTACTTATGAGTAAGGAGTGAGTCAAAGACAGCTTGACGCAAGTGAAAAGAGAAAGGAGAAAACTGTAGACTTAATGGCTAATGATTCTGATAGTGATACTTATGAGTAAGAAGATGATGACATTGCACTGATGATAAGGAAATTTAAAAGCTTTCTAAAAAAAGGCAAAGATGTCATTAGTAATGGAATAAAGGTAAAACCAACTAAAATTCCAAAACTTCTTATGATGTCATCTGTTTTGAATACTGGAAGCCAGGGAATATAAAAATTGATTGCCCAAATCTTAAAACTCACCCAATCAAGGAGAAGGGTGAAGAAAAATCTAAGTTTAAAAAGGGAAAGTAAAGGACTTGGAAGGCTTTCTAGGTAGACTTTGCTTCAGACGCCTTTGAAACTGAAGCAGAAGAGGAGGTAACTAACCTGTGCTTAATGGCAGATAATCATCTTGATCATTTGATCAAGAAGAGGTATGCGAGCTTATGAATTTGAAGTTTTTGAAAGAATTCATACAGCATATAAGAAGCTTAAGAAATTACATGCAAGCCTTAAATCTGACATTTCAAATATACAGAAAGAGCATAAATGCCTCAGGAAAGATCATTCCACTTTGGATGGTAATCAAATAGCTTTATTAGATGAATTTGATACTATAAATAAGAAGCATCTTGATCTAACTGATAAGCATGATTCCTTAAAAGTATCCTATATTGACTTAGAAAATTTATTTAAGAAACTAAAGGCATGTTTAGATGAAGCTAATGATAGGGAGCATGCATTAAAAATTAAAAATTCAATTCTTAAAAGTGCAAACCAATTTTTACAAATCAAATTAAATGCTTTCAAAGAAAATAAAACATCACCTACAGTTGCACAATTATATAATCCATCACCACAACATGCATCATTTAAACCTAGGAAGAGGCACCATAACCCACATAGATTAGTAAACCCTTTTCTTGATGTTAGATATTTTTCTTGTGGCATGCTAGGACATATCTCCTATACTTTCCCTATACACCATAGAACATATTTGGTGTGGAGACCAAAATTATATAATTCACAAATAGCATGTAAGTATTTCATCCCATATTCCATAAGGTGGAACCCAAACTTATTTGGGTTCTTAAATCTGACCACTGATGATTTAATAAGGATGCTCTCATAAAAGACCTCGTGAGAGCATATGATACATGGACAGTAGATATTCAAGGCACATAACTAGAGATGCAAATCAATTCATTTTGCTAGAGGGTAGGGCAGGAGGTAATGTAATACTTAGAGATAACACCACCAGGAGAGTGGTGGGCTCAGGTATAATTGACAACTCAAAAAAATTCCTCATCGAAAAAAATTTACTGGTAAATAGCTTAAAACATAATCTGCTCAGTATAAGCTAGCTCTGTGATAAAGGTTTCAACATCAAATTTTTATCTACTAGCTGCATCATAAGCTTAAATGAAAATACTATGCTGCAAGAAAAAAGAGTCAATAATGTTTACATGCTTGATTTAAACTGTGTTGAATCTGCTTCTTCATTTTGCCTGCAAACTGTTACTGATAAATCCTAGTTATGTCATAGGAGATTGTGTCATGCAATCATAAAAAATCTTAGAAAAATTACCCAAAAAGACTTATTGAGAGGCATACCCAAACTAGAGTTCATTAAGGACCACTTGTGTGATGACTGCCAGTTAGAAAAGTAAGTTAAATCCTTCTTCTACTTAATCAATAATATTATCACTAGCAAACTTTTAGAAGTCTTTCACATGGATCTCTTTGGACCCATTAGCACTACAAGCTTTTGAGGGGAAGTCTTTGGGTATGTGATTATTAATGATTACTTGAGGTTTACTTGGTTTAGTTTTTTATCTCATAAAAGTGAATCATTCTCCACTTGGATTTAGAGGAAGCTAGGTTGTGAAATTCTAATAATTCATTGTGATTATGGTGGAGAGTTTGAAAATGAAAAATCTAAATGTTATTGTAAGGAGCAAGGGATAGATCATAATTTTTTAGCTCCTAGAATCCCTCAGCAGAATGGGATAGCAGAAAGAAAGAACAGGATCTTGGTAGAAGCCGCTGGAGCCATACTAGCTGAATACTCTTTTTTTAAATACTTTTGGGTAGAAGAGGTGAATACAACCTGTTATATTCTAAATAGGGTTAATTTTAGATCCAAGCTGAACAAGACATCCTATGAAATCCTTAAGGGTAGGACACCCAACCTCTCTCACCTTCATGTATTTGAATGTAAAGTGTTCATTTTGAATAATGAGAAATCTCTACTAGGAAAGTTTGACCCCAAATATGATGAAGGAGTGTTCCTAGGGTATTCAAATGTTGAGAAATCCTATAGAGTTTTCAATAAAAGAATATTGGTGGTAGAAGAGACCACTCATATTGTATTTGGTGAATTTGGTAATTTTGGAGGGTCTAGGGTAGAAGAAGAAGAAGCTGTAGAGATCACCCAAGGAGTAGAATCTGTAAATCTGGAGGAAAGGGTAGAACTTGAAAATTCACTACATATTAAATGAAGATATTATTTAAGTCATCCTATAGAATTGATCTTAGGAGACCTATCCGAAGGTGTT
This sequence comes from Dendrobium chrysotoxum, assembly GCA_019925795.1. Taxonomy (NCBI): domain Eukaryota; kingdom Viridiplantae; phylum Streptophyta; class Magnoliopsida; order Asparagales; family Orchidaceae; genus Dendrobium; species Dendrobium chrysotoxum. Next base: position 26,560,874 of record CM034300.1, on the reverse strand, counting down.
AGAATTAGACATGGACTTAAAAAAGAAGTAAACCACTCTACCTTCATCTCAATGACTGAACCCACCAACATAAATCAAGCCCTATCTAATAAATTATGGATCCTAGTCATACAAGAAGAATTAAATTAATATATTAGGAATGATGTTTGAAAAGTAGTTGAAAGACCTAAGAACCAAAGTGTTGTTGAAACTAAATGGGTTTTCAAAAGTAAATGAAGGATTCTAGTGTAGTGGTGAGAAATAAAGTAAGATTAGTTATTAAGGGGTATAAACAGATAGAAGGGATTGACTTTGAAGAAACCTTTACCCCTGTAGCTAGATTGGAAGCCATTAGGGTGCTACTAGCTTTTGCCTGCTTTAAGGGATTCAAATTGTACCAAATGAATATCAAAAGTGTCTTTCTGAATGGGGTAATAAAGGAAGATATGTATGTTGAATAACCCCCAGGCTTTGAAAATTCATAATTTTCTAATCATGTATTCAAATTAAAAAAAATATGTTATATGGACTAAAATAAGCACTCAGAGCATAGTATGAAAGGCTAAGCACATTTCTACTAGAGAGAACCTTTCTTTAAGGGAGCGTTGACACCACCCTGTTTCTTAAAAAGATAGGAGATAAATTACTCATTGTTCAAATTTATGTTGATGATATTCTATTTAAATCCTCTGATAAAAGCCTTTGTGATGAATTTTTAAAAATAATGAGTATGGAGTTTGAGATGAGTATGATGTGAGAGCTGACCTATTTTCTTGGATTTAGTATAAGGTAGAAGGTTGATGGAATTTTTCTTAGTTAATAAAAATATATTAAGGATATCCTTAAAAAATATGAAATGGATAAAGCCAAGCTAATAAGTACTCCTATGAGTTCTACTATTCAATTATATAAGGATTCAAATAAAAAAATCAATTGATCAAAAGAAATATAGGAGAATAATTGGATTACTTCTTTACTTGACTGCTAGCAGATCTGATATTATATTTAGTGTTTATCTCTGTACTAGATTTTAAGCTAATCCAAAAGAATTTCACTTGACTGCTGTGAAGAGAACCCTTATATAACTCTTAGGAACCCAAGACTTAGGAATCTGGTATCCTAGACATAACATTTCCTTTAAAATCATAGGATATTCTGATTCAAATTTTACAAGATGTAGAGTTGATAAAAAAATCACTTCTGGAACATATCAATTCATAGGATAGTCCTTAGTCTCCTAGTTCAGTAGAAAGTAGAACTCAGTTGCCCTATTGTTGACCTCATTTTTGTATGAGGTTAGCAGGACCAATCAAAACCTTAGGATCTTTCCAATCCTTAGGATCAATCCTGACTCTATGATCAATCTGATCCTAGATCAATCCACTTTCAAATTAATCTGATCCTAGATCAATCCAGTTTCAAATCAATCCTGACCCCAGATCAACACAACTTAAAACTAATCTAGACTCTAGGATCTCCCTAGATTTCAATCCCTAGGATCTGCTCTAGACCCTAGGATCTCTTCAATTTAATCCTGACCCTAGGATCAATCTAATCTTAGATATATCCAGACTTTTAGTCAATTCAGATTTCAAATCTATTTTGATTTCAAACCCATTTAAGCTTCAAATCAAATTCAACATTAAGCCAATCCAGATTTATTTAATTTCTAGATCATCCTAGACCTTAGATCCTAGGATTTCTAAACTTTAGGATTTTCCTAGATTTCTAACCCTAGGATCTACCCAGACTCTAGATCAGTCTAGGTCTTAGGATTCTCCTAGACCTCAGATCTGTCTAGACCCTAGGACCTTCCTAGAATCCAGATTTTAGGATCTATTCTAGATCCTAAGAACATTCTAGATCCTAGACCTTAGGATTCTCCTAGATCCATCTAGATCTTAGGATTATTCTAGACCCTAGAATTCCTCTAGATCCTTCTAGACCTTAGGATCCTCCTAGAACTTAGATCCTAGGATTTTTCTAGATCTTAGGGTTATTCTAGACCTCAGATCCTAGGACTTCTAGATTCTAGGATTTCCCAGACTCCAGTCCCTAGGATCTATTCTAGACCCTAGGATTCCTTTAAGCTGATCTGGACTCCAGGACCTATTCTAAACCCTAGGATTCTTTTAGATAAATTCAAGCTTCAATTCAATCTAGACTTAATTCAAACCCTATCATTCAAACTCAAAATCCAGCTTAAAACCAGAAATCCAGATCAAATTCCAAGGCCAAAGGTCTAAGTCCTGAAAGCCTTTTCCAGCAAATCTTTGAACATTTCAAAACCCTATCAAATGACCTCTGATTCAAGATCTGTCAGTTCCACACTGATGTGACATGTCTCTAGAGGCAACCCTCCAAATTTGAGCTCATTCTGAGGTCTCTAACCCCAGAAACTGAATTGAAATCCAAAGGCTGTAAAACCTTCAAATATTTACAGTCTATGCCACTAGATCTACCACCCAGTGGATTTTGACCCTGGAGCTTTCCCCAAAGCTCCAAATCACTTCCAGATCCTTGATTATGACCTATTAAGCATTAAACTGCATTTTTTTGGACTCAATTTGACCCCCAGTTGACCAGGGGTCAAAATGACCAAAATACCCCTATGGGGTGTAACTGGTCACTTGAACCAAATGACCTCCAAATCAAATGCAGTCACTTCCAGCAAATTTCAAATGTCAAACCAAACCCATTGAATCTAGAACCAGCCCCTGGGTCAACCTGGTTGACCAAGTCAACCTAGTTGACCTAGAAGGCCCCTTTAGGGTCAAAACAGGTCATTCTGACCAAATGAGCTCCCCAGACCTTGAGACCACCACCAGTAGACTCAGAATGTCATTCTGAACTGGTTGGACTCAATCCCTGACCCATGGTCAACCTGTTTGACCAAGTCAACCTAGTTGACATATTAGGCCCATTAAGGGCCTAAACAGGTCATTTGATCTAGATGACCATTCCATACCCTAAAAATACTTCTACCAGACTTCAAATATCATTTAAAATTGATTCAGTCCAGACCCTGGTCCTGAGTCAACCTGGTTGACCAGTTCAACCTAAGTTGACCAATTTAAACCCTTAAGCTATTTGAACCCAATCAATCCTCAAATCAACCTCAATTTATTTCCAATTCCTCTAATCAATTGTCTTAGTGATTTGGGTTAGATTAGACCCTTTGACCCAGTCAACAGTTGACCTAGTCAACTTAATTCAAATCTAGTCAAAGTTGATCTATTTGAATTAATTTAATGACTTTTAAAGAATCAACTCATTCAAAGCATATCAATCCCTTGTTCTCACTCTATTATAGAGTTTAAAACATTAAAATTTTACTTAAGCTAAATCCTAGGGATTTTGACCAAAGTCAACATGCATATTTAGTTAAACATCCATTGGCTTACATTAATACTTATGTAATCTTTTTTCAAATCCCTTTTTAAATCATCCCAACCAGCTTTTGGTGTCATTTGGATGCCACCTCACCACTCCTTAGTTGTTTTGACTAGTCAACCTTGTCAACAAGTGAGTAAAAGGTGGTCAAAGGGTTAATTTACTCATCTAAATGCATTCTACTTAAATCATCTTAATCCAGCAACTCTAAAAGCTTCCTAGAGCCTCTCCATAACCTTTAGATCAAGATCAAATGGCTCTTAGCCATTCCACATGCTCACAAGGTGACAAAACCCCCTTTCCACCTCATTTGTACCCTTGTCCTTTGATCCACCTGCTCCCAACAACTTCCTAGATAGGTGGAGGCCATCTGGAGTCCATCCAAAGCAATCAAAACCGTCCATTCAATTTTGGGAAGATTGAATAGGGCAAAACCCTTCCTAAGGGTCTCATTGAACACCTCCCACTCTCTCTCCATATTCGAGCCATCCAGCTGAGTTCTCTGCTGATTCAAGCCTCCAAGAACTTCATCAACATTTTCCAATCAAATCCCACCGTCAAAGCCCCACCGGAGATCAAGATTCCAGCGAGCTCAAGCCAAATCCGTCCAAGGCTTCGTCTGGTCAACATGTAGCTCCTCCAGCTGCGACTTCAACTAAGAAAAGGAGCGTGGACAATCTACAAGTGCAACCAATCCATTATCCTATTAATCGAACGGTGAAAATCTTTAAAAACTCTAGCCCTAGGACACTACATTTAGGTTTAATTAACTTTTTATTAATTTGGTTTTAAGTTAAACCAAGTATTCCACACGATTTCTGTTCACCTACTCTACCTAGGTTTAAAATTTTATTGTATTTGGTTAACCGGATTGGGAGAACAAGCCAAATATCTAATTCTAGGGCTTGGTTCGCCCCTTGCATGAACTGTGTACGATCAGAGCCATTGATTTTGTGATCAACGGCTCTGATCGCACCTTTCCACGGTATTTCCAACCGTGTATCAACGGCTGATCAAGTTTGCGGGCGTATACCTCGATCAGGGCCGTCGATTCCGAACCACGCGGAATCAACGGACAAGATCGATGTCCACGTGGTTAGGTGAAACCGCGTGGGGTATTAAGCGGCTGACACGTGTTGACCGCCGCCGCGCGTTTTGTCCCAGCGAACCAGCATGCGCCGCGTGTCCTGCCGCCGCCACCTGCATTAAATATGATTTAAATATTGTTTTAAATCATTTTAAATGGGAAAAATCAGTAAACAAAATTAAATTAATTTCAAATTATATAAAAAAATATATTATATATTAATATTTCAAAAAAAAATTTAATATTTGAATCAATATTAATTTAAAATATTAATATAATGTAAATTATTTTATATAATTATATATTTAGTATTTTAAATTAATATTTGATAAAAAAATGAAAATTAAAATATTTAATAAATTTTGAAATTTTATTTTAAAGTTAAATTACAAATTTCAGATCATTAAAATGAAAAATATTTTTTTTAAAATATTTAATTTTAATTTGATTAATTTGGGATATATTTATATATTTTAAATAATCTTCTTCTAATTAAAAATTTAAGCATTTAATTAATACTTGTTTAGATTTAAACTAAAAATAATTTTTTTTTAAATTCAAAAATACTTAAAACTCAAATTAATATAATTGAATGATTATTTTAGCTATTATTGGTCTTAAATTAAATTAAATACCTTTAATTAACATTAAACTTCAAATTTTCAAATTAAACTCAATTAAATATATATATATTACATCAAAAATTTCAGAAAATATTAATTTGAACTTAAAACCAGCAACCAATCAATTTGAATAAAATTTATCAACTCTCAAATATTAATTAAACTTAAATCATTTAATTATACCGGGTACCACTGGGTAACCCAGGCCTACGAGGCTATTAAATTAGCCCCAAGGAAGGTGAAATAAATTTCATGGCCTCGGTGTGCAACAAAGGTGGTATCCAATAAACAATCAAAATCATTTTTTAAAATCGATTTTAAATCATTAAGATTTAAACTTTAACCTAAATTTTCCCTTAAACCTTCAACCAACTTGAACCTCAAGCAACTTCAATCAAGTGCCTATCTAGGACTTATCAAAACCACACAGCCTCCTACACACACTTTAGATGGTTTGCTAGGACAACCAACCCTAGTCTTAGGCTAGGCCGGTGTTTACTTTTCTGCTGTATGCCGAATTTTTGAGCTTTCACTACATGCTGTTTGCTAGACCTAGAATTGTTGTGATTGTTTATTAATTTACTGCATTCTGTGATATGATTGATTGTACGATAAATCAACCCTTAGGTTAGGAACGATTTATACTAATTCAATCTTATGCAGGTGGCCATGCTTATACAGGGCATTAAATAAAGGGGGCAAAATTATAATTATCAAATTGCACAGGTGCTCCAGAAAATTGCCTAAGTCCCCCTTTAAATCAAAAAGAGCATGACCAAGTGTGGCTGTGATTGAGCATTTTAATTTCAAATATACAACTGCTTGGGATGTCAAATATAAATTGCTGATTATTAGGATAACCCTGCAGGTTGTTGAGTCTAGATTTTTTTATTTTAATTGATGTAATTTGAATGTAAATTGAGTTGTAAATTATTTAAAGTACTTTGAGATTGGGATGTTTAAACATCCAATTTGGAATCCAAAGAGGAAGGAACATCCCTTAGGAGAGAGTTCCTATCCATTTGGAGATCCAAATTAGGATGAATTTCAAATATCCAAAGAGAAAAGATAACACTCCTATTCAGGGTGAGTTTCTTTTCATTTAGATATCCAGACCCGACGATCTAAGGAGTTCCAAGAAGACGAAGGAGTGAAGAATGAGAAGAATCTCAAATCTCAAAGTCACTTGAGTCTTAGGAGTAGAATCCGGGTTGTAGTCAGTGGTACCCGGCCACTTTACTTTCCTGCAGACCCTGGGTTATATAATTAAGGGCACTTGTCTATGGACTTTCATTTTGAATATTCATTTAATTATTTAATTAATTTGATTGATGTGTTGATTGCGATTAAGGACCAGCATGCTTTTAGTAGTTTATTTGGCGCTTATTGCATGTTGTATTTGATTTAGCCTGGAACCCGATCGGAGGCTCGTGAGGGTACGGTCATAAACTTTTTCTATTTAAACAAAATTAAAAAATTTAAGCTCAGATAGAAACTCTAACGCTCTTAAGAAGTAAGCCCGGACTCGCCGGGGGTTTTTCATACATTCATATTAAATTTTCTCTACCGTGTTAGGCACCTCCCCGCCTGCGGGTTCTGGCAGACCACCTGACCTATTAGGGTGCAGTTCTGTCCAAGGGGATGTTGTGCAATCTCTATGATACAATCTATTTTTTAAGCCTGATTTTAAAACTGCTTCATATTGATTTAAGCATTTTATCGAGTCAACTAGCATGCATTGCATTAGTAACAAATTAAAATTGAGTCTAATTCTTAATTCTATTTTTATTTAGACATTTCACCTAACATATGTTAAGGGGTCATTTAGGATCTGCTCTAGATGTCAACCCCAACTCCTTAAACTCAATCTTAAATAACATCCTTAACCACTCTTTCATAAAGACTTTGACTCATGGTTTTAAAGCGTTTAGGTGGTTTAGCTGGCTCCCTAATCCAGGCCGGGATAAGTCCAGATTGCATTGCATTAGCTAAGTTCTGGGTCACTGATTTTCAGTACCCAATTTTAGACTTAGGTTCTGAGGCAAATCTCTAATCTTAAGACCTCAACCTTCTGGGAATCTGATTCTCACTTTCTAATAAAATTGATCATTTAAACATTAAATCTCTTTCAATCAAATTCAAGCCCAACATTTAGGATAGTTTGGGGTGTTTCTGAAGTAATTCAGAATCTTAAAGCACCTCCTACTCTTCTTCCTTTGACTCCAGAAATAAGTGTTCAACCTTGAACCAATCCCATTTGAAAATTCAAGTCCTTAACCTTCTTTGATATCAATCTTCAAATTCTTAAACAAAATTCGTATCGCTATTTTAATCGAGAGTGTTCGTAGGAAATTTTCTGATTTCCTACGATATAATTAACTACGAGGGCTTACGCTCGTAGGAGATTTAGAAACCCAGACCAGATTATCAAAATCAAGCTTTTTCAAAACCTTTAATTAATTATCTTTGGGAAATCAAAATAAAAAATGGCGATCTTTATTTTTATATTCAAACTATTGATAATGATTGATATCTTCTTTCTTCGGATAGATATGTCAATTACAATCATAGTTCTGATTATGAAATTAATGATCCTATTCAGATTAACATAATCAAATAATTGATTAAACATCATTTTGATCTTTCGAGATCATGTGTTGTTTCCCCTTGAGTTTGATTGTGATAATCAGGATAAATCAAGATTTGTAATCTGAACCTATTAGGGAACGATATGTTCACCTTTCGAGGTGATATATCATTCATATTAAGTGTTCGATTATAAAATCAAAATTCCAGAAATTTAACTTTCCCAAAGAAAATTAAACATTTTCAAAACTATATTTTTCAATCAAACAAAACCTGGCTTCTCCGCTGGGGAAAATCTCTATCTCCATCTTTAATAGCGCTACGAATTTTATTGCATCGGTAGTTTTGACTACCTTTCTTCCGTTGGTCCTTCTCCCATTTCTTCCTTGGGTGAGTGTGGCCAACTCAATTAAGACATGTGAAAAGAGAGGTGAGTGTAGGAAACCTCCCTCCAAGTCTGGCTTTGACATTTTGCCTCCAAGTTCATTGGTAGAGCGAAAGAGTCAAGTCGAGCTTTTCAAAGTCTTTCTGTGCATGTTGCAAACTCGCATGCAAATAAATCATAGCATGCTAAGTTTCACAATTTACAGAAAATTCTTTAACTTCAAAATCATAGTCCTCTAGCAAAATCTCATCTTCTTCAAATCTTAATTGGTTCTTATATCTTATCATTTCATATAGGATTGTAATTCCTATAATTCAATATGTATGATAGGATATAGATTTCTCTTCCAAATTTTAATCCAAAGTTTGAAATCTTCTAGTTATCTAACCTTCGACATTTCAATCCCGAATCACTAGTCGGAATGAAAGAGTCGGGTTAGCTTATAGCATCCCCCTATTTTTGTAAACCGTTATGTTGAACACACGTTCAACACTTCGAGTTTCAAAAATAAGGGGAGATGCTGCCAAAATTTCAACTTTTTCAACATCTATTTCAAGTCATAATAATCATTGCAACTATATATTCTACAATAATGATTGTAGTTGTATATAGTTAATGTACTTTCAACTTCTCCGATTGTTTCAGTCTCTGACATTTCATTCTGAACCATTCGTTGGAATGAAAGAGTCGAGTTAATCTTTTTAAATCTCCCTTTTATAACTTGTAAACTGTTATGTTGAATACACGTTCAATACTTCGAGTTTCAAAAATAAGGGGAGATGCCGCCGTATTTTCAAAATTTTCAAACATTCTTTCAAAATCAATTAAGTTCAAAATGCATTGCCATATATTTCTCTATAACAATTGTTGTAGCTTAATATATGCAATATTTATTCAAATTTTTTTAGATAAATTAATCTTTGACATTTCATTTTAAATCATTCTTTTGAAATGTAAAGAGTTAAGTGGTTTTCCCTAGCTCTTCCCTAACATTTATAAACCGTCGAGTTGAATGCAAATTCAACACCTCGAGTTTCAAAAATAAGGGGAGGTGCTGTCGAAAATTCAAGTTTTCAAAAACATTCATCCAATTTTCTTCAAGTTTTAATCGTCACTTGTCAAATGTTCTTCTACAATACCTCTTGTAGATTAACATTGACAATTCAAATTAAACATTTATTTTCAATATCTTTCAAATCTTTAAACTCTGACATGTTATCTTTGATAAGATATAAAGAGTCGAGTTCCTTCGTATAAAATCTTCCCTAATGTTTGTAAACTGTCTTGTTGAATGCAAATTCAACATCTCGAGTTTCAAAAATAAGGGGAGATGCTGCCGGATTTTTGACTCACTTAAATTCCCTTTCAATTCAAATTCAATTTTCACTGTCACGTGTACTACTACAACATTCTCTTGTAGTATAACATGTATCATTTCCAGATCCAAATTTAATCATCTAGTCTTTCCATCAAGTCAAACCTCTGACATCTTATCCCTAGCCTAATCAGTGGAATAAGAGAGTCGAGTCAAAACTCTTTGATTTTCTTTGATATTTGTTAACTATTAAGTTGAAATCAAACCCGATTTATTGGTTTCAAATATTCAAAGAAAGTCTTTCAATCTTCAAAATTTCAAAATCTCCGTCAAATTCTTTCAAATCAAATCCAGACCGTTGTTGTTATACGTTCTCTACAACATTCTCTTGTAGTTGAACATATACAACAAAAATTTAAATTTTCTTCGAGTCAAAATTGATATCTATGCTTTATCACTACATATCGGATTATAATTCCTATAATTCAATTTATGTGATAAAATATAAAAAATTTCTTATCAAAATTCAAATTCAAAAAGTTTGATTCAAATCTTCTCTTTCAAATTTTAGACAATCAAATCTTCTGCAATGGCTGGAAAACTTCTATTCTCTGTTGACCGAGACCTTCAAGTCGAAGAGTTAATTCATAGCAGTGCAATTCAGTTTGGAATGGGTTTCAAGACTCTTAAACTGTCTGTGAATGGTGGAACAATCATTAATCTCACTACTGAGGGCGAGAGTGGTCCAGTAGTTGAACTAACTATGGGAGCTACGAGTGACCTTCCCCCAGTGTTGGAACTGGCAGCAGGTGCTACCCTTACACCTTCTGTACCCTCAGTCCAAAGTGAGGACAAAAAAATTGAGGTGAAGTCAACTGTTGAGAAAGGGTCTTCTAGTTCTGGAGCACTGTTTGGCACTAAGAGTGCTAGGAAGAACTACCTGAGAAGAATAAGAAAGAAAATCACCAAGTCAAGGAAGATAGCTGAACAGAAAGCCCTGAGTTTAGTTGAGCCTGAGCCTATTAAGGAGCTGCCTATCCCTGCCTCTTCTCCACTCCTGAAAGGGAGTCGTTTTCACCCCCTTGTAGCTGCTGCAGGGGAGGAGAGAGTCACACGAATTGCTAGCTCTCCACCTAGCCCAGTCGACTATACTGTTAAGAGAACCACAAAGGAGAAGAATACTTTAAGAACCAGGATGTTGAGGAACATCATTCACACCTGTGCTGCTGAGACAGGTCAGACCAAAGAATAATATATGAGACAACTGAAGGGGGTGATCTCACATAAGCTTGAGAAAGAAGTTTTAAAGGAAGAAAAATCTGAAGCAAGAAACCTGACTCCTCAGCCAGTGAGGAGAAATAAAAAGTTTGTTAAACAACCAGTTGCTTCAGTCTTAGTGGATGGATATCACTGGGTGCCTCGTCTCCCAACTGCCAAAACTGAGGAGATAGTTTTAACTGGGTCTGGTAGGAGTTACCCTCTCAGTGGTATACCTCCAGTTCCCCCTTCAAGACTTGCAAAGTTGGCCCCTGTGGTTGCCAAGTCAAAAGAGATTATTGAAGACTTGCAGCCAGTTGATGTTAAGGGCAAGAGGCCCATACCTTTGGATGAACCATATGTACCGATTAAGATAAGCAGAACTGTTGGGATTCAGACTAGAGATACTTCAGTTCAGTCACCAGTCCAGTCACTAGTTCAGACACCTGTTAAAGTCCCCCGACTCCTTATTCAGGGATGTGAAGATTCTCCTCAGATTGATGTTGGAGTTCCCACAAGTCAAACTCTTTCGTCACCTGTTAGGTTAGATATCCCTCACCCTGTTGAGGATGTCACCCTTGTGACTACCGACCCTGAGACAGTCGGAGGGGAGGGGACAGAACTTGAAGACGATCAAGAGATGTTAGATCAGTTGGTGGTAGAACCTACTGCTGATGACTAAAAGATTCAAGAGGTCCTCACCCAGTTCGGAGATGAGGAATTTGAAGAAATGATTAATTATAAGGGGTACCTACCAATCGACCTCGAATCAATTGAGGGTAGACCGGTCGATGAGGTGGTACAAAAAATAAGGGACATACTTAAAAATAAGGCAATTGAAGCTTTTGATCTAGAAGCAGACGATTTGATGGAGGAAGATTCAGCTGGGAATATTTGTATGGTTGAGACCAGAGCAACAAATTAAGATGCTGAGCCTTCAAGACACCGATTTGGTAAGGAAGAAGCCTCTGCAGCGGTAGATTCAGACTCTGATGGATCAATTAAGTTAAATGAGAAGGATGAATACATCAAGAGTTTGGAGAATAAAATTGAACAGATGATGCTCAGAATGGAACAAATGCAGAATCAGATGATCAAAGCACAACAATCTCAATCCGAGCAGTTGCAACCTGCAACACACACAGTGGGTGAGCACAGCAGGAAGACAGAATCAAGTCCTAGAACTCCAGAGGTTGCTTCCCTAACCTCTCCAGTCGACAAAGATATCCGCCAGATGATCGAAACCCAGGTAAGGGAGGCCTTAGCCCATTCTCAAGGGACTGTATCTATTCCGAAGGGTAGACCCTACCCTGAAGAATATGATTTAGTTTCTTATCCTAAAGGCTTTGTGCCACCTTCATTCAAAGTTTTTAGTGGGTTAGAAAACCCAAGACAGCACCTGGCCCACTTCCGAGCGAGCTGTTGCAACGCAGGAGGGTCAGATGCTCTACTCTTTCGCCAGTTTGTGAGTAGTCTATCCGGTATTACTTTTGAGTGGTATGCAGATCTACCTAATGGTTCAGTGAAAATATTCACAGAGCTCGAGAGTTTATTCTTAAAGAGATTCTCAGGAGCTCAGCAGCGCGTAACCGTTGGTGATCTCGTCATTGAAAAACAAAAACCGGGAGAGTCTTTGGTTGAGTACATCTTGAGATGGCGAAATCTCTCAATGAAGTGTGAACCCCAGTTGTAAGAGCAACATGCAGTGGAGATTCTTTTAAAGAATATCCACGGGCTTATTGCTTTTCTCTTGAAGGGTTTTACTATCAAAACCTTCGAAAAACTTTTGAATAAGGCTTGTAATCTATAGGAAGAGGCTTCCAAAATGCCATTCCTGAAGGATTCTACTGAGGAAAAAAAAGCTAGCAAACCATTGAAGTCCTTTGAAAAGAGAACAGCAATGGTTTCAGCTGTTGATAAGGGGAAGAAACCAATGAATGTTCAGTCCAGTAATTCTCCAACATAACAAACTCAGAAATCTCCACCTTTTTAGGTAACTTCTCAACCTACAAGAGATTCTCACTCGATTTCTTTTAAAGAGAGATTGGCTCGTACATATCCATTTAAAAGGGAGTCGGTGAGAAAGATCTTTAAAAGTCTTCAGAAGAAGCCAGATTTTCGATTGCCGGAGGCCAAGAAGCCGGAAGAGGCAAATAAGAAGGATGATCCAACTTTTTGCCCCTACCATCGCATGTTAGGCCACACAATTGAAGACTGCATCGTCTTCAAAGATTGGCTAGAAAAGAACTTCCGTCAAGGTAATATTATAAAACCAAAGGAGTACCTGGTCGATCCGGATCAGGGGTCTGTCAAATCCATCTCAGGTATGAATTCTAACTTTTCTCTGTCCATTAAAGATGGTTGGGATATAGCACTATCCCGGGCATTTAAAAAGTCGATTAATAAATCTTTTCATCTTTCTCAACAGTTACCGACGAGAGCCCGGGACCCGATCTGGGAGGTCGACCTTGAGGCTTCACAGGAGGATATTGGGACAGTTTCCTCTCCACTAGTCTTAGGAACTACTGTATTAAATAAAAATGAAAAGAGTGAACCTTCTGTAGAGAGGAAATTTGTTGATGAGAGATCTGTATAAGTGGTTGATGGTGGCTCAAAACCTCTGTCACCACTGAAATTATCTGACTTTTACTTTGCCCCATCAAAGGCAAAGGGTCGAAAATTGAATAAAAAGTCTGATCCTTCAACTCAAATTTTGATGATTAATATTGAGAATGAAAATGTAAATGACTCTTCTATCGAAAACAATCAAGAACAAGCTGAGATCAATCAAGAAATTCAAACACTCAGCTCTCCAGATTTGACTCTTCAAGAGAGAAACGAATCTGATGTCTTATCAGATAGTGAAACCCCTGAAATTAACTTTCAAGGGAGTCCTGTCGTGATAGACTTTTCAAATTCGGACTCTCGCTCAGATAACGACAATCAATCACCTAAGGAGAGCGTAGACTCCCCTGTAGTTTGTTCTTATAATAAAGTCGTGCAAGTACAACTACGTGGTGGGAAGGTCTTACCCCCTAGGATACCTCCTCAGGATAAAGGAAAATAAGTTGTTTCCGATGATCCAATTCAAATCCCTGCTCAATAATCAACTCTAATTCTTTCAAATCCACCGGGTCCCAATGTCAATGTTCCAAGTGTTGATTATAATGTCTTAGCTCACCTTAGGAAGTTGCCTGCCAAATTGAGCATTTATGATGCCCTTGTCCTTTCAAAAGAGATGAGGGAGACTCTAATTAAAGCACTTCTCGACCCAGAGATTTGCATAGCTCAATTAGCCTCAACTTCTGAGGAAGAAGCCTTGTACTTTAAGGAAATCCCTGGGGTTACCTTCTCTGACGAAGATTTACTCCTTGGAACTGCCGACCACAATCGTCCACTTTACATCACAGTAAATATGGGCAAGTTTAAGTTATCAAGAGTTCTAGTTGACCCAGGTGCATCGGTCAACGTGATGAACATAAAGACACTCGCATACCTTAGAATTGATACTGGCAAGCTCTCAACTGACAAGTTAGTGCTTCGTGGGTTCAATGAAAAGGGCGAGAAGGTTTTAGGTTCAGTTACCCTTCTTCTAGAGATAGGAGAATTGAAAACTGAAGCAAAATTTCATATAATTGATTCGACAACATCCTTTAACGCGCTCCTAGGAAGGCCCTGGATCCATGAGTATAGGATGGTTCCTTCTACCCTAAATCAATGCATCAAGTACCAACGAGATGGCATTGAGTTAGAAATCAAGGGTGATCTGCAACCATTCTCTATTCACGAGATCGGGATCTATGAGGATGCGACGTACTACGTACCTAAAGGGTCCACTACTTGTTCTAAGGTAGAGATCAACGTCAAGGAGGAAAAGGCAAAAAGTCAAAGTTCAAAAGTAATTCAAAGATTGAGAAAAGAAAAAGTCAAAAATCAAAAGATACAAAACTCAAGCAGTGAAGACGATGTCGAGCGTGTGATCTTTAGGCCTCCAAACATTATACCTCAAAGAGGTGGGAGGATGGCCCAAAGAGCACGCGGTCGAGGTCGCCCTTCAATTGAAAAAAGAAATTCCCCGATCTATGTCAAACTTGAAACAAGTTCTGATGAAGACTCAAGAAAAAGGGGTGCTAGATTTGCTTTTGACTATACAAAAATCAATTCTCCTTCGAAGTTTGATCTCACTTTAGAATCGGATAGCGACCAGGAGGATACAAAATTAAATATTCAAAGTGACGAGCCTGAATTGAGTTTGTATGAAAAGCTTAATAGAACGGTTGAATCCTTAACCTTAACCCCACTGTCTGCTGACAGGGTCTCAGGGTTAGTAATTAAGGATGCTCCGAATTTAGATGGAGAAGTAAGGAAAGTCAAGAAGTTCTTCCCTGGCTCTTCCTCCTCAAGGAATGAAGATGATGTAATCCTTGAGGAGGCAAATTTCAATGAATTAATGGAATTACCTTTTGGCTACTTTCCTGCTGGTGTTAAATCTCTTATCTCTAAAGGTTTTGCTCCGAGTCAATGGATTAAGGGTCAGGCTAGATACCACGAAAGTCTTTGGAATTCAAAATTTAATAAACATTGGACCAGTGGTATCGGCTTTAGTACCATTAGATCATTTGACGATGACGAATTTTGTCTAATGATAACTAGTCGTCCTGAATTTAAAAATGTCCCTACTGAAGTCATTGATTCATTCGATGGACTTTGTTTGGAGACTTTTGATGATTCTGACAAACTTCAGGTTCGGGATGCACCCCCTGAATTCGAAGAAGAAATTAAATCAACAGTCGATGAACTTAAAGAAATCAACCTTGGAACAGAGGATGACCCTCGCCCCACCTTCATAAGTTCTTTGTTGAGTGGGAATGAGTCTAAGGATCTAATCCAACTTCTATCCGAGTTTAAAGACTGCTTCGCTTGGACATACGACGAAATGTCGGGTTGTCCGCCGACGTAGCAGTCCATAAACTTGGAATCCGGCATGATGCCATTCCTGTCAAGCAAGCTCCACGACGCATGCGTCTGGAGATCGAACAACAAGTCATTTCTGAAGTCAAGAAGTTGGCAGAGGCTAGATTTATCCGAGAAGAACAATATCCTTCTTGGGTAGCCAGCGTCGTGCCAGTTCGAAAGAAAAACAGTCAAATCCGAGTCTGTGTTGACTATAGAGACCTGAACAAGGCATGTCCTAAGGATGAATTTCCTTTGCCAATTCCAGAACTCATGGTGGACATTGCCTCCTCGCATGTTATTTTCTCCTTTATGGATGGCTCGTCTGATTATAATCAAATCAAGATAGCCCCAGAAGATGAGAGAAATACTGCATTCAGAAGTCCTATAGGGATCTTTTGTTATAAAGTGATGCCCTTTGGCCTCAAAAATGCCGGTGCTACCTACCAGCGGGCCATGACTCATATCTTTGATGACTTAATACATAATTAAGTCGAATGTTACATCGACGATTTAGTTGTCAAGAGCAGAGTAAAATAGGCTCATCTTTATGATTTAAGAACTATTTTCGAGCGGTTGCGCCGCTACGACCTTAAAATGAATCCCTTGAAGTGTGCTTTCGGCGTCACGTCAGGAAAATTCTTAGGTTTCGTAGTCAGACACCGTGGAATCGAAATTGATCCTGCCAAAATTGAAGCTATCTTAAATATGCCGCCTCCTAAAAGTCTCACTCAACTGAGATCTCTCCAGGGCAGGCTGGCGTATATAAGAAGATTCATTTCTAATCTTTCCGGAAGATGTCAACCATTCTCTGTCCTAGCTAAAAAGGATGCCAAATTCATTTGGGATGAGAAATGTCAAAATGCTTTTGAAAATATCAAACAATACCTGACAAATCCGCCAGTTTTGGCAGCCCCCATTCCGGGGAGACCTTTAATCATTTACACTGCAGCCCTTGACGAATCCCTCGGGGCTCTTCTAGCTCAAATCAATGATGATGGGAAGGAGAATGCTCTCTACTACCTGAGTCGGAGATTACTTCCAACGAAAATCCGCTATCCTGCAATTGAGAAACATTGCCTTGCCTTAGTCTTTGCAGCACAAAAACTAAGACATTACATGCTTTCTCATCAGGTCAGTCTGATTTCCAGTGTCAATCCCATGTAATATCTTATGACCCGGCCCACATTGTCAGGACGTCTGGCTCGTTGTTCTATGATATTGTTACAATTTGAAATCACTTTCATTCCCCTGCGTGCTGTGAAAGGGCAGGCCGTCGCCGACTTCCTTGCGGCACACCCGCTACCGGCGGAATCTCCTCTAAACGATGATTTATCTGACGAGCAAATCATGAGTTTCGAGGAATCCAATACTCAAACCTGGGAAATGTATTTTGATGGTGCAGCATCCTCTCAATGGGGCAAAACACCGCAATCTACTATTCCTGAAAAAGCTAGAGTCAGTCTGGTCTTCATAACACCGGATAAGGGAATGATGCACTTTTCCTACTATTTATCAGAACCTTGTACGAACAATGAAGCTGAGTACGAAGCTTTGATAACTGGTTTGGAACTTGCAATCCTAATGGAGATTAAAGAGATTAAGATCTATGGTGACTCTCAACTGGTGATCAACTAAGTTACAGGGACCTATAAGGTTTTGAATCCTAAACTCCTGAAATATCACCAATACACAATGCACCTACTCGAGAAAATTCCCATTGTAACTATGTATAGGGTTCCTCGTGGAAGCAATTCCTCGGCGGATGCCCTAGCAAAGCTTGCAAAGGAATTTGCTTGCCCAGAAGAAGACTTCATCCCTATAGAAGTTCTGGCTCGTCAAGTCCTGTCCCCTGTAGACATGGAGTACCTCGACAATCAATCTTCCCAGGTCCTTTCTACATCTTCAGCAGTCGATGAAGAAGAAGATTGGAGACAACCAATAATCAAGTATCTACAAGAAGGCAAGCTTCCCCACGATAGGTCTCTTGCCAATCAAATTAAGAAACATGCCCTATCATATGCACTAGTCAACGATACGTTGTACCGACGATCATTCGATCAGATGTGGCTCCGTTGTTTAGACAAATGAGAGGCCCTGAAGATCGTTAACGAAGTCCATGTTGGACTGTGCGGTGCTTATCAATCGGGTCCTAAGATGAAAATGAAAATCAAAAGACTTGGTTACTACTGGCTTACGATGATTGACGATTGCATGAAAATTGCAAATGTTGTCATCAATGCCAAGTTCATGGTGTGGTTTTACATCAGCCGCCTAATGTGTTGCATCCTACGATAGCCTCGTGGCCCTTCGAAAGTTGGGGCACAGATATCGTCGGGCCAATTGATCCTCCTTCTTCAAGGGGTCATCGCTTCATCTTAGCAGCGACTGATTACTTTTCAAAGTGGGCAGAAGCAGTCCCACTAAGAAATGTAACATCACACCATGTAATGAAATTCTTTTGTGACCATATCGTATATCAATTCGGTGTGCCTCGCAGAATCATATCCGATAATGGGTCCGCTTTCAAGTCTACAAAAATCAATAACTTTGCAAGTCGCCACGGTATTGATTGGAGATACTCAACGATCTATTACCCACGGGCCAATGGATTGGCTGAGGCCTTCAATAAAACCCTGGTATAAATCATCAAAAAGACCCTGGATGACAATAAACGTCAGTGGGATGAGAGGTTGGTGGAAGCTTTATGGGCCTACAGGACCACATATCAAACCCCGACCCAATCCACACTGTTTGCACTAGTGTATGGGTCTGAGGCCATACTCCCTCTGGAAATTCAAATCCCTTCGCTCAGAACTGCAGTCCAGAATCAGATCACAACAGAACAGAATGCACAACTCCGACTTGAAGAACTTGAGGGTCTTGAAGAACGTCGTCTCCATGCCCAGCAAAATCTAGAACTCTATAAAGCCAGAATGGTTCAAGCTCATGATAAGTTAGTGCGACCTAGAACCTTCCGAGTAGGCGACTTGGTCTTGATTCTTCGGAGGCCTATCTTAGCCCACCGAAAGCTCGGTGGAAAGTTTGAACCAACCTGGCAAGGACCCTTCATAGTGGAAACAGTCTACGAAGGAGGCTCGTATCAGCTAGTGGATTGTAAAGGAGATCACCCAATGCTTCCTATAAACGGGCGATTCCTGAAAAAAATACTATGCTTGATGTAGCTCGAATTTTGAATCAATAAAATTTTTAAATTTTGAATCTATTCAGCTCAATTTTGTCCAAGTTTTTCAAAATCCAAAATTAAATTCAAGATGAATCAAAATCAAATCAATTTTCAAATTCAAATTCCTCAAATTAAAAAATAATTCGAGTCAAATTCAAAACACATCACAGACTTAAAAACTTTTCAAATTCAAATTCGTCAAATCAAGTTTCAAATTCAAACACTTTCAAATTTAAAATCAAATCAATTCAAGATCATGCAAATCTCAAATTCTAGAATTCAGATCTGATCCCCTGTATAAAGCAAGTTTCCTCTATACATGATCATTCCAGACCCGATCCTCTATATGAAGCAAGTTTCCTTCATATACGATCATTCCAGACCTGATCCTCTATATAGAGCAAGTTTCCTCTATATACGATCATCCTGACTCGATCCTCTATGTAAAGCAAGTTTCCTTTACATACGATCACTCCAGACCCGTTTCTGTGTGAAGTAATGCTTCCTTCTCACGGGATCATCCAGTTTTCTTTTCCTTACGGTTAGATGTGAGTCATCGTGCTTTCTTCCCTTAGGATTAGATCTTCTAGTGGTGGAGCATGCCCTCTGTGGCACCACCCTAGTCTCTTTCCAGTTGAGATCCTCTATATAGAGCAAGTTTCCTATATATACGATCAATCCAGATTCGATCCTCTGTGTGAAGCAAGTTCCCTTCACATACGATCATTCCAGGCTCAATCCTCTGTGTGAAGCAAGTTTCCTTCACATACGATCATTCCAGACCCGATCCTCTATATAGAGTAAGTTTCCTCTATATACGATCATCCAGACTCGATCCTCTGTGTGAAGCAAGTTTCCTTCACATACGATCAATCCAGTGAAAGTTCGATAGGGATATTAAGCCCTAGTGAACTAGTCCCGAGGCTAACCAAGAGGGGGGGTGAATTGGTTATTTAAAAAATTTCACGATAACAATGAAAATCTTTTCGATACGTAGCAGCAGAAACACATAAACAAGAACGAAAAGATCAACCACAGATATTCACCCAAGCAGTTAATATCAGAAAAGTAAAGTGCAAAACTGAATCAGAAAAGTAAACCAGATTTTATAGTGGTTCGGTCAACTTGACCTACATCCACTCCCCGGAGCCTCCCCTCCGGGTATTGCACTAAATAAAAAGTGTCTCTCCTTTTGCTCCCACAGCAAGGCGGAGAAGCCTGTACAAACACCTCCTTTCCTTCACACGGTGAGGTAGAGAACCCGACCTCCTTTCGCTTCCTCCTGAACCAGGCAGAGAACCTTCAAACTCCTTTTGCTTCCACCTAAAGCGGGCAGAGAACCCCGGATCTTCTTGCGAACGATCCTCCCACGACGAACACCGACTAGACGAAAGACGATGAGCGGAGAAGACGACTCTTATCCGTGCTCGGAGCAACCTTAGTGAATCCCTCACTAACTCCCCCTCACAAGATCTTCTCTCTCTCTCCCAACTCTCTCTCTCTAGGGTTTCTCAGGGAAGGAAGGCAGTAAAAGATTTTTCCAAATTTTGGAAAAAGTTCTTTTAAAGGAGGGCTTAAAATTTGCCCTAAATCTCAACTGGTCGGCCAAGATCGTCCAGGACGATCGGTAGATCATCCTGTACGATCAGTTCAAATTCAGCTGTTTCAGCCTGGATGATCTGGCTCTTCTGGACGATCAGTAGAAAAAATTGTTCATATCGTCCCGTACGATCCTGCGATCGTCCGGGACGATTAGTGCAAATTGAGGAAAATCGTCCAGAAGACAGTTCGGGTCGTCCAGAGAAATTTGTGCTGGACGACCAAAAAATGACTTGATCGTCCTGTAATATTAGTTCAAAAAGTGCCCAAATCATCCTGAACACAGTTCGGGACGTACAGCTGAAATGCACTAAACAATCATGATCGTCCGGGACGATCCTGCGATTGTTCAGGACGATATGATCGTATCAACCAAAAATAAATTGCTTTCCTTAATTACCAGATTAAATTAGGCATGATTGTACTGAATCGTCCGGGATGATACACGTATCGTCCGGGACGATCAGACCAAGTATCTAAAAATAAGAACTTGCCTAACTTGATCTGGCGGCTGAGAATTTCTGATTTGGGCATATCGTCCCGTATGATCCAAAGATCATCCAGGACGATCTGCTTAATCAGACCCTCTTAACTTAGTCGCCCTAATTAGGGTTTCTGTTTTGGCTGGATCGTCCAGGACGATGTGAAAATCGTCCAGGACGATCTGAACAAAATTTTAACAGAAACTCTAATTCACTCAATCTCTCTCCCTGAGTGTGTGTGTGCAAGGTTACTTAGCTAGGAAATCAGTTACATTACAATTGACTCAATAAAAAGAAAAATCATACATTTGACACACTTGGACCCGATCTTGAGTTGACTTGAGTGGCTCGTGGTCTTTTGTGCCTAAAACAGATTAGCCAAGCAAAACACACTGGAAATATGTTTGTCATCATCAAAACCAGATTTGCAATAATCTCCCCCTTTTTAATGATGGCAAACATTTATAAAGTAGTCTGAAAATACAAGTAAACTAGGAGATCAAACAAAACAAACATTTTTTTTTAAATTTTCATTTAACAGCTAAAATAATACAGGAAATATGACTCAGAAAATAGAAATAGACACGACTACAACTGACTCCCCCTTTTGACATCACAAAAAGGAGGAGGGAAAAACAGAACACTGAAATAAAACATAAAACAGAACAACTACAAAACAGGAAACTAAAACTGAGGCGGATCCTGATCGTAAGAAGGAGGTGGCGGTGGAGGGTAGAAGTAATGGTGAATGGCCTGAAAGTGAGCTCCGAACCAGGCCATGTCCTGGTCGTGCTGCTGTTGCTGCTGCGCAGCATAGTCCGCGAAGCGTTGGATGTCCTCGTTGTGCTGCTGCTCCTGGGCAACCACGTAGGAGTCAAAACGGGCCTCCCACTGGTCGAAGCGCTGCACCAGGTGGTCAAAGGGAGAGGCAATGCGAAGGGGTGCAGGTGCCTCTGGTGCAGCAGAAACTGGAACAGCCTCTTCCTCTTCTTCCTCAACATCCGGGGCGGGCTCCGGATGTAGTCGGGTGCTGTGTAGGACGTGGAATGAGTTGTTTGTGAAGAAGGAAGCAGGGACATCAGGAGGGACAGGATACTGAAGGTCATATTTTGTCTCTATGGCATAGTGAATAAGATGACCTAAAGCTAGAATTGGGCGACGCCTGTGGCCCAGATCTCTAATGGTGGTGAGGTGTTCTATGTATCGGATGATCAGATCAGAGGCATTAAATTCTTGACGGGCCATGATGTAGTAGGTGGTCAAGGACAGGAGCGGGGTAATGTGAATTCGATCCCCCGCCTTTGGAATGACGGAGGAACGAAGGACGTGCTGAATGGTCCGGGCGTCCTTGTCATGATAGGGTGCGTTTGTATTGTGAAGAAAGTGATTGGCGACACTCCAATCATAGTCAGGATCAGTGATAAGCGTGTGAATTTTGTCGCCAGTGACAGACAAGTTGAGAATATTATGAAAATCGTGGGTCGTGAGTTCCACGGGGCGTTGATTTACGTAGGATCGAAGAGTGGAATAGTCCGTGGAAATCCACAAGTTGGCAAAGAAGATTCGAAGGAGTTCCAGATTGAAGGGAAAGGCTAAGGTCAGAATGAAGGTGAGGGAGGTGTGTGCGAACAAATCTAAGATGGGATAAGTGAGAGTGCGGGGATTGATAATCTTGGAGTGCGTGATCCCCACATTATGATAGCATTCGAAAGCCGCCTGATCGGCGGCATTCGGGAAGCAAGGATCGACATGTTCCCGGCACGAACTGGCCCCCTTTTGACGAGACCTTTTGCCACCAGCCATTAGGAACCCAAAGAGGAAGAAGGTAGAAGGAAAGTGGAGGAAAACGGTGTGAAACATATGAAGAAAACTGCTGTTTAAATAGAAAATGGACTGATCGTCCCGTACGATCGCGGGATCGTCCGGGACGATTTGGTCATTTATGACGTCCTGGACGATTGGTCAAAAAGGCGGTCCGATCGTCCAGGACGATTAGACACAGGCAATCGTCCCGAGGAGTCAGGCTGGACGACCGTTGACGAAAAGTATCATCCAGGACGATTAGGTGGATCGTCCCGGACGATATGCAATAAATATGTCAGATAGGCCGAATTCCAATCGTCCAGCGGCTGACACGTGGATCGTCCAGGACGATGGGCAATAATTGGTGCAAAGTCAGCCGTTTGATCAGATCAGGAAGATATGGATCATATCATCCAGGACGATGTAAGGATCGTCCAGGACGATCACCAATAATTGGAATTTTTCAGCAGCAGGAGCAGTGTGGGGACGATTTTGAACGAATCGTCCAGGATGATGTTTGGATCATCCAGGATGAAGTGGATCGTCCAGGATGATAGTGGTATCATCCAGGATGATGTGCAGAAAATAGAAAAAGATGAAGGATGAAAATGATCGATCAGGATCCCACAAACACAACCATGAAATCAGAATAACACAAAAACC
Source organism: Dendrobium chrysotoxum (assembly GCA_019925795.1). Taxonomy (NCBI): domain Eukaryota; kingdom Viridiplantae; phylum Streptophyta; class Magnoliopsida; order Asparagales; family Orchidaceae; genus Dendrobium; species Dendrobium chrysotoxum. The sequence goes on along the minus strand of CM034300.1, from coordinate 26,537,562 downwards.
AATAAAATTGACCACAAAAACATATAAAAGTTTTTTTTTTTTGATTAAGATGCTCGAGAAAATCAGAATTTTTTTCTTGATTTTAGATTCAAAAACCAATGACAGGGCGATTAACAGCGCTAAAATCTAGAAAAGGTTGGAAATAATCAACTTTCGTAACTCCGACCCCGGGCACCTTATCGATGCAAGCCTCTTTCAAAACAAAAATCCGATTCAGAAGAAAAGACATTAGATTTGAAAAGAGATCCTTTCAAGCCTCGTTCCAGAAAAAATATCTGATATAATAGTGTTACAAAGTAAAAAATCAGAAATCGGGATTTTCAAAACTCAAGCTTTTGAAAATATTAAGTGACGCACAGATTTCTCTAAGACATTTAACAATCTGAAAGGGAAGAAAGCTTGGTTTGGGCTCATTTTGTGCCTCTTTTTCAAATTGGTTAGCGCTTTGCGCATCTTTTGATTTTTGATACACTTTGTGTATCCAATTTGGCAATTTCGCATCTTTTCAGTTTTGGGCTCATTTTATGCCTCTTTTTTCAAATTATCTGGCGCACTGCGCATCTTTTATAAGCTTTTTCCTTTTCATAATCATTAAAGAGTCTCAGCTGTGAGATTATCTTCCAGACATAGGAGATGACGCTCCACAGTAAGGAAGAATGATTCACAAAACAAAAGCCATACAACATATAATAAATGCAATCACTTGGTTTAGAAAATCAAACTAATGACTCAAGACTTTGAAAAACACTATTGATATGAGGCAGCTTACTGTAGGAAGATAAAATAATCTCTATTTCAAAAACTATCATTTTAATTTTGAAGAGGATTTTTATTCAAAAGAAACTACACACCAGTAAAGGAGTTAGAGGAAGAGAAACAATTATCAATGTTTCTTCCCTTTAACAGATTCAGCGAAGTCAATCACTGCTTACCAGCTTTCAAACCAAAATAAGATAAAAACTCCCAGTCAAAAATTTAGATCACCAGAAGTAGTGAGCGGTGATCAGATCTTGAAAAGCATAAAATAGTAAGTGCAAGATATGAACCAGTAAATAAATAAAAATAGGTAGAAAATCACAGCAAAGTAAATACTCAAATCAAACTAACAGTAAGCCTAACACAGAAATCAGCAGAAGAAATAAAATCAACTGAAATCAAATAATCAAACCAAAACTAACTAACAGAAATCAGAAATCAAAATACCAAACCTAACTAACAGAAATCAGAAATCATAATACCAAAATTAACTAACAGAAATCAGAATACCAATCAGAACAATCATAAATCAGCAGTCATCAGAATCAAGCATTTATATCAATCACTCCTAATCTGGTTCTCAAAATACTGAATGAGTCAAAGGCCAGTGGTTTAGTGAATATGTCATCCAGCTGATTTTCAGTTGCTACGTGATGTAGCTCAATGTCCCCTTTTGTAACATGATCCCTAATGAAGTGATGCCTAATATCAATGTGTTTGGTCCTAGAATGTTGGATTGGATTCTTAGAGATACAGATGGCACTAGTATTATCACACAGAACAGAAATTGTGCCAATAGGTACTCCTAAATCCAAGACTTGTTGCTTCAACCAAAGAACTTGGGCCACTCAACTCCCTAAGGCAATGTACTCAGCTTCAGCAGTGGAAAGTGCAACTGAGTTCTATTTTCTACTGGACCAGGAGACTAACGACTGTCCTATGAATTGACAAGTCCCAGAAGTACTCTTCCTATCCACCCTACACCCCGCAAAATCAGAATCATAATATCCAATGATCTCAAAAGAGGTGCTGTGCCTAGGGTACAAAATTCCTAGGTTTGGGGTTCCTAAAAGATATCTAAGAATTCTCTTAACAACAGTCAGGTGGGACTCTTTAGGATCAGCTTGAAACCTAGCACAAAGATAAACACTAAACATGATATTAGGTCGGCTAGCAGTCAGGTAAAGCAGTGAACCTATTATCCCTCTATACTTCTTCTGATCAATAGATTTTCCATTTGAATCCTTATCTAACTGAACTGAGGAGGGCATGGGAGTATTGATTGGTTTGGCTCTGTCCATTTCATATTTCTTCAAAATGTCCTTAGTGTATTTTGATTGATTGAGAAAGATTCCATCATCCGTTTGCCTTATGCTAAACTCCAAAAAGTAGGATAATTCTCCAATCATACTCATCTCAAACTCCTTACTCATTATTTTAGAAAACTCTTCACATAAATATTTATCAGAAGATCCAAAAATTATATCATCAACATAGATCTGGACAATGAGTAAGTCATCTCCTAATCTCCTCAGAAAAAGGGTGGTGTCTAAGCTCCCCTTAACAAACTCTCTGTCTAACAGGAATGTGCTAAGCCTCTCATACCAAGCTCTGGGTGCCTGTTTCAATCCATATAAGGCCTTTTTTAATTTATAGACATGACTTGGATATTGAGAACTCTCAAAACCTGAGGGTTATTCTACAAAAATATCTTCTTTAATTACCCCATTTAAAAAGGCACTCTTAACATCCATTTGAAATAGCTTAAATCCCTTATAACAGGCAAAGGCTAGTAGCACTCTAATGGCTTCCAATCTAGCTACAGGGGCAAAAGTCTCCTCAAAATCAATCCCTTCTATCTGATTATACCCCTTAGCCACCAATCTTGCCTTATTTCTCACCACCACACCAGAATCATTCATCTTATTCTTAAAGACCCACTTGGTTCCCACAATACTTTGATTTTTAGGTCTTTCTACTAACTCCCAAACATCATTCCTTACAAATTGATTCAATTCTTCCTGCATAGCTAAAATTCAAAATTCATCCGACAAGGCTTGATTGATGTTGGTGGGTTCAGTCATTGAGATAAAGGCAGAATGGTTTACTTCCTTCCTAAGTCCATGCCTAGTCCTAACACCTTCAGAAGGGTCTCCTAAGATCAATTCTTTAGGATGACTCGAAGAATATCTCCAATCTCTAGGCAACTCGGTTTGAGGTTCTACCCTTTCCTCCAAATTTGTATTTCCAACTCCTTGGGTAATCTCAATAATCTCTTCATCTTCTACTTCAGATCTAGACTCCTTAGGATCAGATTCATCAAACACTACATGGGTTGTTTCTTCCACCACCAAAGTCCTCCTATTGAACACCCTAAAGGATTTCCCCACACTTGAATATCCTAAGAACACTCCTTCATCAGATTTAGGGTCAAATTTTCCTAAGGGTGACTTCCCGTTGTTCAGAATGAAAACCTTACAGCCAAAGACATGGAGGTGGGACAGATTTGGAGTTCTACCCTTAATGATCTCATAAGGTGTCTTGTTCAGTTTGACTCTCACATTCACCCTATTCAGCAGATAACAGGCAGTGTTCACCGCTTCAGCCCAAAAGTATTTTGGAAGTGAATACTCGGCAAGCATGGCTCTAGCGGCTTCCACTAAGGTCCTGTTCTTCCTTTCAGCTACCCCGTTCTGCTGAGGGGTCCTAGGAGCTGAAAAATTATGACTAATCTCATGATTCTCACAAAAACTTTCAAATCTTTCATTTTCAAACTCCCCTCTGTGATCAGTATGGATGGTAATAATCTCATATCCTAACTTCTTCTGAATCCAAGTAGAGAAGGATCTAAACTCATCAAATGACTCAGATTTATGTGACAAAAACTTAACCCAAGTGAACCTCGAATAATCATCTACAATCACAAAACCATAGACTCTCCCCCCTAAGTTGGCAGTGCTAATGGGTCCAAAGAGGTCCATGTGAAGAACTTCTAAAGGTCTAGAGGTGCTAATGTCCTTAACAGAGTGAAAAGAGGACTGGACTTGCTTCCCCAACTGACAGGCATCACACAGGTGATCCTTAGTGAACTTAAGCTTAGGCACACCTCTAACTAAGTCCTTTTGGGTGACTCTCCTAAGGGTTTTCATACTGGCATGACACAATCTCCTATGCCATAACCAAGACTCATCAGCAGCAGTTTTTAAGCAAATTGAATTATCAGATTTAATGCTACTTACATCCAGCTTGTAGACGTTGTTGATCCTTTGCCCCTACAAAATAACTTCATCATTTAAGCTTAAAATGCAGCCAGTGGGTAGGAATTTGATGCTGTATCCCTTGTCACAGAGTTGACTGATGCTCAGCAAGTTGTGTTTCAGTCCATCTACAAGCAAAATATTATCAATCATAAAATTCTTGGAATCACCAATTATACCTGAGCCTACCACCTTCCTGGTGGTGTTATCTCCAAGTGTAACCTTGCCTCCAGCTCTGGCCTCCAGCGAAATGAACTGATTTGCATCTCCAGTCATATGTCTCGAACATCCGCTGTCCAGGTACCACATACTCTCACGAGGTCTTGTGTGAGAGCACACCTACAAAAGTATCAAACGTCAGTCTTAGGAACCCAAATAGGTTTGGGTTCCTTCTTATGAAAAGAAGAATGCAATGCATGCGTGCTGTGCTGTGAAACAGGCAGTTTGGGTTTCCACACCCAATGTGTACTACGGTGAACAGTGTAGGTGTGAGAAATATGTCTTAACATGCCACATGAAAAACATCTAACACCAGGAAAAGGGTTAACTAATCTACGTGGATGATAATGCCTCTTCCTAGATGTATATGAAACATGCTTTGAAGAACTTGCAACAGATTTTTCAAAAGGTGGCGGTGCATAAAACTGTTCAAAAGTAGGCGGTGTTTTGTTCTTTTCAAAAGCACTGATCTTTACCTTCAAAAACTCATTTTCTTTCTTTAAACTTGCAATTTCAAATTTCAAGGTTCCCTTGCTACTTTCTACTTCACATGCCATTGTATCTAATTCTTTAAAAGCTCTTTCTAAGTCCACATGCGTAGTTTTTAATGAATCATGCTCAGAAACTAAATCAGAATATTTTTTATTCAACTCATCGAATTCATCAAGCAAAGACATGTGATTGGAATCAAGTGTGGAATGATCTTTAACTACAGAATCATGCTCTTTTTGCAAAGTTAAGTAATCTAATTTCAAACTAGCATGAGTTTTCTTAAGCTTCCTATACGATGTATGAATTCTTTTAAAAACTTTAAATAATTGATCGTAAGTCAGCTCACATACCTCTTCCTGGTCCGACTGACCAGGGTGATCATCAGCCATCAGACATAAGTTTGTTTCCTCCTCTTCAGCTTCAGTCTCAGAAGAGTCGGATGCAGAGTCTGCCCAGAACACCTTCTAAATCCGCTTCTTGTCCTTTCTGAACTTTGGTTTCTCCTCACCCTTCTCCTTGCTTGGGTGAGCTTTAAGTGTAGGACAATCAGCCTTAATGTGTCCAGGCTTCCTGCATTCAAAACAAACAGATTCAGATGAACCCTTAAAAATTTTATTGGACTTACACTTGTTCCACTTATGATAGTTCTTATGTTTCTTCCTTAGAAAGCTTTTGAATTGCCTTGTGATTAAGGCAACATCATCGCTATCAGACCCAGAAGTGCTAGCATCTGAATCCTTGGCCTTTAGTGCCACTGTCTTCTCTTTCTTGCGTTCACCTGCATCAAGTTGCCTTTGGTTCACCCCTTGCTCATAAGCAATGAGTGATCCAAGTAAGCTGTCAATAGAGTAAGTATTTAAATCTTTAGATTCAGTAATAGCAGTAATCTTAGCATCATAAGAAGCAGGCAAACATCTAAGAATTTTGTTCACTCTTTCGTAGTTAGTAAGTTCTCTACCTAGAGCATGCAAAGAGGTAACAATCTGAGTGAACCTTGTGTACATTTTTGAAATAGTCTAACTAGGTTTCATGCGAAAAAGTTCATAATCATGTAACAAGATGTTTAACCTAGACTGTTTGACTTCAGTTGTACCTTCGTATGTTATACATAATCTATCCCAGATTTTCTTTCCCATTGTACAAGTAGAAACACGCATATAGTCTTCAGATTTTAAAGCACAAAAGAAACAGTTCAAGCATTTTGCATTTAACTGTGCTAAATCTCGATCATCAAATGTCCAATCAGCAAAAGGTAATTCAGTTTTCATATTGTTAATCAGTCTAAAAGGTGGTTCGTATCCGTCCTTAACTAACATCCACATGCGATAATCAATAGATTGCAGAAAAGTAGACATGCGTGTTTTTTAAAAATCAAAAGGAATATTATCAAACAACGGTGATCTTGTAATAGAATAACCTTCAGCAGTATTACGATTATTATAGTTAGCCATGGATCAAATTCAAAAGTTTTTAAACCTAAATTTTGAATCCCGCTCTGATACCACTTGAAAGTTCGATAGGGATGTTAAGCCCTAGTGAACTAGTCCCGAGGCTAACCAAGAGGGGGGGTGAATTGGTTATTTAAAAAATTTCATGATAACAATGAAAATCTTTTCGATACGTAGCAGCAGAAACACATAAACAAGAAGGAAAAGATCAACCACAGATATTCACCCAAGCAGTTAATATCAGAAAAGTAAAGTGTAAAACTGAATCAGAAAAGCAAACCAGATTTTATAGTGGTTCGGTCAACTTGACCTACGTCCACTCCCCGGAGCCTCCCCTCCGAGTATTGCACTAAACAAAAAGTGTCTCTCCTTTTGCTCCCACAGCAAGGCGGAGAAACCTGTACAAACACCTCCTTTCCACCACACGGTGAGGCAGAGAACCCGACCTCCTTTCGCTTCCTCCTGAAGCAGGCAGAGAACCTTCGAACTCCTTTTGCTTCCACCTGAAGCGGGCAGAGAACCCCGGATCTTCTTGCGAACGATCCTCCCACGACGAACACCGACTAGACGAAAGACGACGAGCGGAGAAGACGACTCTGATCCGTGCTCGAAGTAACCTTAGTGAATCCCTCGCTAACTCCCCCTCACAAGATCTTCTCTCTCTCTCCCAACTCTCTCTCTCTCTCTAGGGTTTCTCAGGGAAGGAAGGCAGCAAAAGATTTTTCCAAATTTTGGATAAAGTTCTTTTAAAGGAGGGCTTAAAATTTGCCCTAAATCTCAACTGGTCGGCCAAGATCGTCCAGGACGATCGGTAGATCGTCCTGTACGATCAGTTCAAATTCAGCTATTTCAGCCTGGACGATCTGGCTCTTCTGGACGATCAGTAGAAAAAATTATTCATATCGTCCCGTACGATCCTGCGATCGTCCGGGACGATTAGTGCAAATTGAGGAAAATCGTCCAGAAGACAGTTCGGGTCGTCTAGAGAAATTTGTGCTGGACGACCAAAAAATGACTTGATCGTCCAGGACGAAAGGGTCATCGTCCTGTACGATTAGTTCAAAAAGTGCCCAGTTGTCCTTAACACAGTTCGGGATGTACAGCTGAAATGCACTAAACGATCATGATCGTCCGGGACGATCCTGCGATCGTCCAGGACAATATGATCGTATCAACCAAAAATAAATTGCTTTCCTTAATTACCAGATTAAATTAGGCATGATTGTACTGAATCGTCCGGGACGATCAGACCAAGTATCTAAAAATAAGAACTTGCCTAACTAGATCTGGCGGCTGAGAATTTCTGATTTGGGTATATCGTCCCGTACGATCCAAAGATCGTCAAGGACGATCTGCTTAATCAGACCCTCTTAACTTAGTCGCCCTAATTAGGGTTTCTATTTTGGCTGGATCGTCCAAGACGATGTGAAAATCGTCCAGGACGATCTGAACAAAATTTTAACAGAAACTCTAATTCACTCAATCTCTATCCCTGAGTGTGTGTGTGCAAGGTTACTTAGCTAGGGAATCAGTTACATTATAATTGACTCAATAAAAAAAAAATCATACATTTGAAACACTTGGACCCGATCTTGAGTTGACTTGAGTGGCTCGTGGTCTTTTATGTCTGAAATAGATTAGCCAAGCAAAACACACTGGAAACATACTTGTCATCATCAAAACCAGATTCGTAACATCCAGATTCGATTCTCTGTGCAGAGCAAGCTTCCTCTACACATGATCACTCCAGACCCGATCCTCTATATAGCGCAAGTTTCCTTTATATACGATCAATCCAGACTCGATCCTCTGTGTAAAGCAAGTTTCCTTTACATACGATCACTCCAGATCCGATTCTGTGCGAAGCAATGCTTCCTTCTCACAGGATCATCCAGTTTTCTTTTCTTTAAGGATAGATGTGAGTCATCGTGCTTTCTTTCCTTAGGATTAGATCTACTAGTGATGGATAACGCCCTTTGTGGCACCATTCTAGTTTCAAATTTTAAATCTTTAAGTCTGACCTCCTATAGGAAGCAATATTATCTTCCTATGAGATCATCCAGCTCTCTTTTCCTCAGAGTAAGTATTCTCCTTCTCTTAAGATTAAATTCCCCAGTGATGGAGTAAGTCCTCTATGGCACCATCCTGGAATCAATCTCAATCAAGCTTTCTCTTCTTTTAGGGTTAGGACTTCCCTTCCCTTAGGATTAGATATACTAGTGGTAGAGTACGCTGCCCTCAGCACTACCCTAGTATCATGTCAAATTCAATTTTCTAAGGTTAGGATTTCCCTTTCCCTTAGAATCAAATCTAGACTTGATCCTCTGTAGTTAGGAATTCTTCCTTTCTATACGATCATCCAGTCCTTCTTTTCCTTTAGGGATAGGACTTCCCTTCCTTTAGGATTAGATCTACTAGTGGTAGAGTACGTTGTCTCAGCACTACCCTAGTATCATTTCAAATTCAACTTTCTAAGGTTAGGATTTCCCTTTCCCTTAGAATCAAATCTAGACTCGATCCTCTATAGTTAGGAATTCTTCCTTTCTATGTGATCATCCAGACCTTCTTTTCCTTTAGGGTTAGGACTTCCCTTCCTTTAGGATTAGATCTACTAGTGATAGAGTACGCTACCTCATCACTACCCTAGTATCATTTCAAATTCAATCTTTTAGGGCTAGGATCTCCTTTCCTTAGATTAATTTCAAATTCAATCCTTTATAGTTAAGAGTTCTTCCTTCCTATAGGATAACCCAGACTGCCTTCTCCTTTAGGGATAGATTCTTCCTTTCCCTTAGGACCAGACCCACTGGTGGTAGAGTACGCTTTTCCTAGCACTACCCTAGTATCTGTTCAAACCCCGATTCCCCAGGGATAAATTTATTTTTCCCTTAGGATCAAAACTCCAGACTTGACCATTCTATTCGATCAACACCAATATGTGCAATAGAACTACATTCTATTACACATATTGGGGGTCCATTTGTTGACCTCATTTTTGTATGAGGTTAGCAGGACCAATCAAAACCTTAGGATCTTTCCAATCCTTAGGATCAATCCTGACTCTATGATCAATCTGATCCTAGATCAATCCAGTTTCAAATTAATCTGATCCTAGATCAATCCAGTTTCAAATCAATCCTGACCCCAGATCAACACAACTTAAAACCAATCTAGACTCTAGGATCTCCCTAGATTTCAATCCCTAGGATCTGCTCTAGACCCTAGGATCTCTTCAATTTAATCCTGACCCTAGGATCAATCTGATCTTAGATCAATCCAGACTTTCAGTCAATTTAGATTTCAAATCTATTTTGATTTCAAACCCATTTAAGCTTCAAATCAAATTCAACATTAAGCCAATCCAGATTTATTTAATTTCTAGATCATCCTAGACCTTAGATCTTAGGATTTCTAAACTTTAGGATTTTCCTAGATTTCTAACCCTAGGATCTACCCAGACTCTAGATCAGTCTAGGTCTTAGGATTCTCCTAGACCTCAGATCTGTCTAGACCCTAGGACCTTCCTAGAATCCAGATTTTAGGATCTATTCTAGATCCTAAGAACATTCTAGATCCTAGACCTTGGGATTCTCCTAGATCCATCTAGATCTTAGGATTATTCTAGACCCTAGAATTCCTCTAGATCCTTCTAGACCTTAGGATCCTCCTAGAACTTAGATCCTAGGATTTTTCTAGATCTTAGGGTTATTCTAGACCTCAGATCCTAGGACTTCTAGATTCTAGGATCTTCCCAGACTCCAGTCCCTTGGATCTATTCTAGACCCTAGGATTCCTTTAAGCTGATCTGGACTCCAGGACCTATTCTAAACCCTAGGATTCTTCTAGATCAATCCAAGCTTCAATTCAATCTAGACTTAATTCAAACCCTATCATTCAAACTCAAAATCCAGCTTAAAACCAGAAATCCAGATCAAATTCCAAGGCCAAAGGTCTAAGTTCTGAAAGCCTTTTCCAGCAAATCTTTGAACATTTCAAAACCCTATCAAATGACCTCTGATTCAAGGTCTGTCAGTTCCACACTGATGTGACATGTCTTTAGAGGCAACCCTCCAAATTTGAGCTCATTCTGAGGTCTCTAACCCCAGAAACTGAATTGAAATCCAAAGGCTGTAAAACCTTCAAATATTTACAGTCTATGCCACTGGATCTACCACCCAGTGGATTTTGACCCTGGAGCTTTCCCCAAAGCTCCAAATCACTTCCAGATCCTTGATTATGACCTATTGATCATTAAACTGCATTTTTTTGGACTCAATTTGACCCCCAGTTGACCAGGGGTCAAAATGACCAAAATACCCCTATGGGGTGTAACTGGTCACTTGAACCAAATGACCTCCAAATCAAATGCAGTCACTTCCAGCAAATTTCAAATGTCAAACCCATTGAACCCAGAACCTGCCCCTGGGTCAACCTGGTTGACCAAGTCAACCTAGTTGACCTAGAAGGCCCCTTTAGGGTCAAAATAGGTCATTCTGACCAAATGAGCTCCCTAGACCTTGAGACCACCACCAGTAGACTCAGAATATCATTCTGAACTGGTTGGACCCAATCCCTGACCCTTGGTCAACCTGTTTGACCAAGTCAACCTAGTTGACATATTAGGCCCATTAAGGGCCTAAACAGGTCATTTGATCTAGATGACCATTCCAGACCCTAAAAATACTTCTACCAGACTTCAAATATTATTTAAAATTGATTTAGTCCAGACCCTGGCCCTGAGTCAACCTGGTTGACCAGTTCAACCTAGGTTGACCAATTTAAACCCTTAAGCTATTTGAACCCAATCAATCCTCAAATCAACCTCAATTTATTTCCAATTCCTCTAATCAATTGTCTTAGTGATTTGGGTTAGATTAGACCCTTTGACCCAGTCAACAGTTGACCTAGTCAACTTAATTCAAATCTAGTCAAAGTTGATCTATTTGAATTAATTTAATGACTTTTAAAGAATCAACTCATTCAAAGCATATCAATCCCTTGTTTTCACTCTATTATAGAGTTTAAAACATTAAAATTTAACTTAAGCTAAATCCTAGGGATTTTGACCAAAGTCAACATGCATATTTAGTTAAACATCCATTGGCTTACATTAATACTTATGTAATCTTTTTTCAAATCCCTTTTTAAATCATCCCAACCAGCTTTTGGTGTCATTTGGATGCCACCTCACCACTCCTTAGTTGTTTTGACTAGTCAACCTAGTCAACAAGTGAGTAAAAGGTGGTCAAAGGGTTAATTTACTCATCTAAATGCATTCTACTTAAATCATCTTAAATCCAGCAACTCTAGAAGCTTCCTAGAGCCTCTCCATAACCTTTAGATCAAGATCAAATGGCTCTTAGCCATTCCACATGCTCACAAGGTGACAAAACCCCCTTTCCACCTCATTTGTACCCTTGTCCTTTGATCCACCTGCTCCCAACAACTTCCTGGACAGGTGGAGGCCATCTGGAGTCCATCCAAAGTAATCAAAACCGTCCATTCAATTTTGGGAAGATTGAATAGGGAATAACCCTTCCTAAGGGTCTCATTGAACACCTCCCATTCTCTCTCCATATTCGAGCCATTCAGCTGAGTTCTCTGCTGATTCAAGCCTCCAAGAACTTCATCAACATTTTCCAATCAAATCCCACCGTCAAAGCCCCACCAGAGATCAAGATTCCGGCGAGCTCAAGCCAAATCCGTCCAAGGCTTCGTCTGGTCAACCTGTAGCTCCTCCAGCTGCGACTTCAACTAAGAAAAGGAGCGTGGACAATCTACAAGTGCAACCAATCCATTATCCTATTAATCCAACGGTGAAAATCTTTAAAACCTCTAGCCCTAGGACACTACATTTAGGTTTAATTAACTTTTTATTAATTTGGTTTTAAGTTAAACCAAGTATTCCACACGATTTCTGTTCACCTACTCTACCTAGGTTTAAAATTTTATTGTATTTGGTTAATCGGATTGGGAGAACAAGCCAAATATCTGATTCTAGGGCTTGGTTCGCCCCTTGCATGAACTGTGTACGATCAGAGCCATTGATTTTGTGATCAACGGCTCTGATCGCACCTTTCCACGGTATTTCCAACCGTGTATCAATGGCTGATCAAGTTTGCGGGCGTATACCTCGATCAGGGCCGTCGATTTCGAACCACGCAGAATCAACGGACAAGATCGATGTCCACGTGGTTAAGTGAAACCGCGTGGGGCATTAAGCGGCTGACATGTGTTGACCGCCGCCGCGCGTTTTGTCTCAGCGAACCAGCTTGCGCCGCATGTCCTGCCGCCGCCACCTGCATTAAAAATGATTTAAATATTGTTTTTAAATCATTTTAAATGGGAAAAATCAGTAAAAAAAATTAAATTAATTTCAAATTATATAAAAATATATATTATATATTAATATTTCAAAAAAAAATTTAATATTTGAATCAATATTAATTTAAAATATTAATATAATGTAAATTATTTTATATAATTATATATTTAGTATTTTAAATTAATATTTGATAAAAAAAATGATAATTAAAATATTTAATAAATTTTGAAATTTTATTTTAAAGTTAAATTACAAATTTCAGATCATTAAAATGAAAAATATATTTTTTTTAATATTTAATTTTAATTTGATTAATTTGGGATATATTTATATATTTTAAATAATCTTCTTCTAATTAAAAATTTAAGCATTTAATTAATACTTGTTTAGATTTAAACTAAAAATATTTTTTTTTTAATTCAAAAATACTTAAAACTCAAATTAATATAATTGAATGATTATTTTAGCTATTATTGGTCTTAAATTAAATTAAATACCTTTAATTAACATTAAACTTCAAATTTTCAAATTAAACTCAATTAAATATATATATATATATATATATATATATATATATATATATATATATATATATATATATATATATATATATATATATATATATATATATATATATATATATATTACATCAAAAATTCCAGAATTTTAAATATTTTGACTTGAAATTAATTTTAAAGATTTAAAACTTTAATTATTTTAAACAATTTAAATTATTTTAATATTTTCTAATATTTAATCAATATTATATTAAATATTGTATTAAATATTTTCAAATTTTAAAAATTAATTTTCAAACTAGTTGGAGAATCTCTCAAAAGTATTTTTGAATTATTTGATAATATTTTGAATTAATTTATTTTAAATTTTATATATATATATATATGGTTATATATATATATATATATATATACTTTAAAACTTATTTTTTTAAAACTATATACATTTAAATCCCTAAGTTTTGAGAGGTTCTTCGAAATTTTAAACATAGCTTGAGCATGTGAATAGAGTTAATGGAGAACGATCCTTAATTAATGAACAATTAGTTTTGCTAATTGTCTATTAATTAAGTCTTTTAGTTAATTAAGTTATTTTAAGCTTGCATGTGTAGGTGCACACACCACTTAGCTTTAAGGCTCTCCTAGATCTTGGATTTGATTGTGTTTGCATGTCCACTTATCATGTTATGTCAAGGGTTAGTGAAACATGGATTTGAACCCACTTAACTTAGTGTCATTAAGGACAATAATTAAGGACTTATTTAGAGAACTTAGAATATTTCCAAAAATTAGGATTCACCTCCTATTAATTTGAAACTTTGAACACTTAAACATAGTGACATCCTAAGCCTTAAGAAAAATCATCACTGAATCTTGGAGTCATTAGGCCACTTAATTAGCTTAATCAAATTTGAACCTTAATTAAGCCTTAAAACCTTCTAAAAATTCTAATAAATCAAATTTAAATCCAAAAATTACATATAATACCTCAAACTGACCAGAATCAAACCCTTAATCAATGAAAAATAAAAGCCCCTTGACTGGACTTCAAAATTAAGCTTAATTTAATTTTAATTGAAATTCAATAATTAATTAATTTAATTAATTAAAAATAATTAAAATTCCAGAAAATTTCCAAACACTTGGAAATCACTCCTTAGGTCATTCCTGACCTTTGGAGTTGATTTCAAGAAGTTTGGAGGTCATTTGGATTCAAATCACAAAAAAGGGTCTCTAATTAAACAATTAAATAATTCAAATAATTATCAAAACTTCAACAATTCATAACTAATTCAAATGAACTCCAAATTGAGCAAACTCAAAGGCATACAACTCATCTTAAGCTCTAATATTTGTTAAAAATGTTAAGTTTCCAGAAATCAATCAATTTTGAAAAAGTCAACTTTTGGTCAAACTTAGTTCAAATTTAAGTTAAAACTTCAAACCTTCATAATAAAATGTAGAAAAATCCAATTTCAATGTACTTACTGTCTAACTGATCGTATTAAGGTCTAGTATTTTAATAAAATATTAACGTTCCAGAAAACATTTTAAATCAAAAAGTCAATTTTTAACCCCTTGAATTAAATCATTAAAATAATCCAAAAAATATCAAAATTCAATAAATTTCCAAAAATTCCAGAAAATATTAATTTGAACTTAAAACCAGCAACCAATCAATTTGAATAAAACTTATCAACTCTCAAATATTAATTAAACTTAAATCATTTAATTATACCGGGTACCACTGGGTAACCCAAGCCTACGAGGCTATTAAATTAGCCCCAAGGAAGGTGAAATAAACTTCATGGCCTCGGTGTACAACAAAGGTGGTATCCAATAAACAATCAAAATCATTTTTTAAAATCGATTTTAAATCATTAAGATTTAAACTTTAACCTAAATTTTCTCTTAAACCTTCAACCAACTTGAACCTCAAGCAACTTCAATCAAGTGCCTATCTAGGACATATCAAAACCACACAGCCTCCTACACACACTTTAGATGGTTTGCTAGGACAACCAACCCTAGTCTTAGGCTAGGCCGGTGTTTACTTTTTTGCTGTATGCTGGATTTTTGAGCTTTCACTGCATGCTGTTTGCTAGACATAGAATTACTATGATTGTTTATTTCTTTACTGCATTCTGTGATATGATTGATTGTACGATAAATCTACCCTTAGGTTAGGAACGATTTATACTAATTCAATCTTATGCATGTGGCCATGCTCATACAGGGCATTAAATAAAGGGGGCAAAATTATAATTACCAAATTACATAGGTGCTCCAGAAAATTGCCTAAGTCCCCCTTTACATCAAAAAGAGCATGGCCAAGTGTGGCTGTGATTGAGCATTTTAATTTCAAATAAACAACTGCTTGGGATGTCAAATATAAACTGCTGATTATTAGGATAACCCTGCAGGTTGTTGAGTCTAGATTTTTTTATTTTAATTGATGTAATTTGAATGTAAATTGAGTTGTAAATTATTTAAAGTACTTTGAGATTGGGATGTTTAAACATCCAATTTGGAATCCAAAGAGGAAGGAACATCCCTTAGGGGAGAGTTCCTATCCATTTGGAGATCCAAATTAGGATGAATTTCAAATATCCAAAGAGAAAAGATAACACCCCTATTCAGGGGGAGTTTCTTTTCATTTGGATATCCAGACCCGACGATCCAAGGAGTTCCAAGAAGACGAAGGAGTGAAGAATGAGAAGAATCTCAAATCTCAAAGTCACTTGAGTCTTAGGAGTAGAATCCGGGTTGTAGTCAGTGGTACCTGGCCACTTTACTTTCCTGCAGACACTGGGTTGTATAATTAAGGGCACTTGCCTATGGACTTTCATTTTGAATATTCATTTAATTATTTAATTAATTTAATTGATGTGTTGATTGTGATTAAGGACCAGCATGCTTTTAGTAGTTTATTTGGCGCTTATTGTATGTCGTATTTGATTTAGCCTGGAACCCGATCGGAGGCTCGTGAGGGTACGGTTATAAACTTTTTCTATTTAAACAAAATTAAAAAATTTAAGCTCAGATAGAAACTCTAACGATCTTAAGAAGTAAGCCCGGACTCGCCGGGGGTTTTTCATGCATTCATATTGAATTTTCTCTACCGTGTTAGGCACCTCCCCGCCTGCGGGTTCTGGCAGACCACCTACCTATTAGGGTGCAGTTCTGTCCAAGGGGATGTTGTGCAATCTCTAGGATAAAATCTATTTTTTTTAAGCCTGATTTTAAAACTGCTTCATATTGATTTAAGCATTTTATCGAGTCAACTAGCATGCATTGCATTAGTAACAAATTAAAATTGAGTCTAATTCTTAATTGCATTTTTATTTAGCATTTCACCCAACATATGTTAAGGGGTCAATTAGGATCTGCTCTAGATGTCGACCCCAACTCCTCAAACTCAATCTTAAATAACGTCCTTAACCACTCTTTCATAAAGACTTTGACTCATAGTTTTAAAGCGTTTAGGTGGTTTAGCTGGCTCCCCAATCCAGGCTGGGATAAGTCTAGATTGCATTGCATTAGCTAAGTTCTGGGTCACTGATTTTCAGTACCCAATTTTAGACTTAGGTTCTGAGGCAAATCTCTAATCTTAAGACCTCAACCTTCTGGGAATCTGATTCTCACTTTCTAATAAAATTGATCATTTAAACATTAAATCTCTTTCAATCAAATTCAAGCCCAACATTTAGGATAGTTTGGGGTGTTTCTGAAGTAATTCAGAATCTTAAAGCACCTCCTACTCTTCTTCCTTTGACTCCAGAAATAAGTGTTCAACCTTGAACCAATCCCATTTGAAAATTCAAGTCCTTAACCTTCTTTGATATCAATCTTCGAATTCTTAAACAAAATTCGTATCGTTATTTTAATCGAGAGTATTCGTAGGAAATTTTCTGGTTTCCTACGATGTAATTAACTACGAGGGCTTGCTCTCGTAGGAGATTTAAAAACCCAGACCAGATTATCAAAATCAAGCTTTTTCAAAACCTTTAATTAATTATCTTTGGGAAATCAAAGCAAAAAATGGCGATCATTATTTTTATATTCAAACTATTGATAATGATTGATATCTTCTTTCTTCGGATAGATATGTCAATTACAATCATAGTTCTGATTATAAAATTAATGATCCTATTCAGATTAACATAATCAAACAATTGATTAAACATCATTTTGATCTTTCGAGATCGTGTGTTGTTTCCCCTTGAGTTTGATTGTGATAATCAGGATAAATCAAGATTTGTAATCTGAACCTATTAGGGAACGATATGTTCACCTTTCGAGGTGATATATCATTCATATTAAGTGTTCAATTATAAAATCAAAATTCCAGAAATTTAACTTTTCCAAAGAAAATTAAACATTTTCAAAACTATATTTTTCAATCAAACACCTATCCACTACTGAAGTTGAATACATAGCCTTAGGAAGTTATGTGGTCCAAGTTCTTTGGTTAAAGTAATAAATACTAGGTTTAGGATTACCTGTGGGCACCATGTCAATCTTATGTGATAACACTAGTGCCATCTTCATTTCAAAGAATCCAATCAACACTCCAAGACCAAACATATAGATATAAGACACCATTTTATTAGAAACCATGTTACCAAAGAAGACATAGAGCTACACCATGTAGCCACTGAAAATCAACCTGCTGATATCTTTACAAAACCATTAGCCTTTGAAACCTTCAGCAACTTAAGAACTAGATTAGGTGTGATAGATATTCATGCTTGAAATGGATGCTTTCTATTTCTGCTTTTTCCTGTTTTATTTGTATGTTTATTTCTGCTTATGTGTTTTTGTTTTATGCTTTTAATTTTGTGTTGTTTTCCTTTAATATTTTAAAAATCAGATCACTACTCACTTCTGCTTTTAAATTTATTTTTTAAAATAATATTTTTATCCTATTTTTATTTAGAAGCATGTAAGCAATGATTGAGTCCTCTAAAATAGTTAAAGGAGAAAATATTGATGATTATTTCTCTTCCTCTAACTCCTTTAGTCATGTATTTTCTTTTTGAATCAAAATCTATTTCAAATTACAAGTTAGAATTTAAAATAGAGATCTTTTTTATCCTTCCTACAGTAATCTATCTCATATGAATAATATTCCAAGTCAATAAATCTCTTTCAAGTTTTCTCAATCAAGTTGTTTGTATTTATCATATGGACAGAAATCTATTTTGTGGTTTACCCTTCTTTATATAAGAGAGTGAGTCTATCTTATCTCATATATGGAAGATAATTTTAGAACTGAGAAATTTTTTAAAGATTTAGAAAAGAAGCAAGCATGTAAAAATAAGAAGAGGCATAAAATGAGCTTAAAACTGAAAAGATGTGTAATGATCGCCAAATAATTGCAAGATGCATAAAGTGCAACAAAAACTAAAAGATGTGCAATGTGCACCAAAAGTTGATAAAGAGGCACAAAATGAGTCCACTATGAGTTAGCTTGCATTTCTTTTAAATGCTTAAAATCTTAGAAGACTCCTTATGCCAATTGATATCTCCTCCTATACTTGAATTTGAAATTTATGATTTTTGATTGATTACTTTACAATATTATTCTATTAGATATTTTTCTGAAATAAAGTTTGAAAAGATCACTTTTCCTTTCTAATTTCTTTTATGATTTAGATTTTTGTTTTAAAAGGATTTTGACCTGTAAGGAGTTTGAGCTAGGTTTAACAAAATCGATTTTCTAACCTTTCTAAATTTCAACATTGTCAATTCATTTCTTAAAAAAAACTTTGATTTTATCTTATTGTTATTTTTATCATATTTTTTGATTGATTTTTTGTTATTTTTCTTGATTTCTATTTTGAACCCTTCATGATCATCACATTCCATTCTCTAAGTTCTTCAATGTTTGTTCACATCGTACAATACAATTTACATCATATTGTACGATCTTAACAAAACATCACTTCTCTAATCACATCACATCCAATATTTTTTTTATTTCTATTGATTGTCTATTTTTTGTGAAGTATTTACTTTGTTCTATTTAGTATTTTCTTTTTCCACTTTTTGTGATGTCAAAAGGGGAAGTAGTAGTTTATTGGTTGTTGTTAGTTATTTGCATATTTTATTTTAATGAAGTTAGTTTCCTATTTGGTGTTTACTGTTCTATATTTATTTAAGAAATATTAAAAAAATAAAAATAATATTTAAAATATAACTCTCCTTATTTTCAAAATTTCATCTTCTAAGGGGGAGTCTCAGAGAATGTCAACGGATTTTGAATATCCTTAACAATAATGTTTGCCATCATTAAAAAGAGAGATTGTTGCAAATCTGGGCCCAAGCACTGTAATTTTGATGATAACAAATATTATTGTTTCCTTATCACTATTATTATTACATATCTATTTTATTGCCCTGCTAACATTTCAAATCCACAAGTCCACTGGCAACATCAATCAGCTCAAGATCGGGTAAATTAGGGTTGAGTAAGTCTGTAATTTCAATTTCTATGTATTCCGCATTTTAATTGTAAACTTAATCTGCTTCGGCATTATGGGATAAACTTGTTTGTTTTAAAATATTTAAAAAGATAAAAGGATTTTTCTTTTTTGCTTTAAGTAATTATTAAGATAACTCATTCACCTCCATGTTGGTTAGTCTCGGGCTTGTTCTTAAATTTTGAACAACCTTCACAAACTTTCAATGTTAGCATTAGCATATATTATGGAGGACCTGTTAATTGACATGAACAATTTTTACTTTTGTGGTGTATCAACTAAATTTTAATCACAAAAATAAATTTGAAGTATACTCAAACTAAATGAAATGCTGAAGTCTCATTAATTAGCTGTGTCACATCGATTTGACACATTTGAACCTCTTACTCATAGAAAGATTCCTTTGTAATTTGAAGTATAATATTGTCCTCATCTTGGTATTTGTTAGAACCAATTCATTTTCAATATATACAATTAACATCTTCAAGAAGCCTACTTTAATAAAAATTTAAAAACTTAATCATCAGTTAGGGCAACATAATAAAATTAGTGCTCACAGGTGACAACACTCAAAAATTCACTATAAATTTAGAAATTTCATAATTTCGTCGTCTCAGGATTCTCATTTTAAGTTCTTGTAATCTTATATGTCTTGAGACTTATACAGGGTGATTTCTCCCACTGATATATATAGGGAAAAGGTATTCTTCAATGCTCAGTTGGCCATCATACGGTAAGATTAATGAAGCTAAATGCCTGCTCATTATTATGATGAAGTATACGGTATACAAAGTACTATATCACTTAATTAGAAAGAATGAGATATATATGTAAAAATAAACTTTATTCATTATTTGTGGGGTTGATGAGTGAACATAATTTAAATAATTGACACTAACCAAATCTTTAAAGATACACGTTGACAAATACACCTATAATATCTTGTTGTAAACAATCAACTCATATTTCTTATGAAGTACTCCATTAATTATTTTGGAGGCCAAATATAATTTTGTCAATAAATATCAACTCATATAGACGAGTTGATGAGGAAAATTTTTTGAATGCACTACAAGAAACTGTCTATTATCAGTGGATTTTTCTGACGAAAATGGACACTTTTTGACAAAATTTTAGTGTTCCAGCAGATTTTTTTTTTGTCAGTATAAGCCGCATAGGAAACACAATGTGTTGGCACTTGTTCTGACGTCTTTTTGATGGTTTTTCATTTTGGTTGTGGCGGTGATCGAAATGGCCGTTTAAACAATATAGCTGTCGGAGATTTCCATCGACATTACAGGCGGTTTAGCCTTTGATATTTTTTCGCGGTTTGACCACCGATTATTTCTGGCGGGTGGGCCGTTGGGAAACTGACGGAAAGCTTGAAAATCATCGAAAATTTCTAATGGTTTATTTATTATTTCGGTGGCTTGTAATTTGTCCAGTATCAAAGTCTGCAGTGATTAGGTTGTCGGTAGGCCCCCAGAAACCTGTAGCAAGGTAAAAAAAATTGACAGCTTCTTAATTATCCATAAACTCCTCCATATTTGATACCTACAGTATATGCATAATATAAATAAAATAAAATACACTAACACACAATATTCATAATCAACACATACTAAAAGACTTGAAAGCATAAAGTCTAAAATAAACAAACTTTAAAACATAATAAAATATAAGTATAACAACACAAAAATATAAAGTTTAATATAAACAAACTTTAAAACATAAAGTTCAACTACAATAAAGAGTTCACAATAATATGTTCCCAAAGAAAAGCTTGTTCTTCAAAGTCCAATAACAACTTCAACATCTTTCGTCACTTCGTTGCCCTGTGATTCATGCACAGGCTCTTGATCCTTTTTCTTTTAATTTTTAGCTCAATATGATCGCAGCTCCGCCTGCATCTCAGCTTGAATCTGGCTCATCTCCTATATCTCTTTTTTTAAGAGCAGCAAACCTCTGGCTAACTGTTTCTTCAACTACACCAGCATCATAAAATACTGAGGTGGATGTACTGCTCTCAATAGCATATCCCTGCAAACCTAAGCAATAAACCTCCCCCTCTGTCTTCATGCAATAGCTTGTAACCATGTGTGATACTTAGAGTACTGGGTCGATTCTGAAGATGATCCCTCACCAGTAGACGGCTGACCCTCCCGAAGTCGTATAAAATCATCCTACGAGAATAAATCCATAAAAATGTATTTCTATTTATTTTTTATTACTACTCAAAAAATGATACTCACATGAGCTTTTTTATCCTTCTAATCAACTCACTGATGATCAACTTGATGTTGGTGAGCCCTTGAATGCAGCTCTAATAGTGTCGGCTTCGGACAAAGATAATCTTTCAATAAATAGAGAGCATTGTTAAAATAATATACATATATTTGTGAAACTAATTAAAATAATCTTTTATCAGTCATCATCTATGCTCAATATGAGGCATTGAACCACCCGTATGAAGAGAGCTTCCTAAACCCCCGCAGTCAGATGCTCTATTTTGCTTGTTCTTCTCTCTTAATTTGGTGAACTCAGGGCTCGCCCAAGCTCTAGTCAAATCATCTTACACCCTCGCCAATCTATAATGGATGCTCCCCAAACTTTTTAATGTTTATGAATATGTCCATAAGATGAGTACAACCACTTCTCAAAATTAGTTCTAATCCTCGAATCATGCTTAGGCAACCACCTAAAATCATTTTGTAAAAAATTAGTATAATAAATAATATAAATACAAATATAATCACAAATATTAAGTAATGTTAAATAAATATACCTAAAATTCTCTAAATTATATATCACAAACTTCGTTTGGAATTTTCTTCCACGATAAGTAAGGAGCATTATATTTGCTCTGCATTATGTCACAAATCTTATGGGTGGTCTGTCTTATAGGGTTAAAGCTACAGGTAAAATTTTTTCTCAATTATATGATAGATTAATTTATAATAACTTTATAAAATAAAATAAACTTACGTATTGCCCTCAGGATCTATGTAAACATGCTTATCCTTTGTTATTACAGGCTCCTCAGCCCCAACCTCTGCTTCTATTGATGGTCCACCTTATTCTGACTATAGAGAGGTGGGTAATAACAGGGGTGATGGGAAGGAGGATAGGGGTAAGTTGATGGAACTATTTGTGATGTTGGTGGGGTAATATGGATAGAAGGGAGCTAAGTGTGTCTGATTTGGAGATGGAAATTGAGGACTAGTGGAAGTAGGAGTCAGGAAGTTCTTAGTATGGGGTGGTACTCCAACCATAAGTGGATTTATCTGTCCTTGATCCTGCTTAATGGAGGATTGATGTTGACTCCTCGGTAGTGGAAATGGCACTTTTGTCACTGGTGGAACTGTCTGCCCCTGACCTTGATCACCCTGTCTAGACCTAGTTGGTCCAGTGGTCAACTTCTTCCTACTACGACCAAACATTGCTGTAATGAATCTATGAAGAGGCTCATCACTTAAAGCTATCTGTAATAAAAAAAGCAATTAGTTTATATTTCATGAAATTATAGTAACAAGATAATTGTAACAAATATGCATAATTATAAATAAAGTTGTAATAAATATAAAAATTTGCATAATGAGAAATAATAAGATACAGATACATCCAAAAAAATAAAAGTTATGTAAAGTTTTCATTTAATTAATTTAAAACTCATTATGTGATTCTTGGTGATGAATTAAATGTATCACTCGTAAAAATTAATCATGTGGGTGGCTGAAGCTTCAGTAGGCATTACACGTGGAAAGTGTTGGATATTACATTTAATTTTAGGGTAAAATAGGTTGATAAGTAAAAAATAAAGATAATAGGTTTACTTAAGCTCATAAATATTGAATGTTATTAATTTTAATTGGAGAGGAGTAACTATATACTTAGGCTTTAGAACTAAGATTTTAATGTTTTTTATTTAATTTTTAGTTTTATTTTCTTCTTCATTCATTTGATATGATCTTTAACCAAATGAAGTGGATTGAATTAGATCCTAATTAGAATAGTTTTGATTGAACTTATGTCAACAGATAAGCTGAAAATGACATTATTAATCTCCGATCTAAATATCTAGTTTTGCAGCATTACATTGAGTTTGTAAATGTTTGAGTTAATAGAATTGAAGTTTAAATTAGTATAATAAAGGTGAATCAACTTGTTTTGAATCCTATCAAGATGATTTGACTAAGCAAAGCCAGTTACATACTCCTTATTTATAATGTTAGCCGTGCATAACGAGTTTTCAAGCATCAATGTTGTTGTTGCTATCACCATAAATAGTTGAGGGAGCCACAATTATGAGACCAAACATTGACAAGCAACACATCACCATCTCCATTTCCATGGTTATATGCTCATTGTTATATAATTCTTCGAGTTGGTCAAAGTATCATCTATTCATTTTCTTAATAGGAGACTTAATTCTATTACTACCATAAATTATAAATAAACATTAAAAATAAATCATATAAAGATAATTATAACTCAGGTGGATCTATCTGTCATTTGACAAACTTATTCTTATTATATATTCATTTGATTACAACTTTGGTTGATACAATATTAACTACATTGAAATAAATTTGGTCACTTAAGCTACAAGAACTATTCTGAATTAGAAATGCTTTCTGTGCTCTCTAAGGTATCTTCACTTTCTTCCTCATTCTCACTTGAAGAGCTCGTCGAACTATCCACATCCTCTAACTATATTTCAACATTAGGCAATGAAGAATTAAGAACATCAATTTTAATAGCCCTACAATCTGACATCTCATCCTCTTGATGTGTAATAGCTATGACGTATTATTGGTCAACAATCCCTCGTCATTGGTTTTTATGACAGCTAGCCAATCTTTCTTATCTTTATGACCACTGAGATATTTGCTAAAATAAACTTGAACAACTTGGCTTGCTAACATAAATAGATCAAACTTCCCATATATTCTACTATGTTTTACCTCTACTAAACCATACACAGGATGAACCTTTGTATCTCTATTTGGTATATGATCGTACCATTGACAGTTGAAGAAACATATAAGATTCTTATATTCTCTTGGGTACTTCATCTCAATAACATCATTCAGAATATCGTAATAATCGCACTCATCTTCTTCATGAGTATTTCCTCAAACACAAACTCCATAATTTTTATTTTCTTTCTTTCACTCCATGACTTGGAATGAAATCTAAACCCATTAACTATATCAATTGGCTATGTGTTTATTTTTCACATGGGCCTTATGCTAGTGCTTACAACCCTTTATCAAAGACCTTGTTACAGGGGTCATGAACCTAAGAAAAGTTGGAAATTTTAGAGTTTGTAGTATTTATAAGATGTAAATCAATGAAATAATATAGATTTTACTCACGTAAGATTTAAACCATACTGAGAATTCATTTGCAGCAAGTTGCTCAACAGCTATAGTATCTGTTGGAGGCAAATTACTTTTGAAATACCTAGTAACATATCATCCAATTTATACTTGAGAATTTAAAATTAACATGATTTCTTATGCACATTGTGGAAAAACTCACTCTAAGATTGGTTAGACTTCCTGTGATTTAGTAGCACATATAAAGTTGCTATTTTAATTTCTAAATTACTGAGGAATCATGCAACACATTTCCCACTAGCCTTTTTATAACTTATAAAGATTGATATTATAGAATATAATTGTTCTTCGATATCAAAGTCCATGTTACGACCATTTTTTTCTTGTACTTCTCATAATAGGCTCAAAGTAGTAGGAGCAAAAGTGGGTGGTTTCTGGAGCTAAATATGCTTCATATATGGATCCTTCTGATCGTGCTTTATTCTTAACATATTTTTTTTAACTTGTTCAAATATCTATTAGACCATTAGAAGTATTAGTTAGGAATAGAAATATTAAAGACAACATATTAAATATATGTCTTACCTTTCAAAGGGTACATCTAACAATATTACACAAGTCCTCCAACATTAGCCTTATAAGATGTATAGACTGGAACATATTCCATAGAATCAAAGAATTTAAGGGGAAATTTTTTTTTCTAGCTTGCATAGGATGATTGGTATATTTTTCTCACTCCTTTGTAAAGGCTCTTCACTTAGTTTAGATGAATATAGGCCTTTGAAGATAAGGCTAAGCTCTATTAATAGATTTGATATGTAATCTGGTAACAAACATAATATAATTGGAAGGAGCACCTCCATAATTATATGAAATTCATGACTTTTTAGTCCAAATAATCTCATAAATTTAAGGTCTGCACATCTGCTCAAGTTTGATCCATAGCCATCAGGCATTTTTAAACCTTAAAACCACTGATATATTGATTCTTTTTGTTCTAACATGAATGAGAATGGTACTTTAGGCTTCATTATTCTGCTGTCATTGTTTGTTACTAGCTCTAGATTTCTTCATCTATAGTACTATTTAATATCTATTTTAGCTTTCACATTAACCTTATCTTGCCTTTAACATTCATGGTTGTAATAAAATTGTTGTCGAGAATATTCTTCTTAATGTGCATAACATTAAAATTATGCATTGTCAAATTTATACTCCAATATGGTAATGTCCAAAAAATACTTCTTTTAATCCAATTATGTTGAACATCATATCTAAGAAATTTACACTCTGATAACATTGGAAAATTAATAAGTGATGAAATGCCATAAAGTCATTATACTATGTCATAACCACTTAATTTGGGTAGAGGAGGTGACCTCTCAACTGTATTTCTAAAGAATGCATCATTGTTTCTTCTAAATGAATGATCATAAGCTCGGAACATATGATGACAATTAAATCAAGTATTTTTTCTATATTTTAGTGTGAAAGATTTGGTATTCTCTATGGAGCAAGGGAAAGCTAACTTTCTTGCTGTGCTCCAACCCGATAACATATCGTAAGCTAGAAAATCATCAATAGTCTAAAGCAATGCAATTTTATGGAGAAAATTCTATTTGAATGAGATGTCATATGTGAGGCCACCTTCTTTCCATAAGAACTTAAGGTCATCAATTAATGGTTGCAAAAAAATATCAATTTTTTGCTTTTGGATTATGTGGTCCTGGTATTATAAGTGTTAACCCGGTAACATCTCTGGTGGAAGGTTGTATGGTGTTAGTATGATTGGACAACAAGAATATGGTGAAGCTGCCTGACTGTATGGAGTGAAACCACCAACACATAATCGATATCTTAAGTTACACAGCTCAGCAGCAAATGAAGCATGTGTTTGATTAAAATATTTCCATACTTCAGCATCTGATGGATGAGAAAGAACACCACTGTGAGCTAATTTCTTCTTATACCATCTCATATGACCTGCTAAACTCATTGATGTGTAGAGGCGTTAAAGTCTTAGAATAATTGGTAAATAAAATACATGATAATATGAAACATCTTTCTTTTGACGACATTATTTTCCCGAGTTGGATTTTAACCGATGGCATTACATGTACAATAATAAACTTCTGTCACATATGCATCCTTGTAGTATAACATACAACCATTTATACAATATTCATTTTTATAGCGGTAAGACTCAACTTAGATACTAATTTTTTTATTTGATATAAATTTATGGGTATTAAATTATGTGTTGGATTTGTTTCCTTGAGTAGACAAATAAATTCCTTGAAGCACTCCTGAGAAATATTATATTCAATTTTGATACTGATCATCCTAACAGCAACTGATAATTATGAATGAGCTGTGCAACCATTCCAAATTAGTTTTGAGTAGCATGTAGTAATTTTTTTAAAAAAATTATTTCTAGGTTTGGTGGCTCTTCTAAGTTTGCACTTAAATTTGGACCTACTACATCAAAAACAAGTTCTTCGTACAGCCTATTTATTTATTGTTCATCTATTGTTCTAAAATCTATGGATGGATTGGTATGAGTATCTCTATGTGCCTTGTACTTTCCATGTGAGGTCTAAAACCAATATCCTAGAATAAATCCACTATGATATAATTCAACCTTAATATCATCAGGCTTAAGAAAAGCTTTATTTGTGTGCTTCAAGCATTGACATCTAAATATTTCATCAGACTTAAATAAAGATAGTTAACATGCGACTTGAATAAAAGTCCAACTCCCTCAATAAATTCTCTACCAATCCTTTTCATCCCAATAACGGTCTGTTATACATCCAATATATCTCTTCTTGGATAATCATGTGGATGTTGAATTAATAATTCTAAAATTAAAAAATATATAAAAAATTAGTATTATAAATTATGAAAATTAAATTTTTTATTATAAATAAACATCTTTCCCACTTATGAATTAGCCTAAAGTACTATAGACATCTTGGATATTTTGCCAAGAAAACACATAGTTTACTAATTTGAACCCTTTACAACAATCTTATAAATTTATGTAACAAGGATTATGCTTATAAAATTTTTCTCGTACTAATTCATAGAGCTTGTGTTTTAGCTATTAATAAAACCAGTTAATTTTCTTATGGTTTCATTTTCACTGATAACTCCTTTACTAGCTATTATTTTTAATTTATTTTATTATTTGACCTACATGTGAAAAAATTCCAAGATTTCACCTATAAATAACAATAACAACAACAATAATAACAAGCCTTTATCCCACTATGTGGGGTCATCTATTACCTTTTTTAGAAGAAAAATAGCACTTATCAAGGAAGACAACTCGACTTAATTGGGTAAGATGTAACCATTAAGTAAATAATATTTCTTTTCCTCTTAATTCCTCCAACCAAAGCATAGCCAATAGAGAGGAATTCCAAAAAAGGGATGAGAATAGGACATCAAAACAAGAATGAGAAGGAACATATGATTGTGGAATCCATGAAATAAGAAAAGCAGAGAAGCCTTGTATATTATGTTTCACATTGTGTAGTACCTAGAACCCAAAAGTGCAACTAAATTTGAAAAAGGAAAGAAGAATTAAGGACTAATGCATGAATATCCAGAGGATTCAGATGATTGTGGAAATCATGAAATAGGACTAGTGCAGAAGCATTCTACTAATAGTTATGCATGAATTCCCTTGGTAATTGTAGTTGTGAGATTTCCAGAGAATCTCCAAACCATCCAAACACACCACATAATTACCATATAAAATATAGAGATATTCTATAGCAACTAAATTCTAAATAATAATCATCATCACCCTCATAAATTCTTACTCAAAAGATACATTCTTGTGCAATCATTAGCAAAATTCTAAATTATCATCATCATTGCCCTCACAAATTCCTAATCAAAAGATACAATATCACACTATTTAATGTACTAAATGGAAATTTTTTTGATAAATGGGACCTCCTAAGTTCTATAACTCTATTGTATGGTTGAAATGAGGCATAATTACAAAGCATTCTATAATATTTTATCATTCATCATATCCTATCAAAATTTTTCAAGATTGAAGGCACATAGTTAGAACTTGAGATTAAAGGATTTCACGTATAGTAACATAATAGCATTTGAAAAAATATGTTTGGATCTTGAATACTATATAGTAACAGATTAACTTTGGTTCTACATATTATTATGCTTAAATACATAAGGATGGTTAACATCCACCATCAACCTGGCACTTCATATTGTGTATGACACTAATCTTAATATAAGCATACAATTAGGAGGACCTAATTGATTTTGACTGTAAAGTTAAAGCAAATGTCAATATTTCTATTTATAGGCTCATACAAACTTTTTCCTTCCAGATAGAGATTTAAAAGATTCTATTCCAAGCAAAATATAAATGAAGAAAATGGGCCCTTTGTTTCACCAAATGCCTCACAATTCATATCTTGTTTCTCATTGTAATATCTAACCAACTTTTTTTCACTAGTAAATTCAATAAAGTAAATCCATATATATATATATATATATATAGAGAGAGAGTATATACTAAGCAAATTTGTCTAAAAAAAGAAAATAACAAATTTTTGCCATTGTTTTTACACACCACTTTAAGTGATAAAGGTCCAAGAAACTTTTGAAATTTATGATAGAAAAAGAAATAGAGCTTTCTCCCTAAGCTCTCAAGTCAAGCCCTAAGTAAGAAAACATGTAAGCACCATTTGGTTGATGAAACTTCATCAATAAAAACCCTCATTCAAAGCAAGAAGCGTAAAACCACCTTTCAATAGAAGCACTCGTTCTCAAACTATAAACAAATTGCATATTAACGATTAAGTCAATTATTTGGAATGTTAGAAGTATTGGTTGGCCTAATTCTAAGATTAGAGTTCGTAACTTATATCGTATTCATAATATTTATTTTCTTGTTTTATTAGAACCTCTTATTTCTGTTTCCAAGCTGGATGATACTACTAGGATTCTTGGTTTTAATCATAGTGTGGCAAATGTTTCTAACAAAATTTGGATTTTTTGGAAAGACCCTATTAGCGTTGATGTTATTGGTGATTTTACTCAAGTTTTATATTGCAAAATTAAGTTTATGCAGTTTAATTTCTATGCTTCCCTTATATATAATTCTTCTTCTCGTATTGTTAGAAAAGATCTTTGGAATCAACTTACTATTTTTAGTGAGCTTATTAATTCTCCTTGGTTAGTTAGTGGTGATTTTAATACTATATCTAACCCCTCTGAAAGGATTGGAGGCTCTAACCCGATTTATCATGCTATGGAAGATTTTAATAATATGATGATGGAGTGTAATCTTATTGACATTGGCTTCACTAGTAATCCCTTTACTTGGAATCGTGGTAATATGTGGCAGTGTTTAGATCGTGTTCTTTTTAATGATTTATGGATGAATTCTAGTAATAACACCTTTGTTGAGCATTTAAGTAAAACTTTTTCTGACCATTCTCCTCTCCTGATTAGTATCAAGTCTAGACTGTCTGTTTTTTCTCATACTTTCATATTTCAAAATATGTGGTTTGTTAGATAATTCTTTCAATGATTTGGTCAAAGAAATTTGGGAGGCCCCTTTGCATCCTGATAATAATAGTGTTAGGATGATTAGACTGTGGTTTAAACTTAAAAGGCTTAAGTTTAAACTTAGTTGGTGGAATAGAAATGTTTTCAAAAACTTATTTACTAATATTATTTCTGCCAAAGAAATAGTTACTTCATTTGAGCTTATTGGTCAGAATGATCTTTTGGATGTTAATTTAGTTAATTTGAAAGAGGCTAAACTTTCTTTATTTAAGCTTCAAGAGCAAAAAGAGATTTATTGGAAATAAAAATCTTCTTCAAAACATCTTATTGAAGGGGATAATAATCAAATATTTTCATTCGTTGTTTAAAAAGAATAGAGCCAACAATTTTATTCATCAAATTGAGCTTCAAGATGTGAACATTATTGAGGAGGAAGATGAGATTTCTAAGTATGTTGTTGAGCATTTCTCTAATTTACTTAATAAAAACTTTGATCCTCATCCGATTAATTAACCTGAGCTTATTCCTAGCATCATTAATGAGGAGGACAATAATATTCTTACCCGTTTACCTTCGATGGAGGAAGTTAAGAAAGTTATTTTTGATATGAACATCGATTATGTGGCTGGCCCTGATGGGTTTTCTACTAAATTTTTTCAAAAATCTTGGAATATTATTTATAATGATTTATATGCTGCTGTTTTGGATTTATTTAAAGGCAATTATATTCCTAAGTTTATTTCTAGCACTTCTATTGTCCTTATTCCCAAAAAAGTTGCTGCTAAAAAGTGGGATGATTTTCATCCTATTAGTTTGTGCTCTTTTTAGCATGTTGATTTCTAAGATTATTTTGGATCATTTATCCCCTTTGCTTTCTAAAATTATCTCTCCTTACCAAATGGGGTTTGTTAAAGAAAGAGCCATTACTAATAACATCCTTTTGGCTCATGAGATTATTTATGACATGAACCTTAAAGTGCAAGGTAGCAACATGGTTTTTAAATTAGATATTGCTAAAGCTTATGATAACATTAACTGAAAGTTTTTGTATCACATTTTGCAACTCTTTGGTTTCAATTCAAATTTTATCAGGTTGATCAAAAATAATATTGAGGGGGTCTTACTTTTCCATTATTGTTAATGGTAAAAGCAATGGCTTTTTTAATTCCTCTCATGGTAAGACCAGGTGATCCGCTTTCCCTTACTCTCTTATTTTTTGCAGCTGAGTATCTTTGTAGAGGACTTACCAATCTCTATGAAGCTCACCCGAACCTATATTTTTGCACTTCTTGGGGTTTCCCTATGAAAGTGCGAATAGGTTGTTAGACTTATTACTCACGTCCCTAGGCTAACCAAGAGGGGGGGTGAATTGGTCCTTTTAAAAATTACTCTTTGTATTTTGGAAAATTTTAAAGCTAATCATACAGTACGATATAACTTAGTACAGTATGAACAGAGATAATTTTTTTCTCTTTCGTTCAACACAGAAATTCAACCATAAAGAAAATAAACTGCGGAAAAATAAAAGTGCGAAAAATAAACAGTGAACAGAAAACACCAGAATTTATAGTGGTTCGGTCAAACACGACCTACATCCACTCCCTAGAGACTCCTTCTCTAGGTATTGCACTAAACTCAAGTGACTCTCCTTTTGCCCCCACAGCAAGGCGGAGAAGCCTTTACAAACTCTCTTCCACCAACCCCGGTGCGGCAGAGAACTGTCATCCTTTTCACCCTCCAAGTGCGGCAGAGAACTGTCATCCTTTTCACCCTCCAAGTGCGACAAAGAACCAGAATCCACTCGAACAATGCTCTTGCAAAAGTCTCCAAGGAACTAGGAAGATGCTTGAAGAACAAGTAAAAGAAATCCTCTCAATTGGATAACCTTGTGAATCCCCTCACAACTCTCTCTTGAAAGATCTCTCAATACTCACTCGCAAACACTCTCCCAATCACTCTCCTTTCACTTCCCAAAAGAATTTTTGCAGAAGGATCTCTTCACAAGTCAATTTAAAGATCCTTATATACTAAAGGCAATAAAAATCATCCAAAAACTGAATTTTCAAGTTTAGTACGTGCTGATCATCCCGTACGATCGATGATCGTACTATACGAATAGTTCAAAACATCGAACGCTTCGTCCCGTACGACTCATGAGACCAAAAAGTCAGAGCCGTTCGTACGAACATTTCATCCCGTACGAACGCTTGGACTATCAAGTCAGAGCGCTTCGTACGACTATTTCGTCATGGATGAACCCTTGGACGATCAAGTCAGTGAGCTTCGTACGAACAGTTCGTCCCATACGAACAGTTCGTCCCGTACGAACCCTTGGACGATCAAGTCAGTGAGCTTCATACGAACAGTTCGTCCCGTACGAACCCTTGGACGATCAAGTCAGTGAGCTTCGTACAAACCCTTAGACGAACCCAATTTTGAGCAGTTCATACAGTAAAAACTCATGTACGAATAGTATTCATACTGTATGAACATGCCTTAAAAATATTTTCTTGCCATATGGGTTCAATATGGAGGACATATTCTACAGATCATCCCGTACGATATCAAATCGTACTGTACGATCAGATTAAAAAATTTAAACTTTTTACTCCCCCATTGTGTGTGTGTACACAGTTATCCAACTTACAATCACACTCTCTCAGACTCAAGAAAAAGAAAATTTACAGACTTCATTTACAGTGAACAAGTGAACTCGAAGTCTTCAGTAATATGGAGTGTGAATTTCTTGAAAAATACTTTAGTACACATAACAAAACTCAAATAATTATTAGGAGAAGAATAAAATAAATAATAAACTTTTGTAATCATCAAAAACATAACTTGAATTAGATTTTACTTGAATAAATAAATATACCTAAATCATAACACCCTATCTGTCACTTATGCTTTGCTGACGATGTTATTATTTTTTCCAATGGATTTATCAATATGGTTAATATGCTTATGACTTTCTTAAATAATTTTGAGTTGTTAAGTGGTTTAAACCTTAATAAAAATAAATGATGTTTATCACTCCTAAGGATTTATCTAGTAGCCGCATCATTGCTATTAAAGGTATCACTAGTTTTGTGCAAGGTTTCTTACCATTAAAATACCTTGGTGTTCCTCTTTTTAAAGGTCGTAAAAGATCATTCCTTTTTGATGACTTGATTACTATGGTGCAGAATAAACTGAACTCTTGGGAATTTAATTTCCTTAGCTTTGGGGGTAGATTGGTGTTGATTAATAGTGTTCTTTGTTCCCTTCATGTTTACATTTTTCAAACTATTTAGCCTATTTTTGCGATGTGTGATAAATTGGAAAAATTAATTAATAAGTTTTTCTGGAAAGGCAAGAGTGGTAATTCTAAAATCCTTTGGTCGACTTGGAATAAGTGTTGTGGTACTTTGGAGGAAGGTGGTCTTGGTTGCAAGAACATAGCAGATTTAGCTTATTCCTTTTCTTATAAACTTTGGTATAACTTTCATGCTAAATCTAGTCTTTGGTCTAAATTTATGACTTATAAGTATTGTGTTGGTAATTATCCAATTGCTTGTACTTATAAAATGGGTGATTCCAAGGTCTGAAAAAGACTTTGCAATATCAAATGGGAAGTGGAACCTTATATTTTTTGGGGTATTGGCTGTGCCAATTTTTTTTTTTTGGCAGGACAAGTGGCTGAACCGGTATTCTATAGATAATATGCTCCATTTTGTTTCTACCTCTGCTATCAAGGTGAATTTTTTTATTTCCAATAATTACTGGGATATTCAGAAACTTTTGCAAGTTATTCCTATGTCTATTATTAATCAAATTTTACAAATTCTGTTAAACAATGATGCTAATGATCTTATGTTGTGCATCATGGCTAGCAATGGCATTTTCAATATTAAGAAGGCTTGGAATACTTTTAGATCTAAATATGCTTCTTCGAAAGTTTTTACTATGTTATGGAACAAAAGCATTCCCACTTCTATTGCTACTTTTACTTAGAGAGCTTTGTATAATTATGTTTCTACGGATGAGATTTTAACTAAGCATGGTTTTATTCTTGCTTCCAAATGCCAATGTTGTTATCTTGTTGAGAATATGCATCACGTTTTTATTTCTGGGCCCATTGCTACTAAAGTGTGGATTCACTTTGAGGATATTTTTAAACTCAATTATTTTAAGGGTGATATTGCTATTAAAGATATCCTTCATTTGTGGTTCGCTAATGTGAGAGGTCATATTGTCAATCTTATTCCTTCCCTGATTATTTGGTACCTCTGGCTTAGTAGGAATAACTCTCTTTTTAACAATATCATTATGAATCATGACCAACTTATTAGAAATGTTAAAGATAAAGTGTGTAGGTTGTTTAATGTTAATCTTCTAAGCTCTAAGAATTTTAAAGGTTATTCCCATGTTGCTAAGGAGTTTGGTATTGTCCTTCATGATAAGGCTATCTATGAGGGATATAGATTGACTTATTGGATGAAACCTCTTCTAAACATGGTCAAGTTAAATAGTGATGGGTCAGTTAAGGGGGAGATGTGTGGTTGTGGTGGTATCATTAGAGATTACAATGGTAATTTTGTTGTTGCTTTTGCTAGTCCTCTTCCTGCTTGTTCTGTTATTTACTCTGAACTTTCTGCTATCTTGTTTGGTTTAAAATTTTGTCTTTCCCTTAGTCTTCTTAATACTTGGATTGAAGTTGATGTGTCACACATGCTATTTTACCTTAAAGACAGTGATGAGAAAAGTTATAGTCTTGAATTTTTCTATCTTATTAGGAAAATTAAACAACTTATGATTTTTTGTAATGTCAAGTTGACTCATATTCATAGAGAAGGCAATGCTTGTGCCGACTGGTTGGCTAACCATGGTTCTGACCTTCAATTCCTTACCAAATTTTCTTATAATCAGCTCCCTCCTTTTGTTAAAGGCAACATTAGATTAGATAAACTTGGACTTCCTGATGTTAGAAAATTTTGATTCCTTTTGCTGGGCCTTCTTTTGGCCTATTTGTTATTCTGGTGCTTTGTTTTTTTGGGAAGGTTGTTTACAGGTTGGTGTTGTATATCTTAGTTTGTTCGTGCATTTGGACAATGGGCCGGGTTTTGTTTTCCAGACTATGGTTTTTTAGAGTTGCTAGATCCTTAATTGCTATTTTATTAAAGCTTGTAAGATTTGTAGATGGTTGTTTTCTTACCAGCATGATTTTGGCAATCAGTATAATAGCATTCTTGACTTAATTTTCGATGCTAATTGGTGGGATTAGCCTATTTTGAGCTATGACTGGAGAATTTATTTTACTGTTCAACATTCATTTTGTTGCTCGTCTACTCTCAGGGTTATTTTGAATTCGATTTTTGTCAATCTTCATTTTGAAAATTTATGCTGGGTTGGTCTGTCTCTGTTCTTTTTATGGACTATTTACTTTATCCTTGATGAGGTGGGATCAATATTTAATTTTGGATATTCAGTATTGGATTATTGGTAGAATAAATTTTACTATTTATTTTCTATCTAATATCTGCTTACTGTCTTTTTGGCTTCAGTTGCACTGTAGTGGTATCTTGCAAGTTAAATTTGAATTATCTTTTGGGTGGCATAATGGTTTTTTGAGCCATTGGACTCAGCTTAATAGATGTGTGGAGACTTCTCATCCTTCTATGCAGGACTTCTTTTTGGGTGTTAACACCGAGCTTAATGATAATACTTCTTTTTTGTGTGGCAACACCAAGCTTATTAATAATCCTTTTTATGTCTTCTTTTGGGTTTTTTATTATGCTCTTTATAGCTTGTTATTAGGGTGTCATGTACTCATGATTAGTGGACAAATCTAGCTCTTAGGACCTTTTTTGATTTTTTGTAGCTCTTCTGAGTAGTAAAGGGCTGGATTTCTCCTTAAGGACCATGTACTTTATTTTTGTTATTAACGCGTAGGCCCGTTGGTGGTTTTAACCATAAATAAATAAATAAATAAATGGTTGATGATTTTCCAGCCCTCCTTGATGCTTAATCAATGACAAATATTCACGCCATAGATCTTTGATATGTCAAAAAAAAAGGAGCATTGACCTTTCTTATTTGGTAATGTACAAAAAAAAACAACATTATGATACATCCCAAAAAGCTTGTTCCACAATAACTCTTGCTCAAATACACATTTACAATAGCCTTAGAAAGAAATGTTATTTGGAGAATCATGCGGAAGGAGCGATGAGGGTTTCTTGGATTCCCTAGTCTGTTCTTCGCTCAGTTTCGCTTTACCGTCTTGGTGGTTCTTTAGGGTTTTTTGTTGATTGAGAAGCGCTATTTTTCTTTTTCGCCTGTTGTTTCATGGATTCTTTTTCTGGATTTCTTCCTCCAAAATTAGATTTAAATACTTGTTCGGTTTCAGGAATTTCCCTATTAGAAATGAAAGCTTGGAATGGGTTATTGACATCTCGTCAATCAGCACCCAAGCCTTTTTCTATATCTTTTGTGCCATCTTCTGATAATCTTGCTTGTTTTTTTGAAGGTGATGTCTCTACCCCATCTGAGAAATGGGGTCTTACTTTGGTAGGTTACTCGTTGGGTAAGAGGCCTTACTTTGAAGCTCTAAAATCTATCATGCATAAGGTTTGGAAATTGAAAGGTGATTTTACGCTTCTTGCTTTGAATGAGGGTTTTCTTTGATGAAGTTTTCTTGTCCAGAAGATTACGATTTAGTTTGGTCGGGTGGTCCTTAGTTTTTCTTTGGTAAACCAATTATCATCCAAAAATGGTCACCTCTTTTTCATCCTAAACGTGAAGAGTTTACGTCTATACCTTTGTGGATCAAATTTCTTGATTTGCCTTTAGTTTGCTGGATGCTAGAAGGCATTTCAAAAATAGCAAGTTTGATTGGGATTCTGATTGCTATTGATTCTTTAACAGTGGAGCATACTAGGCTCACTTTTGCTAGGGTTTGTGTTTTAGTTTCTAAAGATTTTTATCTTCTAATGAAATTAATATTTCAATTGCTTGAAGCCTTTTTTTGCTTAAAGTTGTTTACGATTGGAAGCCCGCTCCTTGTCAAGGTTGTGGATCTATTGTTCATCCCTCTTCATTATGCCCTAGTAAGCTACAGGATGCTAGTGAAAAGCTGGTTAATATTTTGAAACCTAATAGGGGAAAAAGTAAAAGCAGGAAGCATTGGAATGATGCTTCAAGTTTAATAAGACCTTCTTCTTCCAAAATTCCTCAGAATTTTTTGGTTCAAAAGTTATTTATTAGTTTCTTCTGAACCTACTCTATCTGAAACTGTTTTAATTTTTAATTCGTCTAAGGTTACTAGTAGTTCTCAAAAGAATTTGATTCTTAATTCTAAAAATTTGAAAGTTATGAATAATTTTGAAATTTTGGTTGTCTCCTCTTCTAGTGAGGCATTACCTAATTTAAATCCTCCTTCTGAAGAGATTGCTTCTAATCTTAAAAAAAAAGAAAGATTGCTTCTAATCTCAATTTAGATAATATTTCTGGTCTTTCTAAGGTTCATTTAATGATGAGGCCTTCTGTTGATATTTCTGATACTCATACAAAGTTTCAGGTGCTGGATTCCCTTAATAGTGATTTCACTGAGGATGCAAATATTCCTAATCAGGGGATTTCTTCTTCTGATGTATCTGTTACTGATCAGTCCAGTTTTAAAATATCAATTGCTACTAGTAAGTCTACTAGATGTAAAGCAGCTAGGAAGGCATCTACTTTGAATTTTAAACATTAATGTTTTTTCCTAATTTAATTTCCTGGATGTGAGAGGCTTTACTATTTGGATAAAGTTAAGGCTTATATTGATCTTGTTAAAAAGTTTAATGCTAAATTTTGTTGCATTCCTTGAAGCTAAGTCAATATTGATCTTGTTGGTAATTCTTGGTTTGATGCTAAGCACAGAATTTTGCTATAATAATTTTAGTTTTTCTTCGGTTGGTAGAATTTGGTTAAAGTGGAATGCATCTTGTATTTCTTTTAATTTTATTCTTATTACTAGTCAGCTTATTCATGGGATTATTAAGTTTGGTTCTTATTCCTTTTTATTACGGTTATCTATCCTTCCAATTCGGCTGAAGATAGAGTTAATCTTTGGAATGATATTCTTAATCTCTCTACTAATATTTCTTCACCGTGGATTCTAATGGGTGATTTTAATTGTTGTTGTTTTGCTAATGAAAAATATGGTTGGAATACTCTTTCTTATAGCAATTTGGGAGCTTTCAATAATTGTATTTTTAATTCTGGACTCATTAAGCTTTCGTCTATTGGTTATTTTTATACTTGGTTCAATCA
Source organism: Dendrobium chrysotoxum (assembly GCA_019925795.1). Lineage (NCBI taxonomy): Eukaryota > Viridiplantae > Streptophyta > Magnoliopsida > Asparagales > Orchidaceae > Dendrobium > Dendrobium chrysotoxum. The sequence continues at coordinate 26,498,866 of CM034300.1, read as the reverse complement.
ACAAAGAAATAACCCTATCCATATTAAATTAGATAGGGTTTTTGTAAATAATTCTTGGTTGAATTTATATCCTTCTTCTTATTATGTTGTTGATAATCCACTTTGCTTTGATCACTCCCCTCTTATTATTTATAACAAAAATAGATTTTATTCCTGTTCTAGATTTTTTTCAAAAATTATTGGCGCAAGAAAGCTATTTTTTGGGAGTTGCTTATTGAGGTTGAAAGTCAGAGATGCGCCAAGAGGGGGGGGGGGGGGGGGGGGTGAATTGGTATTTTTTAAAAAATTTAAACCTAAACAAGAGTTCTAATTTTTTGTATTTTTAAAATAGCAATTTAATAAGTAGAATGCGGAAGCTAGTAGTTCGTTCACAACAACGATATTGGTGACACAATTACAAATTTCACAATACAAGATCAAGATCAAACTTTTCACCAAGTAATTAAAAAATGATAAATAAAATGCGTGAAAAGTAAAAAGCGATAAAAATGGAAAAAACACACCAGAGATTTTTATAGTGATTTGGTCACTTGACCTACGCCCACTCCCCGGAGTCCTCCACTCCGGGATTTGCACTACTAAAAGTTGACTCTCCTTTTTCTCTCACAACAAGGCGGAGAAGCCTTTACAAGACTCACTTTCACCTTCCCCGGTGCGGTGGAATACCAAACGCTATGTCACCCTCTTGGTGATGGCAGCAAACCTTCTCCTTTTTCTCTTTCCTGGAGACGGCAGAGTACCTTGATGATGTTGATCTTGAAGCCTCTCTTCCCTAGAGAACTTTCCAAAGACTCCCCAAAGCCACAAGAGGAGCAAAGCATGCAGCTAGCTTGGAGCCACCGTGTGATTCCCTCACACTCCTTCTCCCTCACGCTCAAGCTCACCTTCACCTTCCTCTCAAAAGCCTTGGATCTCTCCAAAGAAAACTTCTCTCTCAAAAGTCCCTTCCTCTCTCAATGCCTCTCTCAGCAAGAAGACAGACCAACAACAACCAATTAAAAAATTAAAGTTCTTTTTAAATCAGGCTCCAAAAAATCCTAAAAATTTCAACTTTTTCATCTCTGTTTGTACAGTACGATATAAAATCGTACAGTACGATCAGTTCAAATACAGATTCGTCCAGTATGAGCACCGACAAATAGTTCTCGAATTATACAAATATCGTATTGTATGATATGTATATCGTACAGGACGATCATGTTATTTTTAACTGTTCGTACAGGATGACCTGTGGGACAATCTCTAGGATGAGCAAATTCGTCTCTGACTATCGTCCAGCACTACACTATTCGTACAATACGACTAGTTCATTTCAGGCTATCGTTCAGGATGAATCGAACAAAAAACCTTGGTTTCGTCTGGTACGATCAAATGGACGAATGAAATCGTCTCTGACTATCGTACAGTATGATATAATATCGTATAGTACGATAATTTAATTAAGAAACCAAAGTTTATTTTCTGATTACGGGAGATAATTTTGGTAAGTATTCAAATATTCGTACAGTATGATCTGGATCGTATAACACGAATAGTTCAGAAAATCAAAATTATAAACTTACCAAACTTATTCTGGCAGCTAGGGTTTTCAATTGAACCTCATCGTACAGTACGATTACCATCGTACAGTATAATTAGGTTACAAAACTTAATCATCTGGAAATAGCCGTTAGCCTGAGTATTACTGATCCATCGTACAGTACGATAAGTTTGAAAAAAAAAATTTTAACATGAAAACAAATCTCCCCATGTGTGTGTGCATGGTTGCTCCTTTTACATACATACTTTGGTGACAGACTCATGAAAATAAAAATAAAGAAAATAAAAATTACAAGATTTTTAACATCCTAATCTACCCAGTTTGAGTCTCCAACAACCTTGAGCAGTATGCATCTGACCTGAAATGTTAGTGCTCATAGACAAAGATAAACATTTGTAATCTTAAGAAAGTTCTTATAAATTCAATAAGTATTAGTTGTCACCATCAAAATTAAGTGCTCGGGATCCTAGATTTTAATAATCTCCCCCTTTTTTATGGTGTCAAATAATATTTTTTGATGGCCATAATTGTTATGTCTTCCTTAGCTCCCCCTCAGAAGAATAATTTATTTTTAAAATAGGAGGAGAAAATTTTTTTTATTTATAACATACAGAGGAAACATAACAAGAAAGGTAGAGGTAGACCTAAAAAGACTTGGTTAGAAAATTTTAGAAATGATCTTTCTTTATTAGATTTAAACGAGAATTTGACTTTTAATAGGACACAATGGAGAAAAAGGATTCATGTAGTCGACCCCACGTAGTGGGATAAAGGCTTGATGTTGTTGTTGTTGTTGTTGTAGAGGAAACATAACAAGAGCAACATATAAACAGAAGAGTAAACATAAATAACTAATATCATTAATAGTAAAGACAGAACAATACAGAAATGTCTCCCCCTTTTGACAGCACCATAAAGGGAAGAACAAAAAGCAACTACAAAGACAAAAAACTAGAAAAGAAAAATACAACACAAGCAAACTAAAATATTCAAAATTCGGGATCCTGATCCGGAGGTGGTGGTCGAGGTCGTGGAACCACTTGAAAGTACTGATGGAGGGACGCGAACTGGTGGTCAATGGAGGTGAAGCGTTCCCCAAACCATTTCATGCCACTTTCATGTTGTTGAGCAATGTGGGAATCCAGCCTAGTTTCCAACCGATCAAGGTGTTGAATGATGTCATCGTGAGGGTAGGCAGGATAGGCAGGTCCAGGTGGGTCTATTGGTGGTGGTGGAGGTGCATCGGCAGGAGTAGCAGCCTCTTCTTCATCAAAATCGGGATCGATGTAAGCGGCCCCCCGATGGAATAAGATACGAAAAGAGGCATCTGAATAGAAAATAGGAAGATGATCTGGAGGTAGAGGATATTGAAGTTGATATTTAGCATCTAGGATGTAGCCTACGACATATCCTAAAGAAATATTTAGTTTTCTGCGGGCACTTGGATATCGAAAAGCAGACAGGGTATGGATATAATCAAAAATCATTTGAGCTTCATTAAATTTGGTGCCTGACATTATTAGGTAAGTGACCACAGACAGCAGTGGAGTAATGTGAATGCGGTCACCAGCTTTGGGTATTATGGACGTACAAAGGATATGCTAGATAACGCGTGCATTTTGATTAAGGGTTTGGACAAGGGGCAAGTGTTGATTGGATGGGACATTTCTAAGGGTCATGTTTACTGAGGTCCAATCATAATCATTGGTGAACATAGATTGGGGATGAGGGCCTTTAGTGGATAGGCTAATGTGTTCAGCTATGTCGTTTACAGTGATAACGACATGCTGTTTGCAAACATAGGAGGTGAAGGATATTGAAATCCAGGATCCCGAGTGCTTAATTTTGAGGGTGACAACTAATACTTACTGAATCCATATGAACTTCCTTTAGATTACAAATTCTTATTCTTGTATATGAGCACTAACATTTCAGGTCAGATGCACACTGCTCAAGGTTACTGGAGACTCAAACCGGGTAGAATAGGATGTTGAAAAGTTTGTAATTTTTATTTCTTTATTTTTATTTTCTTGAGTCTGCCACAGAAGCATGTATGTGAAAGGAGCAACCATGCACACACACAGGGGGCGATTTGTTTTAAATGTTAAATTTTTTTTAAGAATATCATACTATACGATTTAAAATCGTACTATATGATTAATTAATAATACTCAGGCTAACGGCTATTTTTCAGATGATTAACTTTGTAATCTAATCATACTGTATGATCCTTATCGTACTGTACGATAAGATTCAATTGAAAAACCCTAACCGCCAGAATAAGTTTGGTAAGTTCCTAATTGTGATTTCCTCAACTGATCGTACTGTACGATTATGATCGTACGGTACGATTAATTGAATACTTACCAAAATTATCTCCCGTAATCAGGAAATAAACGTTGGTTTCTTATTTAATTTTATCATCGTACAGTACGATCTACAGAGATGATTACATTCGTCCCTTCGATCGTACCAGACGAAACTAAGGTTTTTTATTCTGTTCATCCTGGATGATATTCGTATCGTACAGGACATTATCCTGAAATGAACTAATCGTAATATACGTTTAGTGGAGTGCTGGACGACTAATAGAGACGATTTCAGTCGTCCCATCAATCGTACCAGACGAAACCAAGATTTTTTATTATATTCATCCTGGATGATATTCGTATCGAACAGGATGATATCCTGAAACAAACTAATCGTACTGTACGACTAGTGGAGTGCTGGACGACTGGCAGAGATGAATTTTTTCGTCCCAGGGATCGTCCCACAGATCGTCCTGTACGAACAGTATGAATCAACATTATCGTCCTGTATGATATACATATCGTACAGTATGATATGTATAAACTTTGATAACTGTTCGTCTGTGTTCATACTAGACGGAGCTGTACTTGAACTGATCGTACTGTATATATCGTACTGTACGAACAGAAATATAAAAGTTGAAATCTTTAGGGTTTTCTGAAGCCTGATATAAAAACAACTTAAAATTTTTTATGAGGAGTTGTTGGTCTATCCTCTTGCTGTGAGAGGCTTTGAGGGAAGCAGGAGATTCGTGAAGGAGAAGTTTTTCCTCGGAGAGATCCAAGGCTTGCGAGAGGAAGGTGAAGGTGAGCTTAAGCGTGAGGGAGAAGTAGTGTGAGGGGATCACACGGTGGCTCCAAGCTAGCTGCATGCTTTGCTCCTCTTGTGGCTTTGGGGAGTCTCGAGAAAGTTCTCGAGGGAAGAGTCACTTCAAGATCAACATCGTCAAGGTACTCTGCCATCTCCAGGAGGGAGAAAATGGAGAAGGTCCGCTGCCGTCGCCATGAGGGTGACATAGCGTTTGGTATTCCGTCGCACCGAGGGAGGTGAAAGTGAGTATTGTAAAGGCTTCTCCGCCTTGCTGTGGGAGCAAAAGGAGAGTCAACTTTTACTAATGCAAATCCTGGAGTAGAGGACTCCGGGGAGTGGACGTAGGTCAAGTGACCGAACCACTATAAAAATCTATGGTGTGTTTTTTTCCATTTTACCGTACTTTACTTTTCATGCTCTTAATTAGTACGTTAAATTGCTTGGTGAAAAATTATAATTTAAATCTTGTATTATGAAAGTTACAATTGAATTACCAATATCGTCGTTGTGAACGTTGTACTTGCTTCCGTACGTTATTCGTTGAGTTATCTTTTAAAAAATCAAAAAAAAAAAATAGAACTCTTGTTTAGGATTGATTTTTTAAAATATTAATTCACCCCCCTCTTGGCGCATCTCATACTTTCAAGTGGTATCAGAGAGGGGTTTCAAAATAGTGTTTTAGAAAACCTAGAAACGTAAGATCCATGGCTCAATTTGATAATCGTAACACTATGGAGGGTTATTCTATAACCCATCCACCTTTATTTGACAATATACCGTTTGATTTCTGGAAAATACGCATGTCTACATTTTTACAATCTCTAGACTATCGCATGTGGATGTTGGTCCAAGAAGGTTATTCTGCACCGTTTCGTATGTTAAATGGAATTAAAACTGAAATATCATTTAATGAATGGAGCATTAAGGATAGAGAACTTGCACAGTTAAATGCTAAATGTCTAAATTGTTTCTTTTGCGCATTAAAATCAGAAGACTATATGTGAGTATCAACTTGTACTACTAGTAAGTAAATTTGGGACAAAATGTGTATCACGTACGAAGGAACTAGTGAGATCAAACAATCTAGGTTGAACATACTGCTATATGATTATGAACTATTCCGCATGAAACCTAGTGAAACAATATCTGACATGTACACTAGATTCACTCAGATTGTAACATCTCTGCATGCTTTAGGGAGAGAGTTGTCTAACTCGGAAAAAGTAAATAAAATACTGCGATGTTTGCCTAGCTCGTATGATGCTAAAATCACTGCAATAACTGAGTCAAAAGACCTAAACATTTATTCTATTGACAATTTACTTGGGTCACTCATTGCCTACGAGCAAGGAGTGAGTCAACGACAAAGTAATACAGGTGAAAAGAAGAAAGAGCGAACCGTAGCTTTAAAAGCAAACAATTCTGAAAGTGACAACTCAGCAGCGAAGGAAGATGACGACATCGCCTTGATGACTCGTCAGTTCAAAAATTTTCTGAAAAGAAAGCAGTGCCGTCATCAAAGCAATTGGAACAAAGGTAAAAGCTCAAAGCATACTAAAGTTGCATCTGACATAATTTGCTTTGAGTGTAGGAAATCCAATCATCTCCGAGCTGATTGCCCCAACATTAAGACTCATCAAACCAAGGAAAAGGGTGAGGAAAGATCAAAGTTCAAGAAGGGCAAATTTAAGACACAAAAAGCATTTTGGGCCGACTCTGCCTCAGAATCATCGGAAGAAGAAGCAGAGGAGGAGGTAACAAATCTGTGTCTTATGACTAATGATAATCTTGATCAATCAGATCAAGATGAGGTATGTCAACTGTCTTACGATGAACTGCTTATTATTTCTGAAAAAATCCATGACTCGTATAGAAAGTTAAAGAAAAAGCATGTTAGTCTTAACACTGAATTTAGTACTTTATAAAAGGAGCATGCTAGTGTAGTTAAGAATCCTTCTGACTTGGATAAAGACCATATGTCTTTGTTTGATGAATATGATGCATTAAACAAGAAGCATATTGAGTTAACCACTGCACACGATACCTTGAAATCATCACATGTTGAACTAGAGAATGCATTTAAGGAACTAGAAGAACTTGCAGAGGAACTAAATAGGAGTGAGCATACATTGAGATTTGAATATGTAAGCCTTAACAAAGAGAATAAATTTTTAAATGAAAAACTTCATGCATTCAAAAATAATAAAAAACCTCCCACGTTTGCTGAGTTTTTTTAGCCTCCACCATGTGAACCATCTCACTCAAAACCAGTACAGCATGCATCATCCAAACCCAGAAATAGGCACTACCACCATCGTAGATTAGTGAACCCATTTCCCGGTGTTAGATGTTATTCTTGTGGCATGCTAGGTCACATAGCTCGCACGTGCACAATTCACCATAGAACACATCTAGTGTGGAGACCTAAATCGCATTCATCACAGCATAACATGCATACATTTCATTCATGTAAGCATAAACTGGAACCCAAACTCACTTGGGTTCCCAAAGCTAACCTGTGATTGACATTATAGGAATGCTCTCACAAAAGACCTAGTGAGAGCATGTGGTACCTGGACAGTGGCTGCTCGAGACACATGACTGGAGACATGAAGTAGTTCGTGACACTGGAGGCCAGGTCAGGAGGCAAGGTAACTTTGGGAGACAACACCACCAGAAAAGTGGTGGGCTCAGGTATCATTGGAAACACTAAGAATTTGATTATTGAGAATGTACTTTTAGTTGATGGTTTAAAGCATAATCTTTTAAGTATAAGTCAACTATGTGACAAGGGCTTTGACATAAAATTTCTTTCTAATAAATACATGATTAGCTTAAATGATACACTTGTGTTAGAAGAAAAACACATAAACAATATTTACATATTAGATTTAAACTGCATTGAAAATTCAAACTCTTTGTGTCTGAAAACAATAGCTGATGACTCTTAGTTATGGCATAGGAGACTATGCCATGCTAGTATGAAAACACTTAGGAACATCACTCAGAAAGACTTAGTTAGAGGCATACCAAAGTTAGACTTTACTAAGGATCATCTTTGTTATACCTGCCAATTAGGAAAATAAGTTAAATCTTCATTTCATGCAATCAAGGATATCAACACCACTAGGCCACTAGAAACTCTCCACATGGACATGTTCGGACCTGTTAGTACAGCCAGCCTAGGAGGGAAGTTGTATGGGTTTGTAATAGTGGATGACTACTCTAGGTTTACTTGGGTGAAATTCCTAGCTCATAAGAGTGAGTCATTTGAAGAGTTTAGAATTTTCTCCACTTGGATTCAAAGGAAATTAGGATGTGTAATTTCAACAATTCATAGTGATCACGGTGGATAATTTGAGAATGATAAATTTGAATCATTTTGTAAAGATGTTGGAATAGAACATAATTTCTCTGCTCCTAGAACTCCTCAGCAAAATGGAATAGCAGAAAGAAAGAATAGAACTTTAGTTGAAGCTGCTAGGGCTATGTTAGCTGAATACACTCTTCCTAGATATTTTTGGGCAGAAGCAGTGAATACCGCGTGCTATGTATTAAATAGGGTAAATGTTAGATCCAAACTTAATAAGACACCCTATGAGTTGCTTAAGGGTAGGACACCCAATCTTTCCCGCTTACACGTTTTTGGTTGCAAATGCTTCATCCTAATCAATGGCAAGTCACCCTTAGGAAAGTTCGATCCTAAATCTAATGAAGGGGTTTTCCTAGGCTACTCATTTGTAGGTAAAGCCTATAGAATATTCAATAAGAGAACCCTAGTAGTAGAAGAGTCCACCCATGTGGTATTTGATGAATCCAATAAGACCTCTGAATCTAATCATGAAGAAGAAGAAGTTGAGATTATATGGGGAGTAGAAACCATTACCATAGAGACTAGAGCGGAACCTTAGGAACATCTGCCTAGAGATTGGAAATTTTTCTCTAATCATCCTAGAGAACTGATCTTAGGAGACCCATCAGAAGAGGTAAAAACTAGGCATGGACTTAGGAAAGAGGTTAGTCATTCTGCATTCATATCTATGATTGAACCCATGAATATAGATCAAGCCTTAGGAGATGAATTTCGGATCCTAGCAATGCAAGAAGAGTTGAATCAATTTGTTAGGAATGATGTATGGGAATTAGTCAAAAGACCTAAAGAATAAAGTGTGGTTGGAACTAAGTGGGTCTTTAAAAACAAGATGAATGACTCTGGAATAGTAGTGAGAAACAAGGCTAGGTTAGTAGCAAAGGGGTATAACCAAATTGAAGGAATAGACTTTGAGGAAACCTTTGCTCCGGTAGCTAGACTAGAAGCCATCAGGGTACTGTTAGCCTTTACTTGTTTTAGGGATTTTAAGCTGTATCAAATGGATGTCAAGAGTGCTTTCCTGAACGAGGTAACCAAGGAAGATGTTTATGTGGAGCAACCCCCGGGGTTTGAAAACTCATAATTTCCAAACCACGTGTTCAAACTGAAAAAGGCACTGTACGGGTTAAAACAAGCACCTAGAGCCTGGTATGAAAGACTTAGTACGTTCCTACTAGATAGAGGCTTTGTTAAGGGTAGTGTGGATACCACCTTATTCTTGAAGAAGGTAGGAGTTGAGGTACTCATTATTCAGATTTATGTAGATGACATCTTGTTCAGATCGACGGAGAAAAGCTTATGTAATGAATTTTCAAAAATAATGAGTGATGAGTTTGAAATGAGTATGATGGGAGAACTTAGTTACTTCTTTGGATTTAGTGTAAAACAAACGGAAGGTGGAACGTTTCTTAGCCAATCTAAGTACATAAATGATATTTTGAAAAATATATGAAATGGAATGCTAAGGCTATGAATACACCCATGAGCTCTAACATTCAATTGGATAAAGATCCCAGTGGGAAGTCTGTAGATCAAAAGAGGTATAGGGGAATAATTGGATCGCTTCTCTACTTGACTGCCAGTAGACCAGACATAATGTTTAGTGTGTGTCTCTGTGCTTGCTTTCAAGCTGACCCGAAAGAATCTCACATGACTGCTGTCAAAAGAATTCTTAGATATCTACTAGGCACCCCGAACTTAGGAATTTTGTATCCTAGACATAGCACTACTTTTGAAATCTTAGGGTACTCAGATTCAGACTTTGCAGGATGTAGGGTAGATAGAAAAAGCACTTCTGGTACTTGTCAATTTATTGGACATTCGTTAGTTTCATGGTCCAGTAGAAAACAGAATTTGGTAGCCCTATCAACAACCGAAGCAGAATATATAGCGGTAGGTAGCTGTGTTGCACAAGTTTTGTGATTAAAATAACAACTGTTAGATCTAGGACTACCTGTAGGAACCATTCCAATCATGTGTGATAACACTAGTGCTATTTGCATATCCAAAAATCCAATTCAACATTCACGAACAAAATATATAGACATTAGACATCATTTCATCAGAGATCACGTAGCCAAAGGAGATATTGAACTACACCACGTTGCTACTGAAGATCAATTGGCTAACATTTTCACAAAACCAGTAGATTATGACACATTTAGCACCTTAAGAATAAAATTAGGTGTCATAGACATTCAAGCCTAAAACAAAAAAAAATAAAATAAAAAAATAAAAAAAAAATTTATGTGTGTTTGTTATGATTGGTTTGTTTAAAAATTAAAAAAAAAAAAATAATAATAATAATAAAAATAAAAAAAATGAAAAAAATAAATGGTTTCCTGATCCTCTTACCTTGCTGATGACAAACCTTGAATTTCTCTGAAAATCGTACTGTACGATCCAATATCGTACTGTACGATAATATTAAAATCCCTCAAATCTCAGCCGTCCACTCCCATTCACGGTCCAGATCTCTCATGTCTTACACCTATCATACTGTACGACTCACCACTCGTACCGTACGATACACATTATTGGCCATCGTACTGTACGAACTACCCATCGTACGGTACGATCCAAGTGTCAAATGGATTAGGACAAATTTAAACTCGGTCGGTACGAACATTATTGCCTTTCATACTATACGAACACCTGTTCGTACTGTACGATTCTTTTTGTCAAAGGTCGTTCAGATGACTTCTCGGGACGAACGCCTCACACTCATGTTCGTACAGTACGATTCTGATCGTACTGTACGATTTGACTCGCTTTTTTGAATGGTCGTCCAGACGACATTATTGCACCTATCGTACTGTACGATCCTCAATCGTACTGTACGATAGTTCACAAATTTTATAAAATGGAGGGATTCTTTGACTACACTCACTCACTCTCACTCACTCCAAATTTCCTCCCTTTCTCAAATCCCTTCTTCAACCATGTCTGGTGCATGTAAGCTCGGCCGAATGATCGTCGGGAGCTCTTCCTCCTCTCGGTGATTCGACGGTCGCTTTCTCTCTGCTGCAGACGAGAAAGCATAAAATAAACTCAAAGAAGCCAAAATCACTCCATCTCGAATGTTGAATCAAGCCGCTCTGAATTTTGAGGTGATGAACTTTTTTGCCTCCACCACCCTTCAATTCCTGTTCACTCTAGCATTTTCTTTCCACTTCGAACTTCTTTTTGAGTTTCTTGCCAATGTCAAAATCGACCTAGAAAATACCACTTTCACTTCCTATGTCTACAAACAGCATGTTGTTATCACCGTCAATGACATAACTGCACACATTGGGCTGTCCGCTGACGGCCCTCATCCCCAATCTATGATCTCACATGATTATGATGGACATCAGTTAATATGACCCTTAGAGGTGTCCCATCCAATCAACACTTGCCCCTTGTCCAAACCCTGAATCAAAATGCCCGCGTTATCCAGCATGTTCTTTGCACGTCCATCATACCCAAAGCTAGAGACCGCATCCATATTACTCCACTGCTTTCTGTCGTCACGTATCTAATAATGTCTGGAATAAAATTCAATGAAGCCCAAATGGTTTTTGATTATATCCATACCCTGTCTGCATACCGATATCTCGGTGCCCGTCAAAAAGTGAACCTTGCTTTAGGACATGTCAAAGGATACATCTTAGATGCCAAGTACCAACTTCATTATCCGCTACCTCCAGATCATCTTCCTATCTTCTACTCAGATGCCTCTTTTTGTATCTTATTCCATCGGGGGGCCGCTCACGCCGATCCCGAGTTTGATGACAAAGAGGCTGCTGCTCCTGCTGACGCCCCTCCACCACCACCAATCCACCCACCTAGTCTTGCTCCTCCCGACTACCTCACGATGACATCATTCAACGCCTTGATCGATTGGAGACTAGGTTGGATTCCCATATTGCTCAGCAACATCAGGAACATGAAAGTGATATGAAATGGTTTAGGGAGTGCTTCACCTCCATCGATCACCGGTTTGTGTCCCTCCATCAGTACTACCAACTGTTTCCACGATCTCCACCACCACCTCCGGATCAGGATCCAGAATTTTGAGTTATTGTAGTTATTTATGTTATTTTTTTTAGTTTCTTGTCATTGTAGTTGTTTCTTTGTTCTTCTCTTTTTAGTGTTGTCAAAAGGGGGAGACGTTTTTGTGTTCTGTGTTGTTCTATTTTTCTTACTATTAATGATATCAGTTGTTTATGTTTACTCTTTTGTTCTCACTACATGTTTTTTTCTCTTATTATGTTTTTTTCTATATATTATAATAAAAAGAAAATAAATTTTTTTTTCTCTCCTCTTATTTAAAAAATAATAAGTTATTCTTCTGAGGGGGAGCTAAGGAAGTCAGAACAACTGTGGCCATCAAAAAGGGGGAGATATTTGAAATCCAGGATCCCGAGCACTTAATTTTGATGGTGACAACTAATACTTACTGAATCCATATGGACTTCCTTTAGATTACAAATGCTTATCCTTGTATATGAGCACTAACATTTCAGGTCAGATGCACACTGCTCAAGGTTACTGGAGACTCAAACCGGGTGGAAAAGGATGTTGAAAAGTCTGTAATTTTTATTTTCTTGAGTCTACCACAGAAGTATGTATGTGAAAGGAGCAACTATGCACACACACAGGGGGAGATTTATTTTAAATGTTAAATTTTTTTTTAAGAATATCGTACTGTACGATTTAAAATTATACTATACGATTAATTAATAATACTCAGGCTAACGACTATTTTTAAAATGATTAATTTTGTAAACTAATCGTACTGTACGATCCTTATCGTAGTGTACGATAAGATTCAATTGAAAAACTCTAGCCGCCAGAATAAGTTTGGTAAGTTCCTAATTGTGATTTCCTGAACTGATCGTACTGTACGATTATGATCGTACGATACGATTAATTGAATACTTACCAAAATTATCTCCCGTAATCAGGAAATAAACGTTGGTTTCTTATTTAATGTAGATCGTACTGTACTATGATATATCATACTGTATGATAGACAGAGACGATTACATTCATCCCTTCGATCGTACCAGACAAAACTAAGGTTTTTTGTTCTGTTCATCCTGGACGGTATTCGTATCGTACAGGATGTTATCCTGAAATGAACTAATCGTACTGTACGTTTAGTGGAGTGCTGGACGACTGACAGAGACGATTTCAGTCATCCCATCGATCGTACCAGACGAAACCAAGATTTTTTATTCTATTTATCCTGGATGATATTCGTATCGAACAGGATGATATCCTGAAATAAACTAATCGTACTGTACCACTAGTGGAGTGCTGGACGACTGGCAGAGATGAATTTTTTCATCCCAGGGATCGTCCCACAGATTGTCCTGTACGAATAGTATGAATCAACATTATCATCCTGTACGATATACATATCGTACAGTACGATATGTATAAACTTTGATAATTGTTCATCTGTGCTCGTATTGGACGGAGCTGTACTTGAACTGATCGTACTATATGATTATATATCGTAATGTACGAACAGAAATGCAAAAGTTGAAATCTTTAGGGTTTTCTGAAGCCTGATATAAAGATAACTTAAATTTTTTTATGAGGAGTTGTTGGTCTATCCTCTTGCTGTGAGAGGCTTTGAGGGAAGAAGGAGATTCGTGAAGGAGAAGTTTTTCCTCGGAGAGATCCAAGGCTTGCGAGAGGAAGGTGAAGGTGAGCTTGAGCGAGAGGGAGAAGTAGTGTGAGGGGATCACACGGTGGCTCCAAGCAAGCTGCATGCTTTTCTCCTCTTGTGGCTTTGGGGAGTCTCGGGAAAGTTCTCGAGGGAAGAGTCACTTCAAGATCAACATCGTCAAGGTACTCTGCCATCTCCAGGAGGGAGAAAAAGGAGAAGGTCCGCTGCCGTCACCAGGAGGGTGACATAGCGTTTGGTATTCCACCGCACCGAGGGAGGTGAAAGTGAGTATTGTAAAGGCTTCTCCGCCTTGCTGTGGGAGCCAAAGGAGAGTCAACTTGTACTAGTGCAAATCTCGGAGTAGAGGACTCCGGGGAGTGGACGTAGGTCAAGTGACCGAACCACTATAAAAATCTCTGGTGTATTTTTTCCATTTTATCGTACTTTACTTTTTATGCTCTTAATTAGTATGTTAAATTGCTTGGTGAAAAATCATAATTTAAATCTTGTATTGTGAAAGTTACAATTGAATTACCAATATCGTCGTTGTGAACGTTGTACTTGCTTCCGCACGTTATTCGTTGAGTTATCTTTTAAAAAATAAAAAAAAATAGAACTCCTGTTTAGGATTGATTTTTTAAAATACCAATTCACCCCCCCTCTTGGTGCATCTCATACTTTCAAAGGTGGTACACTCCAAGTCTATTTTTAGATTTGCAAGAAATTCAAAAAGAAGTTTAGAGTGGAAGGAAAAAGCTAGAGTCAACAAAATTGAAGAATGGTGGAGGCGAAAAGGTTCATCACCTCGAAGTTCAGAGCTGCTTGATTTAACATGCGAGATGGGGTGATTTTGGCTTCTTTTATTTTATTGTATACTTTCTCATCGGCGGCGGAGAGAAAGCGGTCGTTGAACTGCCGAGAGGAGGAAGAGCTCCCCACGATCATTCAGCCTCGCTTGCTACCACTAGATATTGATGAGGAAGTGAATGAGGAGATTGAGGAATTGGAAGATGATTGAGTGAGTATAACCAGAGAATGCCTCTAATTTATAGAATTTTGGAAGTATCGTACAGTACGATTGAGGATCATATAGTATGATATGTGCAATTATTTCATCTGGATGACTTTTCAGAAAAAGAGAGTCAAATCGTATAGTACGATCAGAATCGTACTAGACGAATATGAGTGAGAGGCATTCATCCCGAGAAATCGTCTGAACGACTTTTGATGAAATTGATCGTACAGTACAAACAGGTGTTCGTACAGTACGAAGGGTAATTATTTTCGTAGCGATCGAGTTTAAATTTATCCCAATCCATATTGACACGTGGATCGTACCGTACGATGTGGTGTTCGTACAGTACGATGACCAATAATGTGTATCATACAGTACGAGTGGTTATTCGTACAGTACAATGTATACAAGACAGGATAGATCTGGACCGTGGATGAAGTGGAAGGCTGAGATTTGAATATTTTTTGGATAATCGTACAGTACGATATTAGATCATATAGTACGATGTGCAGAGAAATTCAAGGTTTAGGCATCAGCAAGGTGAATGTGAGAGGATCAGAAAAGTCCTTTTTTTATTTAATTTAAAAAAAAACTAAACACACAATGTGGTGCAGTTCAATATCTCCTTTGGCTACATGATCTCTTATGAAGTGATGTCTAATGTCTATATGCTTTGTTCGTGAGTGCTGAATTGGATTTTTAGATATGCAAATTACACTAGTGTTGTCACACATTTTTGGGATGGTTCCTACAGGTAGTCTAAGATCTAGAAGTTATTATTTTAACCAAAGAACTTGTGCAACACAGCTTCCTACCGCTATATATTCTGCTCTAGCAGTTGAAAGGGTTACCGAATTCTATTTTCTACTGGACCAAGAAACTAATGATTGTCCAATGAATTGATAGGTACTAGAGGTGCTTTTTTTATCTACCCTACATCTTACAAAATCTGAATCTGAGTACCATAAGATTTCAAACATAGTGTTGTGTCTAGGATACCAAATTTCTAAGTTTGGGGTGCCTAGTACATATCTAAGAATTCTTTTGACAGCAGTCATGTGAGATTATTTTGGATCCGCTTGAAATCGAGCACAAAGACAAATACTAAATATTATATCCGATCTACTAGCAATTAAGTAGAGAAGTGATCTAATTATTCCCCTATACTTCTTCTGATCTACTGACATCCCATTTGAATCTTTATCTAATTGAATGTTAGAGCTCATGGGAGTATTCATGGCCTTAGCATTTTTCATTTCATACTTTTTAAGAATATCTTTGATGTACTTAGATTGTCTAAGGAACGTTCCACCTTCCATCTTCCTTACACTAAATCCAAGGAAGTAATTAAGTTCTCCCATCATACTCATTTCAAACTCATCACTCATTATTTTTGAAAATTTATCACATAAGATTTTCTCTGAAGATCCGAACAATATGTCATCTACATAGATCTGAACAATGAGTATCTCATCTCCTACCTTTTTTCAAAAATAAGGTGGTGTCCACGTTACCCTGAACAAAGCCTCTATCTAGTAGGAATATACCAAGTCTTTCATACCAGGCTCTTGGTGCTTGTTTTAGTCCATATAGTGCCTTCTTTAACTTAAATACATGATTTGGAAATTGTGAGTTTTCAAATCCTGGGAGTTGTTCCATATAGACATCCTCTTTGATTATCCCATTTAAGAAATCACTCTTTACATCCAGTTGATATAATTTGAAACCCTTGAAACACACAAAAGCTAAGAGTACTCTAATGGCTTCTAGTCTGGCTACAGGTGCAAATGTTTTCTCAAAATCTATTCCCTCAATTTGGTTGTAACCCTTTGCTACTAATCTAGCCTTATTTCTCACTACTATGTCAGAGTCGTTCATCTTATTTTTAAAGACCCACTTAGTTCCAACCATACTTTGTTCTTTAGGTCTCTTGACTAATTCCCATACATTATTCCTAACGAATTGGTTCAACTCTTCTTGCATTGCTAGGATTCAGAATTCATCTCCTAAGGCTTGATCTATATTTGTGAGTTCAATCATAGATATAAATGCAGAATGACTAACCTCTTTCCTAAATCCATGCCTAGTTTTTACACCTTCTGATGGGTCTCCTAAGATTAGTTCTTTAGGATGACTAGAAGAATATTTCTAATCTCTAGGCAATTTCTCCTGAGGTTCTGCTCTAGTCTCTATAGCAATGGTTTCTACTCCCCGAATAATCTCAACTTCTTCTTCTTCATGATTAGATTCAGAGATCTTATTGGATTCATCAAATACCACATGGGTAGACTCTTCTACTACTAGGGTCCTCTTATTAAAGATTCTATAGGCTTTACCTACAGATGAGTAGCCTAAGAAAACCCCTTCATCAGATTTAGGATCGAACTTTCCTAAGGGTGACTTGTCATTGATTAAGATGAAACATTTGCATCCAAAGATATGTAAGTAGGAAAGATTGGGTGTCCTACCCTTAAGCAATTCATAGGATGTCTTATTAAGTTTGGATCTTATATTTATCCTATTTAGAACATAGCAAGCAGTATTCACTGCTTCTACCTAGTGGTGATGATATCTTTAATCGAATGAAATGACGATTTCACTTGTTTTCCTAGTTGGCAGGCATCACATAGATGGTCCTTGGTAAAGTCTAACTTAGGTATGCCTCTAACTAGGTCTTTCTGAGTGATGTTCCTAAGTGTTTTCATACTAGCATGGCATAGTCTCCTATGTCATAGCCAAGAGTCATCAGCTATTATTTTCAGACACAAAGAGTTTGAGTTTTCAATGCAGTTTAAATCTAATATATAGACATTATTTATGCATTTTTCTTCTAACACAAGTGTACAATTTAAGCTAATCATATATTTATTAGAAAGAAACTTAATGTCAAAGCCCTTGTCACATAGTTGACTAATACTTAAAAGGTTATGCTTTAAACCATCAATTAAAAGTACATTTTTAATTACCAAATTCTTAGAGTTTCCAATGATACCTGAGCCCACCACTTTTCTGGTGGTGTTATCTCCCAAAGTTACCTTGCCTCCTGACCTGTCCTTTAGTGTTACAAACTGCTTCATGTCTCCAGTCATGTGTCTCGAGCAGCCACTATCCAGGTACCATATGCTCTCACTAGGTCTTTTGTGAGAGCATCCCTACAATTTAAATCACAGGTTAGTTTTGGGAACCCAAGTGAGTTTGGGTTCCACCTTATGCTTGTATGGATGAAATGTATGCATGTTATGCTGTGATGAATGCAGCTTAGGTCTCCACACTAGATTTGTCCTATGGTAAATTGTGCACGTGCGGGCTATGTGACCTAGCATGCCACAAGAATAACACCTAACACCGGGAAATGGGTTCACTAATCTACGGGGGTGGTAGTGCCTATTTCTGGATTTAGATGATGCATGCTGTGCAGGTTTTGAATGAGATGGTTCACATGGTGGAGGCTGAAAAAACTCAATAAACGTGGGAGGTATTTTATTATTTTCAAATGCATGAAGTTTTTCATTTAAAAATTTATTCTTTTAGTTAAGGCTTGCATATTCAAATCTCAATGTATGCTCACTTCTATCTAGTTCATCTGCAAGTTCTTCTAGTTCCTTAAATGCATTCTCTAGTTCAACATGTGATGATTTCAAGGTATCGTGTGCAGTGGTTAACTCAATATGCTTCTTGTTTAATGCATCATATTCATCAAGCAGGGACATATGATCTCTATCCAAGTCAGAAAAATCTTTAACTACACTAGCATGCTCCTTTTGTAAAGTACAAAACTCAGTGTTAAGACTAATATGCTTTTTCTTTAACTTTCTATACGAGTCATGAATTTTTTCAGAAATAATCAATAGCTTATCATAAGAAAGTTGACATACCTCATCTTGATCTGATTGATCAAGATTATCATTAGCTATAAGACATAAATTTGTTACCTCCTCCTCTGCTTATTCTTCTGATGATTCTGAGGCAGAGTCGGCCCAAAATGCTTTTTGTGTCTTAGACTTGCCCTTTCTGAACTTTGACCTTTCCTCACCCTTTTCTTTGGTTTGTTGAGTCTTAATGTTGGGGCAATCAGCTCGGAGATGACCGGCTTTCCTGCACTCAAAGCAAATTGTGTCAGATGCAACTTTAGTATTATTTGAGCTTTTACCTTTGTTCCAATTGCTTTGATGACGGCGTTGCTTTCGTTTCAGAAAATTCTTGAACTGACGAGTCATCAAGGCTATGTCGTCATCTTCCTCCGTTGCAGAGCTGTCACTTTCAAAATTTTTTGCTTTTAAGGCCACCGTTCGCTCCTTCTTCTTTTCATCTGCATCACTTTGTCGTTGACTCACTCCTTGCTCGTAGGCAATGAGTGACCCAAGCAAGTTGTCAATTGAATAAATATTTAGGTCTTTCGACTCAATTATTGCAGTAATTTTTGCATCATACGAACTAGGCAAACATCACAATATTTTGTTCACTTTCTCCGAGTTAGACAACCCTCTCCCTAAAGCATGCAAGGATGTCACTATCTGGGTGAATCTAGTGTACATTTCAGAGATGGTTTCACTAGGTTTCATGCGGAATAGTTCGTAATCATGTAGCAGTATGTTCAGCCTAGATTGTTTGACCTCACTAGTTCTTTCATATGTGATACACAATTTGTCCCAAATTTCCTTACCAGTAGTGCAGGTAGACACTCACATATAATCTTCTAATTTTAATACGCAAAAAAAAAAAAACAATTTAAGTATTTAGCATTTAACTGTGCAAATTCTCTATCCTCATTGCTCCATTCATTAAAAGCTAATTCAGTTTTAACTCCATTCAACATACGAAACGGTGTAGAATAACCTTCTTGAACCAACATCCACCTGCGATAGTCTAGAGACTGTAAAAATATATACATGCATATTTTCCAGAAATCAAATGGTATATTGTCAAATAAAGGTGGACGGGTTATAGAATAACCCTCTGTAGTGTTATGGTTACCAAATTGTGCCATGGATCTTACGTTTCTAGGTTTTCTAAAACACTATTTTGAAACCCTCTCTGATACCACTTAAAAGTCAGAGATGCGCCAAGAGGGGGGGGGTGAATTGGTATTTTTTAAAAAATTTAAACCTAAACAGGAGTTCTAATTTTTGTGTGTTTTTAAAATAGCAATTTAATAAGTAGAATACGGAAGCTAGTAGTTCATTTACAACAACGATATTGGTGACACAATTGTAAATTTCACAATACAAGATCAAGATCAAACTTTTCACCAAGTAATTAAAAAATGATAAATAAAATGCGTGAAAAGTAAAGAGCGATAAAAATGGAAAAAGTACACTAGAGATTTTTATAGTGGTTCGGTCACTTGACCTACGTCCACTCCCCGGAGTCCTCCACTCTGGGATTTGCACTACTAAACGTTGACTCTCCTTTTGCTCCCACAGCAAGGCGGAGAAGCCTTTACAAGACTCACTTTCACCTTCTCCGGTGCGGTGGAATACCAAACGCTATGTCACCCTCCTGGTGACGGCAGCGGACCTTCTCCTTTTTCTCTCTCCTAGAGACGGCAGAGTACCTTGATGATGTTGATCTTGAAGCCTCTCTTCCCTAGAGAACTTTCCCAAGACTCCCCAAAGCCACAAGAGGAGCAAAGCATGTATCTAGCTTGGAGCCACCGTGTGATTCCCTCACACTCCTTCTCCCTCACACTCAAGCTCACCTTCACCTTCCTCTAACAAGCCCTGGATCTCTCCAAAGAAAACTTCTCTCTCAAGAGTCCCTTCCTCTCTTAATGCCTCTCTCAACAAGAAGACAGACCAATAACAACCAATTGAAAAATTAAAGTTCTTTTTAAACCAGGCTTCAGAAAACCCTAAAAATTTTAACTTTTTCATCTCTGTTCATACAGTATGATATAAAATTGTACAGTACGATCAATTCAAATACAGCTTCATCCAGTACGAGCACAGACAAACAGTTCTCGAATTATACAAATATCGTAGTGTACGATATGTATATCGTACAGAATGATCATGTTATTTTTAACTGTTTGTATAGGACGATCTGTGGGATGATCTCTAGGACAAGTAAATTTGTCTCTAACTATCGTCCAGCACTATACTATTCGTACAATATGACTAGTTCATTTCAGGCTATTATCCAGTACGAATCAAACAAAAAACCTTGGTTTCGTTTGATACGATCAAAGGGACGAATAAAATCATCTCTAACTATCGTACGGTACAATATAATATCATACGGTACGATCTAATTTAATTAAGAAACCAAAGTTTATTTCTTGATTACGGGAAATAATTTTGGTAAGTATTCAAATATTCGTACAGTACGCTCTGGATCGTATAGTACGAATAGTTCAAAAAAGCAAAATTATAAATTTACCAAACTTATTCTAGCGGCTAGGGTTTTTCAATTGAACCTCATCGTACAGTACGATTACCATCGTACAGTACGATTAGGTTACAAAACTTAATCGTCTGGAAATAGCCGTTAGCCTGAGTATTAATGATCCATCGTATAATACGATTGAGAATCATACAATACGATAAGTTTGAAAAAAAATTTTACATGAAAACAAATCTCCCCCTATGTGTGTGCATGGTTACTCCTTTTACATACATGCTTTTGTGGCAGACTCAAGAAAATAAAAATTACAAGATTTTCAACATCTTATTCTACCCAGTTTGAGTCTCCAGCAACCTTGAGCAGTGTGTATCTGACCTGAAATGTTAGTGCTCATAGACAAAGATAAACATTTATAATCTTAAGGAAGTCCATATAAATTCAGTAAGTATTAGTTGTCACCATCAAAATTAAGTGTTCGGGATCCTGAATTTCAACAGAGGTTTCTTTCAAAACCTACTATTGGTAATCCTATTAATAATATTTATGGTAAGCTTCATATGCTGAAAGCTTTAATTAAACAGCAAGATTGAGCTTCTTCTAAGAATCTTTCTTCTTTAATTGAGTCTCTTAAGAAGCAGCAACATGATTTATGCAGTCTTTTACAGAAGGACCCACTTAATCAGAATCTTAATCTGGCTCTTATTAATATTAATTCTCTTATTAAAGATAATCTATCTCTATGGTCTTCTTGGGTTACTCAGTAGGCTAAACAAAAATAGATGTCTTGTGGTGAAAATGATTTAAGTTTTCTTTATTCTAAAATCAAATGTATTCAAAATTCTGATAAGATTCATGGTATTTCTTCTTCCCAAGGGATTGTTATGGATCCTACCAAAATTGCTAATACTTTTGAGAGTCATTTTAAGTCTATTTTTTAATTCTTCTATTCCGGCTAATTCTACATCTTTCAATATTTCTGCTGGTAATGTTATTCCTAATTTTCTTAAAGCTGTTTTGGTTCTCCTGGTTTTGATAGATGAAATTAAAAAGGTTGTTTTTAATAGCCCTAAAACTTCTTATACCTTTAAATTTTTTAAGAATACTTAGGAGATTGTTGGTCCTACTTTGTGTAAGGCCGTTCTTTATTATTTCAATACTAGATTCATGTCTAGAGATGCCAAAGTAACTGCCATTTCTCTTATTACCAAAAAGAATAATGCTACTAGTGTTTCAGATTTCATGCCTATCTCTTTATGTGATATTTTTTATAAAATTGTGACAAAAATTTTGGCTAATAGATTACAAGGTGTTATGCCTTTTATTATACATAAAAGCTAATCGGGTTTTATAAAGAAGAGAATTTATACAGATAATATCAGTCTTGCTGTTGAACTTCAAAAGGGATTTTAATTACTCTTCTAGAAATAAGTTTTTTTGTGCTAAATTATATATTCATAAGGCTTTTGATATGGTCTCTAGAGATTTTTTAATCTCTATAATGGTTTAAAAAGCCTTTCCTCATATTTTCATCTCTTGGATTAAAGGTTGCATAGAGGATGTTTATTTTTCTGTTATTCTTAATGGTTCTATGCACAGGTTTTTTAATTCTTCTTTGGGTCTTCGGCAAGGTTGCCCGCTTTCTCCTTATGTCTTCTATATTGTTATGGACGCTCTCTCTAATATTTTGGATGAATGTCCTCAAAATAATAGCTTTGAGGGGATTAAAGCTAGTGATAATTATCTCTCATTTTCTCTATGTGGATGACCTTCTTATTTTTGGAAAAGCTTCTTGGGAGAATGCTCACAATCTTAATGATATTCTGGCTTATTTCTTGTCCGCTTCTGATTTGCTTATTAATACTGAAGAAAGCTATCTTATTATTTCTAAATATTATCATTTAGAAGTTGCTATTAGTTATATTCTTGGCATTAAAATTTCTCTGTATCCTTTAAAATATTTGGGATTACCCCTCTCTGGTAAGAAACTTAAAGCTTTTGCTTTTTAGCTTTTATTTAGTCGGATTACAATTCTGTTGGCTAGTTGGAAAGGTAAATTACTTTCTTTCGTTGGTAGGGTATAATTCCTGAATTTTACTATTTCTAATGTTATTTCTTGTTAGATTAGGGGTATTGCTTTACCTAAATTTTGTTTTAAATTTATTAAAAAGGTGTGCTCCAAATTCCTTCTTCATGGTGATCCTACTAGTAGGAAGATTCATATCATTGCTTGGAATAAAGTTTGTAAGCCTAGAGATGTTGGGGGTCTTATTTTTTTTTTATCCTAAAGCTCTCAGTTTTGCACATAGCTGTTCTCTTATTTGGGGAATCATGAATGATATTGGTCCTCTGGCTATTTGCACAAAGCTTAAGTATTTCTCTTTTTGGAAGCCTTGGCCGCATTCTGTTTCCATGTTTTGTAAGATTCAATTTAATATTTTTGCTAATAGTTCTCTCTCTCTCTTTATATTGGGATCCTTGGTTCTTGGGGAGGTCTGTTTATGAGATTGCTATTTCGAATAGAGTAAATTTGACTTCTTTTCATAATAGTAAGTTATGGGATTGGATTTCTCATAATTGCTGGAATTTGCCTCTTTCTTTATCTCCGGCTATTAGTTCTATTTTCTCTCAAGTTGTTATTACTGATCCTCAAGCTTCTAACATTTCTTGGAATGGAGTTCTTCATCCTTCTTGTAAAATGTTTCATAGAGCTTATTATGATAATTTCATTAGAGTGGATTGGTATAAGTTCATTTGGCATAAAAGATATGCTTTGAGGTATTCTTGTTATGCTTGGATGACTTTGTTGAAAGGACATAAAACAATTGATGTCCTTGTTAAGAGAAATCTTAATGTCTCTACTTCTTGTATCCTTTGTTTGAAAATAGATGAAATTCATAATCATCTATTTTTTGAATGTGATTATTCTTTTAGTATTATTTCTAAATTTTTACCTCATACTATTTTTTTTTCTATTTAGACCTAATTTGGAGCAATTGGTAAAATTTTTTTCTTCTCTTCACTATGATTCTAATGTTAAGAATTTATTTTTATTTTTTGATTGTTATTCTATTTACTTTATCTGGAAAGAAAGGAATTCTAGGTGGTTTGATAATAATTATTCTAATTCTAAATATTTGAGTAGGTTAATCTATTCGAATCTTTTAGCTAAGATTTCTAATTGGAAATCTTTTCATTCTATTAAAGGATTTATGTCTGGTAAGTGCTTTTTGTTGGTTTTTTGGCAAGCTGATTTTTTAATAAACCTTAGATGGTCAGAATTAAAACCACTGAAGGTTTGTTCTTCTCTTTAGTGCCAGGTGTTTTTTCTTTTATTGATCTCTTATTTTTCTTTATGGTTTCTAGGTTCAGGAGGTGTTCTTGGTCTTTTTGTCGCAGCTATTGGAGACTTTTTCTTGAAAGTTAATGGTTTCTATTGTTGATTTAGATTCTAGTTGTTTATTTGCTGGTCTTGCTGGATTCAAGTTAGAGTTAAGCTTGCATCGATTGGTAGACTATTGATATTTTAAGGATTGGGTTCTTATACTTTCTTCCTGTTTATGGGGAGATTGGCTATTTTTGCTAGTGGTTGCTCCTGTTTTGAGGTTGTTTCTTGAGAAGAGGCTGTTCTCAATTGATTGGTTAAGAGGCTTGTTATTCTTTTGGATTCTGTTGGTATTGATTGGCTGCTTGGATTGTTGAAGTGGTGGTTGTTGGACCTACTGGTTGTTTCACAGCTGGGGGTATTTCTTGTTAAAAGATTTGTTGGTGTATGCTGGATGTCTTGGTTCTAGGACTTAGTTTGCTTTTTTTATTGGCTTTTTGATAAGCTTTCCTTGATGGAGTTTTTTTCATCTTCTTTCTTTTTAAGCTTAAGTTTTTGCAGAGTACTTTTTGAACTATGCATTTTATTTTTCTCCTATTTTAGGACTTTTTTTCTTTCTTTAATAGGTTCTAGTTTGATTTTATAAGTTTTTTCTTTATTTTTCTTACAATTCATTTGTACTCTTTTGTAACTTTTAATTTTTTGGAATAAAATTGGGCATGATTGCTCCTATTTTTCCAAAAGAAAAAAAAAGAAATGATATTGGAACTTCAAAGAAAGTAATGTCTACCTATTGAATATTGTGTGGCACTAAAAACTAAAAAGCATAAAATTGACAAAATGAATAAAGAAGCTTTCCATTGATTGCAATGTATTGATCCTCCTGGTGATATCAGTTGAGGCTGCCTGAAAAGCTCTGGGACATTGTGAGAAGGAGGAGGGAAAAAGAGAAGGAGAAGGAGGAATTAAAGAAGAAGAAGAAGAAGAAGAAGAAGAAGAAGAAGAAAGTGGGGAGGGAAAGGAAGAAGAGGAAGGAACGAAAGGAGATCACCTGCGGTTAGGGAGATGAGGCTCAAGGTCTGCGTCAGCTAGGGCAAAAGGTCAGCAGAAGCTACATGCGATGAGAGGGGGTCTCGACTTTCTCTAGGATAGACGGAGATGCGTTAAAAGAGGAAGAAAGAATTGGTCGGGCGAAATAGGGCTAATAAACAATTTACTTGAAATCGGTGGTCATTCCGCCGGTAAAGGTGTCCATCTTACGTAGAACCGGCGAATTTTTCGGCAGCCCTGGGATCGTCGGAATTTTCGGTGGTCAAACCGCCAGTTAACACCGATAGTCAATCCACGGCTTAACCCCCAGAATTTTTGGTAGTCCCAGAGCCGTCGAAAAATTACCGGTATTTGATGATTTTTCTATAATGATGCTTTGAACTCAGCAAAATGTTGAACATAGCTAACTATACGATGAAGGGATTGAATTATATATTAACTAAATTCGTCGGAGTTTCTATTAGTCAAGATTATTTAATAATAAAGATCTTTGATTTGTACAATCACTATGCGCTAAATACTATCTCTGATTAATATAGCATATTCATATCTTGATATGAAAAAATGAAGATAAATACGTCTAAAACATTGGCTTATCTTTAAGAAAAATACATGTTCTCCATCGTATTATCACCAATCCTGTCTTTCCTTATACGATTATATTTTAAGAAAAAATCACAAAATAAATACTTTCTAATACATTCAAGCTTATAAATCATTAGTCGACTTTTTTTTTTTGGTTTAAGCATCAACAATAATAAAATCTCCACATGCATTTATTAAACTAAAATAAATGTAAGAACTATCAAAAACTAAGAAAAAAAGAACGAAATAATTTATTAAAAAAAAAAAAACAAACCTTCATATACAAGACTCGAATCCAAGACTTTTTAGTTGGTAGCCTAAGCTCCTAATCAACAAATAAAGATGAGCTGTGTGAAATCCCAGTCCTGCTGGCTTTGCATAATCAGCTCATAGAAATATATGAAAAAAATAATAAAAAACTGAGTCGCCCATTAGATGGCTTGCTGGCTTTGCCAATCAACGTAAAGTAGCCATTTAAATAGGCGAATGTGCCTACTTTAAAAATTGTTTTGTTAAGATGCTTTTTATTTTAGCTAAAAGCATTTTGTATAATGCTTACTTTTAAAAAATGTCCCCTCTCAAGAGACTTGACCCTTATTCTCCAAGAAATCATCAGCTTATTAAGAAATTGTGTCATTTAAAGAGTAACTAGGCTTACACTAGAGTTCAACTGAAGGGATTCATCCTCTCATCAGTTCTTGCATGTGGTGTACATACCATCAAAATGCTAGGATAAGTAAATACTCTAGATGGTTATGGCATTCCATACACACAATCACCTAAAACTACAATTTTTTTCTACAAGGTGAAGAATTAAAAAGGTGGCATTCTATAAGATTAGTACTGCCCTAAAGCAAAAGTTTATAGCAATTAATTTTAAGTTAAATATCAAATTATTGTGGTTAAATGCCAATCTTTACCGAGGCTTTATTCTTTTTCCCAATTATGATCGCCAAAAAGGCTTTTATTGTAAGAATTCAAATCCGAAAAATTTAGTATAACATACCATCAGTGGAAAAAAATGTACCTCCTCATATTGAGTGTTGCAATTATTATTAGAATATCATTATTTTAGGTTTAGTAGATTTATTCATTCCACGATGGCAATCACTCATTGGCCAGTTGAAATTAAGTATTAGAGCTAGCACAATAACAATAAATAAGTTGTTCGTCTCTGAGATTAAAAATGTTGTTTTTGCTAGGCCCTCCTCTTTTGCTTATTGGTCGAATGTTTTCAACTTTGAGTTTTATAAAAGATCCTGGATTATTGTTAGCCCTCTTTTTTGTAAGGCCATTAAGAGTTTCTTCATAAAAAATTACATTCCAAGAAAGGTCAAAGCCATGGCTCTTACTTTGATCCCTAAAAGAAGCCATTTTTCTTCCATTGCAGACTTTAGACTTATATCACCATGCAATGTCTTCTATAAGGCTATTGCCAAAATTCTTGCGAACAAAATGAAGTTCATCATGTTGCATATCATCAAGACAAACCAATATGGTTTCATTCGTCAAAGAATTTCCACTGACAATGTGCACCTTACATTGGAGTTGCTTAGGGATTTTAACAATGATTCCAATGGGAGATTTTTCTGTACTAAGTTCGACATTCGGAAAGCTTTTGATTCGATTTCTTGGAATTTCATTTTAGCTAGGATGGCCCAAAAAGGGTTTCCCTAGCATTTTCATTTCTTGGGTGAAAGCATGATATGATGTGCATTTTTCTATATGTATAGATGAGAGTCTTCAAGGTTACTTTAACTCTTCCTCTAGTCTTAGGTAGGAATGTCCTTTAAGCCCCTATCTCTTCTACATTGTCATGGATGCCTTCTCCTGTCTCATTGACCTCATTGCTAGCCCCTCTCCCTTCCAAGGCCTCTCTCTTGATAACCTCAACATCTCCCACCTTTTTTATGCTAATGACCTATTAGTGTTTGGGAGAGCCTCCCCTCAAAATTGTTCTTCTATTTCCTCCATCCTGGATAAATTTTTCTAGTATTGAAACTCTATGCCTTATCATTAAGAAGGAAGTGCTATTTAAAGCCTCAAAGTCGAAGCCTTGGCAACTTATTAAAGATGCCATTCATTTGTAATCAATCATTGCTCCAGCTGGTTATGCTGGCCAATCCCTGCTACTTTTCTCTAGGTATTACTATTTTTCTTCTAGCTACTTGAGCTGTTATTTTTTCAATCGAATTTGTTGTCTGCTGGTGTGTTGAGATCTGCTATATGATGTTTATCAAATTTTGGTATGGTGGGAATTTTTGCTGGCCTTAGACAATGATGATATTTCCTTTACTCTAGACCATTTCTCCTTGGATGGTCTTTGTGGCAACCTGAGGAATTTCCCCTCAAAGAAGATGAACACTTACCCTCTTCTATATGAGTCAAAGATTACAGAGCTCCTTTTTTATTTGTGTCATTTTTGACATTATACTTTTCTTCTTTTACTTGACAACAACTTTTTGTTGAGATAGTAGGTTTTTGTTTATATGTAGTAAGCTACGTTGGTGGGAGTGAATGCTTAGACACGAGAGATTCAGAGTACCATCACAATTAGAGAGCCAACGATAATATAATTATTTTAATTGTTTTAGATTATATATATATATATATATATATATATATATACACACACACACGCATACAAATAATGTTAATAAAAATTTAAATTAAAATTATATTATCATTTAATAGCTTTGTATAATTTTATTAATTATTATTAAATATTTAAAATTAATATGATATTTTAAAATAATTATATAAATTAAAACTAAATTTAAAAATTTTATATTTATAATTATAGATCAAATTTAAAATATTTTTACTCTGTTTAACAATAAATATTTAAATATTTAAAAGATTTTTTTTATTAGAAAAAGTTTTATTAATAAATAAATTATTAGATTTAATTATAATATTACATATAATTAGAATAATATATATAACTAATTGTAAACATATGTATGTGAAAATCATGAAAATTTAAATCAGAAATTATATTCTAATTTAATAGTTATATATTTTTTTCTATTTATTATAAATTATATAAAATTAAAATGATATTTATTAAATAATTATGTAAACTAAAATACAATTATTTTTTTATATTTAATACGTATAAAATAAATTTAACATATCTTTTTATTTTGGTTTTTATAATAAATATAAATACCTAAAAGGATTAAATTAAATTAATAAATTTACAAATTATATAAATTAAATATATGTTTTATATTTATAATTAAATGCATTTTTAATTGTAATAATTATTTTTATTTAGATATATTTAATTTAAATAATTATTTCATTTAATAGTTATGTATATTGTAAAAAAATATTTATTTAAATATCTAAAAGATTATTTTATTAGAAATTTTTTTATTAATGAATAAATTATTACATTTAAATATAATATTACATATAATTATTTGCTTCTTTTTATTTTTATTTTTTAATGACATTATTTTTTCTTAAAAAAAATTTAATTGAGCTCCTCAATTTATCTTTTGTTATATAAAATTAACCTTCACATTTCTCTATTATACCAATGCTCAATTTATTAAAAATTTAAAATCCAACGGCACAACTCTCAAACAGCTTGGCATTTTCAAATCGCAACCACGTTGACATTTGACAAACTTTTGACTACATTTTTCAAAGTTTTGCTATCTATAATAAACATTGTGATGGAGCTCATCACCAAAAAAATTACAATTTCTAAATCAAAAAATTTTATAATTGTTTCATCTACACTGCTAAAAATTTGACAACTTTTTTTTGGTAATTTTACAAAACAACTACCTAATATTTCATTGTTACTTTTATTTTTTCATTTTAAGAATTTGAATGTATAACATGCAAATGCAAATACATAGGCATAGACTTCAGTAGGTACTCTCGGTGTAATTTATAAATAAGAAATATTTAAACAAAATGTCTCATATGCAAACATTTTATATACTGACATATATCTTCATAGATATCTGACAAAAAATTGAAGAATTACTAGAAAAATTCTCAAATCCAGTGGAACCCATAAACAAACTCGTCTAAGAAACATCAGCCCCACTTGCTCGTGCTTACGAAGGTTGCCTGTACACAATCGTTATTACTGGGCTTGTCTAGACATGGATCATAAGAGCTCTATAGCCCCCTACTCTCTCTCAACTAACCAGGGACTATACGTGTTGCAGGTAGTCAATGCAATGTTGAACTTTTTAATTTTCTTCAATATAACCTTTACTACAACCCTTAAAACTCTATAAATAATGAATTAAGAACATTTTGCACATCCTAATCTTTTAGATCTTTGTTTGACCCATTGCCTGATTTAGTAATGGTTGAGCCCCTGAACACTTTTATTATAGTTCTCCACCACAACCTTTTTTCTTCGTTCTCACGAATGTTCCAAGTCACTCGTTTAGTTTAGAGATTTAGGTTTTGTTAGTGATAGCTTTCTTATTGATTTAAAAAATAATTTTTTAAATAAAAAAAATATTTTGAACTAAAAAATTATTTTGAAAAGTAATAAGAAAATTATCCCAAAAGGAACCTTAGTCTCCTAATAAAATTAGCTTTTATCCACGAACAAATTTGAATTCAATACATTCCTTATTTATTTATCAACAATCATTGGAACAAAATACATTCTCTCCCTATCCTCTTTTTACAATTAAAGAATTGTTCCCAACATTTGTTGTTTTCTTGCCTTGATTTTAATAACTGACAGCAAATTCATGAGTACCACTTAAATCATTAAAATATAATACAAATTTCAGATATGATGCATATATTTACGAAATAAACTCCCACTATTTTGCACATATCAAAAAAGTAATTGCTGAAAATAAAATTAATAATTTATGCTTTGTATAATTTATGATATTTTAAACTTTGAATTCTATACGCCAATGTCATATTTTAGCAAGCTGGTACTGGTCAAAGTCACACAATAGATTCTGGGGTAGCTTCTTTAAGACTTTCAGATCTTAATTTCATGAGCAGCCTGCCCAAATAATTCAGGCCCTCCCCTTCTCGACCACCACCCCAGAATAGATCATGTGGTGAAGCTTCAACCAGAACAAATCCTGCCGTTGAGCGCAACAAGGAGTTCAAGTGAGGGTGCATTGAGAACTTACATCTGAGACCCCTGTACATGACATCAATCTTCACGGTATCCCAATCAGGATGTACCTGCAATTCTATAAATTATGAGACCGCAGAACTAGCATGAGCTCATTTTTTTGGTATCCATCAACAAAAATACAAATTAAAACAACGCGAAGCATCCATCCACTCCAGGTCTATTGAGGTCGATTAAATTTCAAAACACTATAAATAATCATTCTACTCCGAATTTGAAATGAATCATTACTAGGCTTTACTGCAACACAATAAATGGCAGGCACCAGGAGAGTTAGGCAAAAGGCACCATAAAACAATTCAGCATATTCTTGATCGCTAACATCAGTTCATATTGCACGTAAGACATTGGTAATGCCAGGTAGATTAATGGGTTAGCATTGATCGGTTCATAGAAACATATAATTCCTAGATGTTCAATAAAGAATGATCAGTAGTTAACAATGGGAAATTAGTTTATATTATCAGAAAAATATTCTCAAATAATTTATTTACATACACCTAGTCTATTGTATTTGACAAACAATTTGATCTAGGTTCACCGATATCAAGGTTGCCATATTTTATGATTGACGCATAATCCCTTAAAGAGTTAAACTGAGTAAATTCATTTCCAAAGAGCAAATTTTTCTTCATCTAGACCTATGCAGCAGATAGCACGTGTTTATTGAATGTTCCTTCCATAGAATGTTCATTATGCAAAAACTATGCTATATATATATATATATATATATATATATATATATATATATATATATATATATATACATTTACCATATTGCCATGAATCATATGCGCAACACAAAATTGTATCAATTTCATTAAATCATTATCATTTTGAAATTCTTGTAAAATATTCTAAATTTTATGGTGCTATTATGATTATGAATTTCAGTTCAGTTCATGTTTCTAACTAATCTTCATATGTTATGTCTGACTCTAAATGTTCCGATACTATTATAAGTTTGAAATTTAACATATGAATATTGTCCTTACAAATTAAGATATTGCCAGAAAAAAAAAGTATAAAAAAACTTATATATATATATATGAATTTTTGCACATACATGTTGGTAGATGGAGGCCATTTATGATATTAGCTGAGCAAGCTTACATATTCACATGCCAATGACTTTTACCTTCACTAAGAATGGCAGGCATATGAGCTACGCGCACTGCTTATGCTCATGGGGGATGTATCGGTTTGTGGCTTGAAGTAGTTTCTACTCATTAAGAATAACAAACATATAAGATGTGCCCTTGAGTTGGTTTATGAGAAGTTACTACCACTAGGGCTCCTAAGATCGAATGAAACTATGAAAGTAATTTATCTTAAATGTAAATGCCACATTATGATATGACAAATTAATAATACTCAAATGCTATGACCATGATAATATAAATATATAAATATATAACATGGTATGCTCAGTCATCAAGCTATGATTATAACATCCATGTTATAATAATTATTATGCTCACTCTACGGTTTATACTAATGAAATCAATATTTCTCAATGTTATGATCCTATTTGCTATTAATATGATTACAATGCTGCTGCATGTATATCATTTAATGATATGAATATGTTATTGCTTGGAATATTATTACGCATGCTAATTGCAATGATTATTGCATTCATTGTCAAAATAAATTATACGCCACTTGCCATGATTATAAAACTTCAGCTGTTATCTTTATACCTTAGAAATACAACACAGGCATTTTATTGTTTGACCCACTATTGATCTTTCTAAGCTTAGGTTATCATAAGTAATGTCAAATTATTGTAGAAAATCTTTGAATAAATCTATATTCCCCCACAATATTTAAACATTTAATCACTATCACACATATTACTTCGGTACATATTATGTTTTCTATTGTTTAGAAAATAATTTTACTCATTTGGTTATATATACAAGATACTCTAGTATATGTTGATATCATTTTATGTCACTTGGGCTTAGTGGGTTTCTAAAAGCTAACATTGCTAAGGAATGTAAAAGTTAAGTTTATAACTAGTTGTATTTTTAATTTGGATGCCCTGATTATTATTTTGCTTAAAATATACGTGATGATAACATTGTCCACAGCATGATTATGTTGTCATCATGCAACTGAAATTTCTGATAATAGTCGATCAATGAGAGGCTTTAACAAAATTACATCGTCATGATCGTTGGTTCGCACCTCAACTTACCCAAGCTCTCGAGCCGAGAAGTAATAACCAATAAGAAGATCACTAATTGATGCATCGAAACAGTAAAAGAATGCCTAAATTTTTTTAAAATAGTTTCTTCAATTAGTAGAATTTGCAATAATCAAATACATTACTGGGGAAGCTTCCAAAGTCGTTTTACCATACATTGAATGAGCTTAAATGAGTATTGATAGGATTTGATGACGAAAACAACACACAACAATATAAAAAATAACAAACTTACTCCAAATAAATTAAGAAATAACACCAAGGAGCTGTAATTACTAATCTCCAAGCAAAGAAATACAAGATACAAGTTGATTCACTATTCAAGAGGTGAATCATCTCTCCCACAATTCCTAGCAGCAACTAGGAACCCAAAACACCCAAGAAAAGTACTCTAGAAATTTATTCACATATTGCCCCCCTCATACAAACTTTCCCCCTTAAAATCAGCCCTAACCCCACAATAAATGCACCTCACATTTCATCCAATGATCTTGCCTTAATCCTTCTTCTCCTATAGGTCTAAAATGAGATGTTGGGACCCAACAAAACAAGAACCTTCTAGCTCTTGGAATTATGCTGAGCAGGTGGGGTCTACAGCCACATCAATACTCCCCTCCCAAAAAGTCACATTGTCCTCAAGGCGGAAATCAGGGAACCGGCTTTAAATAGTGTTGTAGGCTTCCCACCTCTCTAGTGAAAGCGACTGCCACTGATACATCGATGTATGAGAGGCGTAGGGGAATGAAATGAGGGTATTTACTCAATCTGTCCACCACCATCAGAATCATGGTGAATTCTTCTGACTTAGGCAATCCCTCAATGAAGTCCATAGTCACCTCTTCGCACACCTTCTCAGGTAAAGCTAAAGGTTGTAAAAGACCACCTGGAGCCATAGCTTGGTATTTGTGTCTCTGGCATACATCACAACTTGCTACCATCTTCTCCACATCCTTTTGCATGCCCACCCAGTACAGCTCCGCTGCCAGTCGACAACATGTCTTTTGGATTCCTGAATGTCCCCTAATAGCTGTGTCATGAAACTCTTGCAATAAGTGAGGGATGCGTGGCGATGTTCTCAGAAGCACAAACCATCCCTGGTATAGCAGCTTTTGACCCACCGGGTAACCAAGATGACTGTCCTTGTTATGCAGTAAATCTCCTCTGATTTTACTTAGCTCTTCATCATGCTTGTTCTCTTGCTTGAAGACCTCCCAATCCACCACCATGGGAACCGATAGAGCCATAACTTGGGGGTCTATAGTTCGCCTGGAGAGAGCATCTGTAGCTTTATTTTTCAACCCGGGCTTGTATTATATCTCAAAATCATATCCCAACAACTTGGAAAGCCTCTGATGATGCTCCTCTATCACCATCCTCTACTCTAACAAGAACATCAAACTCCTCTGATTGGTCATGACTATGAAGTGCCTCACCAACAGGTAAGGTCGCCACTTCTGAATTGCTAACACTATCGCCACCAGTTCTATTTTATAGACTGATTTCAGTCCGGCCCCATCCGTCAATACTTGGCTAAAATAAGCTATGGGTCTATGTCCTTGCATGAGAACTGCTCCCAACCCATAGCCTGATGTATCAGCCTCCACTACAAATGACTGGTTGAAATTTGGTATTGCTAACACAGGGACATTAGTCATGGATTTCTTCAATCAGCTGCTCAAATACTTGAGTGGCTGCCTCCCCCAATTTGAAATTATCCTTCTTTAGCTGCTTCGTCAATAGCCAGGCTATAGAGTTATATCTCTTCACAAACCTTCTGTAATATATTGTGAGTCCCAAGAACCCCCTTAGCCTCTTCAAAATTTCAAGCACTGACCACTCCAACATTGCCTCTATCTTGGTTGGATCAACTGACACCCCGACTTGAGACACTATATGTTCCAAG
This sequence comes from Dendrobium chrysotoxum, assembly GCA_019925795.1. Taxonomy (NCBI): domain Eukaryota; kingdom Viridiplantae; phylum Streptophyta; class Magnoliopsida; order Asparagales; family Orchidaceae; genus Dendrobium; species Dendrobium chrysotoxum. The sequence goes on along the minus strand of CM034300.1, from coordinate 26,463,602 downwards.
TACTCCATCCTATGCTGTGCAAAAGAGCACTTCTTCAAGTTGGCATATAGTTGGTACTTCTTTAAAGTTCACAACACCATCCTCAAGTGCTTCTCCTACGACATGCTATAGATAATGATGTCATCAAAGAATACTAGAGATAACCTATGAAGATAAGGCTTGAACACCTTATTCATGAGTGACTGAAAAGTAACAGGGGCATTAGTGAGACCAAAAGACATCATCAAGAACTCATACTAACACTCTTGAGTTTTGAAAGCCGTCTTGTGAGTGTCCTACGGTCGCATCTTGATCTAGTGATACCCAAACTTCAAATCAATCTTTGAGAACACCACCGAGCCGTGCAACTCATCTAGTAGCTCATCAATGATTGCTATGAGAAACTTGTCCGATATAGTCTCCTTCTTCAAGGCACGATAATATACAGAGAATCTCCAATTGTCATCCTTCTTCTTCACCAATAATATGGGACTAGAGAAAGAACTCACACTGGGCTTGATGATCTCAGCTTCAAGCATCTCCCAAATCAACCTCTCTAGCTCATCCCTCTGGACCTATAGATAGCGATATGATCGGACACTAATGTGAGAGACTCCTTCCCTCAAAATAATAACATGCTCGTGCTCTCGTGAAGGAGGAAATCCTTGGGGAGGTTGGAATACCTCACTGAACTGCTGGAGAAGCGGTTGAACTACTTCCGAAATGACCTCTATCTCTCTGGTGTCTCCTCCCTCCAAAGCTCTGGAGCTCCACCAAGAACCCCACTTCTTCACCCTATATGGCACGCACCATGGTTTACAAAGAAACCATTGCTTTGGATAAATTAGGGTCTTCCTTAAGCACAACCTTTCTCCCCTCCACCTGGATCTCTATAGCTAAGGCCTTCCAGTCAACCTTGATCTCCCCAAGGTTCGGAGCCACTTCATACCTAAGATCAAATCCATACTTTCCAACTCTAGTGAAAGAAAATCCTCCCTGATGTGAATCCCCTACAACTCCACCACCAATCCTTGAGAGATTCTCCTGCTCTTCTCCGGCATATCATTTTCTTGATTCCTCCTTGCTTCCGGCGAAGCCGCTTTAGTTTGAAACTCCAACATCCGCTTCATCATCTCATCTAGATTCTCAAACCTTCCTTTCATTGCTGAAAAATGCTCATTCAACGATCCCACATCCGTTCGCAGTTGACCTACTTCCCCCTCCAACTTTTCTTTAAATGCCTCAACTCTTCTCCCGACTATCAGTCCCATAAACTTACTCTTATACCAATTTGATAGGATTTGATGACCAAAACAGTACACAATAATATAAAAAATAACAAACTTACTCCAAATAAATTCAAAAATAACACCAAGGGGTTGTAATTACTAATCTCCAAGCAAAGAAATACAAGATAAAAGTTGATTCACTGTTCAAGAGGTAAATCGTCCTCCTACAATTCCTCGCAGCAACTAGCAACCCAAAACAGCCAAGAAAATTACTCCATAAATTTATTCACATAATCCCCCTCTCATACAATCTTTCCCCCTTGAAACCAACCCTAATCCTATCATAAATGCACCTCATATTTCCTCCAATGATCTCCCCTTAATTCTTCTCCTCCTATAGGTCTGAAATGAGGTGATGGGACCCACAAAATAAGAGCCTTTTGGCTCTAGGAATTTTGTTGATCAAGTGGGGTCCACAGTCACATCAAGTACTTGTAATTTCCTTCCATCTTCTTTCTTTCTTCTGATTTTTCCCTCCATAATTTCAAGTCATTCACTTTAATATAATACTTATTTTGCAGTTCATAACTCATGAGATCACAATTCAAGTTAGGATAATATGAAGATGTTCTTTTAGCTCAAAAGCTAACTATTTCTATGTTACCACCTTGCTTGCTGATCATGTAACGCATTCATGTGATCCCACAAGACTAATCTTAAAGATAATATCATCCCTCAAGACAGAAGCCTGTATTCACCATTTCCTTTCTTCCAGTTCACACTCCTGAATGAAACTTTTAACCTCATTCTTCATCTCCTTCTTGTAAACAGTAATTTCCAAAAACTTTCTTAATACAATGTATATTGTCAAAGAAGTATCCCACTTTTAGCTAAACCTTTCAATAATCAATGTCTTCATATGGTAGGACATCAAAAGCCCTTTTCCAACTATTTCTTTCCATGTCTAAAAAGCCTTTAAAATTACAAGGCTGTAACTGGCAAGGCACACTGCTGGTTCCTCCACCATTAATCCATGTCGATTTCAACATTTAAGGTAATGTTCAAGGTTACTGTTTTGATTTCAACATTTAAGGTAATGTTCAAGGTTACTGTTTTGATATATATATATATATATATATATATATATATATATATATATATTTCAGAATATAAGTTCAAGAAATAATAAAACATATATGGTAAGTAATATTTTTTAATAAATGGACCTGATTTAGAATTATAGAAAATACAATTTAGGTATTTTGTAAGTTCCCAGACTACATATTTGGCTTTTATTAAGTAGCAAGGTTTAGATGGGGGTATTTAAAGAATATTAATAAAAATATTTTTTGAGAGTAAGATTCTAGATCTTAAGATTTTGTTTGTGCATGTCGATTTGAGAGGTATGAGAGGGAAAAAGCATAACTTTATTATACAACATACTCCTTATTTATAGATCTATACAAGAGGTCTAATAAAGAAATAAATAACTACAGAATAATTAATAATTGCTGAAATAAAATCTTTCCTAAATCAGATGTGTAGCTATGGAAGATACTCAATGTGTTTCTAGAAGGCTTCCCACGGATCTTCATTCATAGTCGTTGGATCTATGAGAGAACTAAGGGCTGAGATTTAACACTCCTCCTCAAGCTGGAGAATATAGATCTACCATTCCCGGCTTGTCAATCATTTTGAGAAGAATAGAGTTGTCCAATCCCTTGGTGAGGAAGTCTACAAGTTGATCTTTAGATGACACATGGTTGATACATATGAGACCATTGTCTAACTTTTCTTTAATAAAGTATCTGTCTACTTCTATGTGCTTGGTCCTGTCATGTTGGACTGGATTATGGGCTATGTTGATTGTTGATTTGTTGTCACAATATAGCTTCATGGGATTTTCCCACTTGATCTTTAGGTCTTCTAAAATCATTTTGATCCAGAGTAAATCACATATTCCCAAGGCCATAGCTCTATATTCTAGCTCTGCACTTGATCTTGCCACCACATTTTGTTTCTTGCTTCTCCATAAAACTAGGTTCCCTCCAAGTAGTGTGCAGTATCTAGAGGTAGATCTTCTGTCTACTGGCAATCCTGCATAATCAACGTCAGTGTATGCTTCTAGAGTCATTCCTTGATCTCTTCTAAAGAGAATTCCTTTCCCTGGGTTCCCCTTAAGGTAGTGTAGTATTCTGTCTACTACTTGCATGTGTGTTTGTTTTGGGTTTTGCATAAACTGACTGATCATACTTACAACAAATGCTATATCTAGTCTAGTATGGGAAAGGTAGATCAACTTTCCCACTAATCTCTGGTAAGAACCTTTGTCTACATCTCGATCTTCTTTAGTTTCCCCCAATTTGAGATTTGGTTCTACTGGTGTTGGTAATGGCTTGCATGCTAGTTTTCTTGTCTCCTTTAAAAGATCTTTAATGTATTTTTGTTGTTAGATGAAGATTTCCTTACTGGAGTGAGCTACTTCAAATCCAAAGAAGTATTTTAGCCTACCAAGTTCTTTGATATCAAATTCTTTGATAAGGTTTTTCCTTAAACTCACTTTCTCTTTTTCATTATTCTCAGTTAAGATAATATCATCAACATAAAGCAGTAATATGGTAACTTCCCCTGAGTCTGAGTGTTTAAAAAATAGTGTATGATCTCCTTGACTTTGTTTATACCCATTAAGAAGCATGAATTTTGAGAATTTTCTGAACCAGGCACTTGGTGATTGTTTGAGCCCATATAGAGCCTTTTTTAATCTGCACACTTTGTTACCTCTAGATTTTTCCTTAAACCCTAGTGGTATTTTCATAAATATTTTTTCTTCCAGATCCCCATGCAGGAATTCATTTTTCACATCCAATTATTCCAGATGCCAGTAGTACTTGGCTGCTAGTGAGAATAGTATTCTGATAGTGTTCATCTTGGCTACAGGTGCAAAGGTTTCTTGGTAGTCAATGCCATATGTCTGAGTTTACCCTTTTGCCATTAGTCTTACCTTGTATCTTTCCAGTGTGCCATCAACTCGTATTTTACAGAGAACACCCATTTGCAGCCCATCGATTTTTTCCCATCGGTAGATTGATGATCTCCCATGTATTGTTCTTTTCTAGGGCCTGCATTTCGTCTTTCATGGCATTTTTTTCAATTTTCATTAGATAAGACCTCAGAAATACATTTAGGAATATGGATATCTTCTAGTGTAATCAGAAAAGTTTTATGTGAGGATGAGAAGTTAAAGGACATAGAGTTGGTTAGAGGGTATAAGGGAGGTGGTGAGCTTACCTTACATCCAAGAGATGGTTCAGATTCTTGGATCTGCTTTGGAGCACAATTTGAGCTTGTACACATGGAGTATACCTTTCCAAATCTAATGACAACTTTGTCTTTTGTTTCCCTATCCAGGGTTTCAGGTGAATTGATTTGAGGTGGTGGAGGAAGGTCAAGAGGTGCTAGTTCATTTTCCTCATTGCCTCAAGTTCACTCTCCCCCTAAAAATGAGGTTTGAAAAAATAGGAATTTTGTTCATCAAAGGTAATATCAATAGAGACAAGGGTTTTTCTTGTGGGTGGATGATAACACTTATAACCTTTTTGGGTAGCTGAATAGCCAACAAAGATGCATTTGAGTGCTCTTGGATATAGTTTTCCTCTATCTTGGTTGTGAATATGAACATAGATAGTGCACCCAAAGATTCTGGGTGTAAGGTTATGATGGGTTCGAAACTCGGCGTAAAATGAGGACAAAATCTCCATTGGAGTTTTGAGTCCTAGAGCTATTGAAGGTAGTTGGTTTATGAGATAAGTTGCAATTAAGAGAGCTTCCCCCCCCAATAGGATTTGGGTGTATTGTAGTGGAATAGGAAAGCTAGGGTGGAGGCTAGAAGGTGACCATTTTTTCTCTCTACAAGCCCATGTTGTTGTGGGGTGTGAATGCAGGACGGCTCATGGATGATCCCTACACTTTGGAAGGAGGAAAGGGTTTGGTTGAAATAGTCTTTAGCATTATCGGAGCGAAAATCTCCTTATTTTTACCTCGAATTGATTTTGGATCATAGTGTGAAAAATGGGAAGAATAGTGCCAACATCGGATTTATTTTTGAGGAGATAGATCCAAGAGACTCTAGTGCAATAATCAATGAATGATATAAACCAACATGCCCTAGAGATATTAGAGATTTTCGAAGGTCTCCATATATCACTATGAATAAGATGGAAATGAGTATCACATCTCTCATTTTGATTTGGGAAGGAAGTTCTTTTATGTTTGGCTAACTCATAAGTTTTACAATGAAAATGCTTATTTTCTAATTCCTGAAAAAATTGTGGATGCATATATCTTAGGACATTAAAAGATGGATGTCCTAACCTATAATGATGAACCCAAATAGTGGATTTCTTATCAACTAGGGATAACATAGAGTAGCTATTTTTAGATTGATTCAGTTCTTCCAGGTAGTATAGTCCGGCTTTCTCTTTAGCAAGCCTAATCTTCTTCCCCGATCTCTGGTCCTAAAATAAGCAATAAGCAGGGTTAAATAAAGCTTGACAATTATGGTCATTGGTAATTTTATGTATTGATATTGGGTTTGTGGATAATTGATGTATGTGGAGCACATATTTTAGGGTGAGTGAGGGAGAAAATATTATGTCTCCTTGGCCTGCTACCGTGGTAAGAGAACCAACAGCAGTGATGATTTTTTTGTTGCTTGGGCAAGGAGTATAGTTGATGAAGTGGGTAGGTGAGTGGGTCATGTGATCTGTGGCTCCTGAGTCAACAATCCATACTTCCTTTAAATGATTTCAAGAGTCACTTAAACTAATGGAAATAGAAAACTTACCTGAGAGTGCAAGTGAGGAAGATGCATTTGGTTTTTCAAGAGATACTAGGAGTCGTTTCAGTTTATCATCGTTTTTATTGAGTTCACTAAGGCTGGGCTGTGCTTCTAGGTTGGGCTAACTTGTTGTATTGTTGGCATTCGATGTAATCTTTGTTTCACTTCTTTGATTCCATTCCTTACTGGGAGGTTCTCCATGTATTTTCCAACACATTTCTTTTGTGTGTCTTGACTTCTTGTAATAATTGCACCAAAGTGAGTCTTTATCTTTGAATTTTAAAGAGTCTTTACCTTTCTCCTTCCATGGCGATTCTCTATTCATCACCATTGCTGAACTTTCAACGACCTTTAGTTCTAATATTACTCCTCGTCGGCTTTCTTCCGCGCGGATGAGAGCAATGGTTTCATTAAGTGATGGTGTCTCCTCTTTGTCGAGGATCTGGATTCTGACCTGATCAAATTCTGTATTTAGTCCTGCAAGAAAATCATAAACTCTGTCTTTTTCAATAAAGTTCTTTAGGATCGCAGCATCTTCTGGACATCTGGTTTCTATGCCTCTGTAGTGATCAAGTTCTTGCCATAGATTTTGTAGAAGGGTGGCATACTCTGTCATGGCCTTGCTTCCTTGCTTTGTGCTTCCTACTTTGAATTTAATTTCAAAAATTTGAGCCGCATCCCGAGCTTTGGAGAAGGTCCGTCTGGCAGCATCCCATATATCCTTTACAGTGGAAAGGAATATGAATGTATCGCTAATTTCTGGGGTCATGGAATTCCACAACCATGACATAATCATGGAGTCTGCTTCATCCCATGCCCAAAAATTAGGATCTCATTCTTTTGGTCCTCCTCCGAGAAGGTGGTGTATTTTTCCTTTCCCCTTTAATTAGGCCTTCATAAATTGAGACCATTTTAAATAGTTCTTCCCATTTAGGAGATAGGAAGGTTGCATACTTTAGAGGTCACCTCGTCCTTGGTGCACCATAGAATCCTCAATTTGATCAATGCTCTGGGAGGAATTAATTTCTGACATTATGATAGTAATCAAGACTATCTGTATGACCTTGGGTAGCAATGAAGGCTTCCCGGAAAAATAATTTTTTTGATTTTTAGTTGTCGGCAATAAAGGCCAATATATATTTTTCCTTCTTTTTTTCCATCAAATATCATGGTTTAATAAACCGAGTGGTTCGGTTTATTAAACCGGACTGAGCTGAGTTTTAAAAACTAGCATCGAGCAGTAGGTAGGGCGCATGCTGATGTAGGCAAGAGGGGGTCAAAACAACTTGAATATTTTATTCCTTTGGGCTGCTTTGTTACTTTCAGTTTGGACTTCCTGCTCTTGGTTTGGGCTGCTGGTTAGCTCATTATGAGCTGGTATTTAGCTCATTTATGAGAAGAAGTTAGTAGCTCATTAAGTTGTGGTCCTTGCTCTTCCCCTTCCCCTTTGTCCCCTCGGTTTCCTCTGTCTGTTGGTGTTCCCAGGATGGCGTTTGGGGTTCTGCTGCTGGTTCCTCCCCCTTGTGGTGTTGGCTCTTCGGGTTTCTCCCTGGCTACTTGTCCCGTGGTCTCCCTTGCCCCGTTTCCTGTATGGTCTCTTCGGGTCCCTCTCCTGGCTGTCTTCCGTAGCTATTGGCTGGGCTTCCCGTGACCTTTTGGTCCTGTTTTCTGTGCTGATTTTGGGGCTGCTGTTGGAGAGCTTTTAGTCTTCAATTTTCCCTTTTTTATTAGAATATTAATGATATTTTGTGGCTGTTTGGGCTTCCCCTTTATCCTAAAAATAGGGGCTGATTTGTAGCTGTTAAGGGAGAATGTTATGATGTGATTTTTGGAAAGAAAACCCGCGGGTTTGTTTTGGAAAAGCTTGCGAGCTTGTTCCACCTCTTCTTCTCGTCTTCTAGAAAAGCTTGCGAGCTTCTCCTTCTTCGTCTCGGCTTCTAACATCTTTCTTCTATCCGCAAGTGTCCACCCCATTGTATCGTTCTTCTCAAATGAATGGAAAGCTTCTTTAAGTTTTTTTTATGAGTGGTTTAAGTTGTTATTATTTAGTTCTCTAAGTGTTTTGTGTGCTCCTACTTGTTTTGGAGATTTAATTGTTTGTATTGGCATATCTTTTTATGTGGTTGTATTTTCTTTCTTTTTTAGGTCTCCAATGTATTGTGGAGACCTAAATTTTTTTTATTTTGTTTTCTTTTTGTAGCCAAGGGTTCTCTTGAATCCTTGCCTACATCACAAGCGTGGGTAGCTACCGTCTCTGTCCCGAACAACTCCTAGTTTCGGCATCGCCGCGAGAGCATTGTCGGCGGCTTCTTGCAGCACTGTTTGTGGATTCTGCGGCGCCTGTCTTCGGCATACCGGTGTCCGTCTTCAACGTCTGTCGGTAACGCTCCGTCTGCCTCTGTCTATGGCTTTGTTCGCAAACTCTGGCTTCATCGTTTAGGCAATGAAGCTCTGTCCGCGTCGTAAGCTCTGTTCGCGACCATGGCTTCGGTCGCAAGGCTTCGTTTCTTTTGTCCTTGGCTTCGGCCGGCTTCGCTTCGTTCGTTTGCAAGGAGCGACTTCCTTCTAGGGTGATGTTTTCCTCTTCAATTCCTCTAGAGGCTCTGATACTAGGTCAATTTGAGAGGTATGAGAGGAAAAAAGCATAACTTTATTATACAACATACTCTCTATTTATAAATCTATACAGGAGGTCTAATGAGGAAACAAATAACTACAGAATAATTAATAATTGCTGAGATAAAATTCTTCCTAAATCAAATGTCTAGCTATGAAAGGTATTCATGTGTTTCTAGAAGGCTTCCCACAGATCTTTATTCGTAGTTGTTGGATCTATGAGGGAACTAAGGGCTGAGATTTAACAGTGCATGAGGATGCTAATGTTATATGGGAAAACGTAACATGTGATATTAAGAATATTGCAAAAATGTGCTTGGGGTATCAAATGGGGAAAGCTTCTAATAGTAAAAATAATTAGTGATAGAATCAAAATATGCAACAAAAGATAAAAAATAAAAATGTTTATTATAAAAATTGGTTTAGATGTAAAAACTATAATAATTAGGAAAGATATAAAGAGGTCCGAAAGGAGTCTAAGAAGGCAATATGTGATGTAAAGATTTTAGCTTTTAATGATTTATATAATAGATTAGATACTAAGGAGGGTGAAAGATATATGTATAAGTTAGCGAAACAAAGAGATAGGAGTAGTAAGGATTTAGTTCAAGTGAAGTGCATTAAGGATGAAAATCAAAAAGTGATTTTATCAGAAGAGGATATTCAACAAAAATGGATGTAATATTTTACTAAACTTTTTAATGATGATTGTGAGAATACAATTGATTTGAGTGACCTTAGCTTCCTTTATGAAAATAAATATTTTTATTTTTATTGGCATATTAGTAAAACTGAATTTAGAGAGGCTTTAAAGCAAATGAAGTGTGGAAAAGCCATTGGACCTAATGATATTTCAATAAAGGTGTGAAAATGCTTAGGAGATGAAAGAATTTTTTGGCTTAGTAAACTTTTTAATATTATTTTGAAAGCTAAAAGATGTCAGATGAGTGAAAAATGAATGTGTTGATTCCTATTTTTAAGAATAAAGGTGATGTACAAGATTGTGCGAATTATAAAGGAATTATGTTAATGCGTCATACTTTAAAACTATGGGAGAGAGTTATGAAGCATAAGTTACGACGTGATTCTAATATTTTTCAAAATCAATTTGGTTTCATGTCGGGTAGGTCTATTATGGAAGTTATATATTTATTGAGAGGTTTGATGGAGAAGTATAGAGAGAATAAGGAGGATCTTCATATGTTATTTATTGATTTAGTGAAATCATATGATAAAGTTCCAAGAGAAGTACTATGAATAGTTCTAAAAAAGAAAGGGATTAATAATGCTTATATTTAACTCATTAAGAATATGCATTTAGGAATTATTACTTGTGTTCAAACACAAGATGGTTTGACCAACTATTTTCCTATTTCAATTGGATTACATCAAGGATCAGCTTTAAGCCCATATATTTTTGCTTTAGTCATGAATGTTCTCACTAGACATTTGCAAGAGGTTGTACCCTAGTGTATACTTCTTGCTGAAGATATTTTCTTATTGATAAGACTAGAGAGGGAGTTGAAGGTAAACGTGAATTATGGAGGTCAATCTTAGAGTCTAAAGATTTTCATTTGAATAGATTTAAAATTGAATATATGGAGTGTAATTTTAGTAATAATAGATCTAGTGGAGGGGTTGTGACATTGGGCAGTAAAGTCATTAATAAGAGTACACATTTTAGATATCTTAGGTCTATTGTTTAGAGTGATGGTGAAATAGATGAGGATATTATTAGTAATTCAAGTTGGATGGTTGAAGTGGAGGAATGCATCGGGCTTGTGTGATAAAAAAGCCCCCTCAAACTTAAGAGAAAATACTGTAAGATGGTGGTGAGACCTGCAATACTTTATGGTGCAGAATGTTGGATATAGGGGTGTAAATGAGCCAAGCCGGCTCGCGAACCTTCTCGAGCTCGACTCGTTTATGGGCTCACGAGCCAAGCTTATCGAGCTTACAAGTTGAGCTCGAGCTCGAACTCGAGCTCATTTAGTAAACGAGCTGGAGTTCGAGCTTGATGAGGCTCGGTTCATGAGCTCACGAGCCGGCTCGAATAATTATCAATATTTTTAAAATAATTTTATTTTATTTATTAAATTTAAAATTTTAAGAAATAATAATAAATGTTTAAAATATTTAATAATATAAAATAAATTAATATTTAATGTCTAGAATGAAAAAGAAATGTTTAAAATATTTAATAAAAATTTAAATATTTATCTTTTTTTAATAATTAATAATAGTTAAAAAATCTCGCCGAGGCTCACGAGCCGGCTCGAGCTTGCTTTCCGACTGACGAGCTGAGCTCGATAGTGCCAAAAGTCGACTCATTTACACTCATAACTTGGACATTAAAAGAGAAGCATAATATTAAGTGTTGTAGAGATAAAAATGTTTAGGTGGATGAGTGACTTTACTCTTAGAGACAAGATACGAAATGAACATATCCGTGAAAAGGTTGGAGTAGCTCCTGTGGAAGATAAGATTAGAGAGAGTCGCCTTAGATGGTTTGGTCACATAAAACGACAGCCTTTCGATGACCCGATTAGGAAAGTAGATGTATTGGATTTGACTTATATTAAGAAAGGTAGATGTAGACCTAAACAAACTTGGTTAGAAAATTTTAGAAATGACCATTCTTTATTAGATTTAAATGAGAATTTGACTCTTAACAGGACCCAATGAAAAAAATGGATTCATGTAGCCGACCCCACATAGTGGGATAAAGGCTTGATGTTGTTGTATTAAGTGGCAAGGTTTGAATTTATGCTAAATGAGAACAAAAAGCACTTAACCATTAGGTTAAGGCTTCGTTTGGGATGGCATTCTTACTGCTTCTTAAAGCAACTTTTAGTACAAATATTTTAATTTTTGTACTAGAAAGCTGCTTTAAGAAGCAGTAAAAAAGCTGTCCCAAATGAAGCCTAAATAATAAGTTATAACATAAAAGGAATTAAAATTATATAACTAAGTTGAAATTAAAAAAAAGAATACTATTTTTGAATTTAATCTTTTTTTAGTTTTAATCAAAATTTTAAAATATTATCAACTTATATGATTAGTCATAATAATAAAATATTAAAAATATAAAGAACATAATATAACAATATTTTTATTTATGAATATTTTTAAAAATGAATAAAAAGCTAAAAATAAAACTGAACTTCTAATTTATCTATGTAGAATTACATTTGTTTTACTATGGTTGTATTCTTTTTTAGTTTTTAACAGCATTAGTGTATTAAGGATGAAGATCAAAAAGTACTTTTTTTAGAAGATGATATTCAACAAAGGTGGATGAGATATTTTGCTAAACTTTTTAATGAAGAATGTGAAAATAAAATTGACTGTAGTGACCTTAGCACCTTAAATGAAAATAAAGATTTCTGTTTTTATCGGCGTATTAGTAAAACCGAAGTTAGAGAGGCTTTAAAGAAAATGAAGGGTGGAAAAGCTGTTGGACCTGATGATATTCCAATAGAGGTGTGGAAATGCTTAGGAGATGAAGGAATTTCTTGGCTTACTAGACTTTTTAATACTGTTTTGAAGACTAAAAAGATGCCAGATGAGTGGAGAATGAGTGTGTTAATCCCTATTTTTAAGAATAAAGGTGATGCACAAGATTGTGCGAATTATAGAGGAATTAAGTTAATGTGTCATACTTTAAAACTATGGGAACGAGTTATGGAGCATAGGTTGCGGCGTGATACTAATGTTTCTCAAAATCAATTTGGATTTATGCCGGGTAGGTCTACTATGGAAGCCATACATTTATTAAGAGGTTTGATGGAGAAATATAGAGAGAATAAGGAGGATTTACATATGATATTTATTGATTTAGAAAAAGCATATGATAAAGTTCCAAGAGAAGTGCTATGGAGAGTTCTTGAAAAGAAAGAAGTTAATAACGCTTATATTCAAATCATTAAAGATATGTATACAGGAGCTATTACTTGTGTTCAAACACAAGGTGGTTTGACCAAGTATTTTCCTATTTCGGTTGGATTACACCAAGGATCAGCCTTAAGCCCATATCTTTTTGCTTTAGTCATCGATGTTCTCACTAGACATTTGCAAGAGGATGTACCTTGGTGTATGCTTTTTGCTGATGATATTCTTCTTGTTGATAAGACTAGAGAGGGAGTTGAAGGTAAACTAGAATTGTGGAGGTCAACCTTAGAGTCTAAAGGTTTTCGCTTGAGTAGATCTAAAACGGAATATATGGAGTGTAATTTTAGTAGTAATAGACCTAGTGAGGGCATTGTGACTTTGGCCGATCAAGTCATTAATAAGAGTACACGTTTTAGATATCTTGGATCTATTGTTCAGAGTGATGGTGATATAGATGGGGATATTATCAGCAGAATCCAAGTTGGATGGTTGAAGTGAAGGAATGCATCGGGCTTATTGTGTGATAGAAAAGTACCCCTCAAACTTAAGGGAAAATTCTATAAGATGGTGGTGAGACCTGCAATGCTTTATGGTGCTGAATGTTGGCCATTAAAAGAGAAGCATAATTCTAAGTTAAGTGTTGCAGAGATGAGGATGCTCAGGTGGATGAGTGGCTTTACCCTTAGAGATAGGATACGAAATGAGCATATTCGCGAAAAGGTTGGAGTAGCTCCAGTGGAAGATAAGATTAGAGAGAGTCGCCTTAGATGGTTTGGTCACGTAAAACGGCGGCCTCCCGATGACCCGGTTAGGAAAGTAGAGGTCTTAGATTTGACTTATGTTAAGAAAGGTAGAGGTAGACCTAAAAAGACTTGGTTAGAAAATATTAGAAATGATCTTTCTTTATTAGATTTAAACGAGAATTTGACTTTTAATAGGACACAATGGAGAAAAAGGATTCATGTAGCCGACCCCACGTAGTGGGATAAAGGCTTGATGTTGTTGTTGTTGTTGTTGTAGTGCATAATTGAAACCAAACATGTTTTTATTTAAGTAATAATAAAATCAAAACAAAAAGTAAGAAAAAAAAAACAATCCCAAATGGCCTCAAAGTAATCACACCACTTATTATACTGATCTATTGGTTTAAATGCTCTCCAAGTATATAGATAGTTGTATCTTCATTTTTTTTATTCTATTTCCTTCCCCCATTGAATCCACCAAAAATTGACTCTTATTCAACTAAGTAGTCCACATCATACTGTTCTATCTGCGACTCAACGATGTTATCCTAAAACCCTTCATCCCTTTATGATGCACCTTCCTAGGATATTGGGTGTGCTTTAGCAAGCAGTTCCCTTAATGCAACTTTCTTACCTTTATATGCAACCATTACTTCTACTATGGCAAGTCGAGTTTTCTCAATATTTAAAATCCCTTCACGTTCAATAAACAAATAATTTGCATGCTCTACATGCATGCTATGAATCTCTAAACAACAATAGCATCAACATCAAGCCTTTACCCCACTATGTGGGGTTAACAACATGAAATATTTTTCTTCATTGTGTCCTATTAAGGGTCAAATTCTCATTTAAATCTAATAAATAAAGATCATTTCTAATACTTTCTAACCAAGTCTTTTTAGCTGTAACTATACCTTTCTTATGATAAGCTGGATCTAAAACATCTACTCTCCTAATCGGGCCATCGAAAGAGCGACACTTTGTGACTAAACCATCTAAGACGACTCTCTCGAATCTTATCTGCCACTAAAGCTACTCCAACATTTTTACATATACACTCGTTTTATCTTCTAAGTATAAATCTACTCATCCATATGAACATCATCTCACAACACTTACTTAATTTTATGCTTCTCTTTTAATGGTCAACTTTCTATGCCATAAAGCATTGCAGGTTTCCCTACTAACTTATAAAATTTTCTTTTAAGTTTGAGGGTACTTTTCCATCACATAGTAGACTTGATGCATTCCTCCACTTCAACCATGCAACTGGAATTCTACTAATAATATTGCCATCTACTTCACCATCCCTTTGATTAATAGATCTGAGATATCTAAAATGTACACTCTTTTTAATGACTTGATCACCCAATGTCACAAATCCACCATTAGATCTATTACTACAAAAATAACACTCCATATATTCAGTTTTAGATATACTCAAACGAAAACATTTATACTCTAATGTTGACCTCCATAATTCAAGTTTTCCTTCTACTCTAGTCTTATCAACAAGAAGAATATCATTAACAAGAAGCATATATCAAGGTACATCCTCTTACAAATGTCTGGCAAGAACATCCATAACTAAAACAAAATGATATGGGCTTAAAGCTGATTCTTGATGTAATCCAATTGAAATAGAAAAATAATTGGTCAAACCACCTTGTGTTTGAACACAAGTAACAACTACTGCATACATCCTTAATGAATTGAATGAAAACATTATAAACTCCTTTATTTTCTAGAACTCTCCAGAGCATTTCTCTTGGAACTTCATCATATGCTTTCTCTAAATCAATAAATAGCAATTTCAAATCCTTCTTACACTCTATACTTCTCTATTAAATCTCTCAACAAATGTATAGCTTCCATAATAGACCTACCTAACATGAATCCAAACTGATTATGAGAAACATTACTATCATGTCGTAACCTATGCTTAATTACTCTCTCCCATAATTTTAATGTATGACAGATTCAATTAATTCCTCTGTAATTCACATACTCGTGTGCATCACTTTTATTCTTAAAAATAGGAACCAACATAATCCTTCTCCACTCATCTGGTATTTTTTTTATCTTCAAAATAATATTAAAAAATTAGAAAGCTGAGAAATTTCTTAATCATGTAAGCATTGTTACACTTTATTTTCTTTAAAACCTCTCTAACTTCGATTTTACTAATTCAACAATAAAAATAAAAATCTTTATTTTTATTTAGGATGCTAAGGTCACTAAAATCAATTGTATACTTGCCATCTTCATTGAAAAGCTTATTAAAATATCCCATCCACCTATATTAAATTTAAATATTCTCTTCTAAGAAAAGTATTTTTTTATCTTTATCATTAATATACTTCAGTTGAACTAGATCTTATTTCTCCAATCTCTTTGCTTGGCTAACTTATGCATACATCTTCCAGCCTTCTTAATATCAAATCTATTAAATAAATCACTAAATGTTGAATTCTTTGCATTGTATATAACTTTCTTGAAGTCCCTACAAACCTTTTTATATATTTGCCAATTTTTAGAGCTTTTACATATAACATAATTTTTATAATAAAGCTTCTTATTTTTTATCATTTTTTATACAAACACTAACTATTTTTACAATTAGGAGTTTTCCCTTTTGATTCTCCAAACACATACTTTACAACCTTCTTAATATCACAAGTTACTTTTTCTCACGTAACATTAGCTTCTTTATGAATAACCCAAATTTGAGATCTTGAATGCTTGGGTAAGTCTTAAGGTGGCTGAAAGACCTCTCTAAACTGTAGGATGAGTGGCTGTACTAAAAAAGGAATGTTCCCCCCTTCCTCTAGTCTGATCCCTTTTAAGCTTTGCAGTTCCACCATAAATCTTCCTCCCACATCCTGTATGGTCTTTATCATGATTTTGTGAGACACCATGGCTTTGGACATCCCTAGAACTCCCCGGATCATCACCCTTCTTCCTTCCACCACCAGCTCCATCATCAATGGTCCCCAATTGACCTTGGTATCTCCCAAGGCCTGCAGCCACTTCATCCCAGGATGACATCAGTGCTTCCTAACTTTAATAAGAGGAATTCCTCCATCACTTGAACCGCATGTATAGTCAACATCACTCCCCTACACACTCCTCTACCCATCTCCATCTTCCCAGTGCCCATCATTACCCCGTAGCACCCTCTATCCACCAATTTCACCCCCAAGTGATCTATAACCTGGTTGGAGATAAAATTATGGGTAGCCCCACTGTCTATCCATACCACCACCTCCATGTCTACTATTTCTTCCTTCACTTTCATGATGTAATTTGGAGTAAATCCCACCACTGAGTTCAAGGAGACCTCCACCATGTCTAGATGCAACCCTTCCTCCTGCTCTACCAATTCCCCACATCCTCTCCCTCCTCAGCTTCCTTATCATCACAAATGGTGAGAACCTGAAGAGTTCGATCCTTACACCTATGCTGCGAGGTATATCTCTCATCACACCTAAAGCACAGTCCATTCGCCCTCTTCTCCTGTAGCTCCTTAGTGAGCTTATCGAAGTTTCCCCCTCCTATAGGCTTATCCTTTGGGGTCTCCCGAGGAACCCCCATTAACGGTCCCCTAGGTGCCAAAACTGTGGTGGTCATCCTGTATGAGTTTCCTGAGTTGCTACCCCTGGCCCCCCTCTTCAAGTGCTTCTAGTCCTCCACCAACTGTGCTAACTCTATAGCCTCTCACAACTCACGAGGCCTCATCACTCTCACGGTCATTCAGATCTCTAGTTTGAACCCCTTCATGAAGTTCCCCTCCAACACAGTTTCAGATAGTCGGTGCAGCCGACTAGCTAGGTACTCAAACCTCTCACGATACTCCACCACAAAACCTTCCTGCATCAAAGTGAAGAATTTCTCATAGAAGTCCCCTCCCTTGCTAGTTCGAAAACATTCCAATAAGCAATCCTTGAACTCCCTCCAACTTCGAATTGGCCGCCTCATGTCTCTCCACTAGTACCAGGTCAGTGCCTTCCCCTCCAAACATAGGCCTGCTGTTGTTAATCTCTCGTCCACCGTCAATCTATTGACAATGAAATACCTCTCCACCTTGTAGATCGACCCATGTGCATCCACTCCCTCAAAGATGGATATCTTTAACTTTCTCACCTTCGGATTGCCTCTGTTTCCCCCAAATCCTCCATAACGTCCCATTCCATGAATTGGTGGACCTCCCCAAGTGTCCCAATCCTCTTCAGTGCTTGTATCCAAACCTTTCTTCAAAATTCACCCTTCTTCTTTCCATATCATCACCCCTCAGCTCAAAATCAACTCCCCTTCTTGCAAAATCAGCACCCAGTCATTCGAACCAACTACTCATCTCCTCCATAAAAATAGGTTCTAGGGGAGGCATCCCATCTTCTCCCTCCAAATTCTCTACCTCTTGATTTTTCCCTCTCCTTATCAGATTTGGTTTCTACCACTTCCTTGACCGTCGGTGGCTCCCTTTGCCTCCGATGATGTCGTCTTGGGTTGAGCTTCAAGTAACTTCTTCAACATTTCTTTCACGATGGCAAACTTCCCATCCATCTTTTTATGGACGGTTGAAAACTGATTTTCAAATTTTGAAATCTTCTCCACAAAATTTGATTTTAAGTCATAAGTACCCTGAATCGATGATCTGATACCAATTTGACAGATTACAAATGCAGAAATTGAACAATTTGTTGGTTGAAAGTGAATTTCAACAAGTGGAAATCTGAATTAAAGAAGTCTCGTGGAAAACACTTGAAAAGTGTTGAGATTGATGAAATTTGGAAGAAAACAAACAAGATACAATGGATCTTCAATTCGAGAGGAAGATCCTTCTCTCCCAATCCCTAGCCGATGGGTAGAGCCCAAGCAAACCTAAGAGAACTCCTAAATTAAGCAAAACATCAATAACCCTAACCCTAGGGGAAAATAATCTACTTAAAACAAACAACAAACATCGAAATCCCTAAATAACTCTTTACTTTGAATTTTCCCTACTAAATCCCCCCCCCCCTCTCCTCCTCCTCCTCCTCCTCCAACCCAAATTAAAAATCTTCAAACAGTGGGCCCCACAAAAGGGCGGGCTGCTGGCTAGCTCTGCCTAGTATAAACCAGGGACCGGTCTAACATTATATTGCCCAAATCGAAGGAGCATGACCTATATCAACGCAAAAATATACTCATCTTAAAATCCTAGACCATATAGCTAAAACAGTGATTAAGTGATAAAATTGGGGTATTATTGTTGAAATGCCTACCAAATACTCCTTATACCATGTACAGCCCTTGGCTCCCGCTCCTATCCTCTACCATGGCTTCAATCGAAGGAATTCTGGCTCCTTGCTGTCTGCATGCTAGCCCGCCAAGGAGCCCTGCTCCAGCTATGCTCGCCACCTCTTCTTCCTTTTCTTCATTGCCACCTTGCCAATCAATGGATACATAATTTTTATCTCACTACTTCATGCACACATTATTTCCACCTAACTAATTCATGGGTTGTCCTACCATATTTAATTCTGCAGCAAATTTTTAGTCCCTAATTTAGTATATTTCTCATTAGCTCTCCTAGGATTTTAAAAATTATACATAAATGATAGAATGAAATTCAACCAAATTGTCTTTAATTTTTTTCATGGCACCAAAGATTTAAATTTTTTCCTTCTTAGCATTTTCATAAGCTGCAATTTTCATTGCTACATTACCTAGATATTGCATCCTTCATTATTGGAGTTATCTTCCTTCTAACTAATTTTCTTATTATTGTAGCCTTTATCATTAAAATCTTGTTTCTATCCTTCTTTCTCCCTGCAACCAATTACTATCATTATTTTCATTCCAATGGATCACAATAATACCCATGTTCCCTTGGCCTTCAAATTTATTTGGAACTGAAACTAACAACCTAAGTTCAACAGGAAAATTACAAAAACATCCCTTCAATTTATCGTTTGAAAGGAAAGAATTACATTAAGTGACCACAATTGATTCTTATCGAAAAGTGAAAAATTGGGCCAATTACTTGATGACATTGAATTTGATATTTTAATGATAAGAATTCTCAAAAATGAGGACTTACCTTCACTAAATGAGAAGGTATTGCCACCATTCGAGCAAAAGAACAGAGAAGGGGGTTATGATTATCAATAACCCTATGGAAGGTTCGGCCTTGGAAACAAAGGCTGTCAAAATCAAGCACTCTTATTCTAAACTCTCTTCTCTCAAGGAACACAAGTAACCAATTCCAACAAAGATGAATAAAAGAGATTCCCAACGGTGCACATATTACAAAGTCTTGTCATGCAAACAAAGATGTTGGTAGTTTGATGAAAAACCACAAAACAAAAACAAAACAACACAAGGAGAATAGGCATAAGAATAGAGGCATGCATATATAACAAATATGAAAGAAGGTAACGCCTAATAATCACCCATTGAGTTCCATAATAACTAGAAAAGTTGCAAAATATGCTAGCATCACTTGGAAAAACTTCTATAATAGATACTTGCTCTGCTACATTCGCAAGTTTACCTCCTCTTCTAATGCTTGTAAAGTCTCAAAGAAGTCTAATTTCAAGTCTTTGATTATTGACTTAAGAGCAAAAATCATATGACCAACTCAATTTATTTCATATACTTCTTGTTCAAGCAACCAAAAAAAAAACTATTGTTGATGGCCGCTTAACAATCATATTTTCTTCAAAGAGAAAACCTTAAAAGTCCTGGATGAGAAAAGTGAAGGGTTGCATAAAACTTGTCGAATAATCATGACATGAATCATTTAATACATTTTGTTAATGCTAGAGCATTCCCTGAAAACGACAAGATGTATGTCCTGAAATACAGCAAGAAGTATGCAAGGGCTGCTGCATCGGTGCTCGTCGGTGCCCGGGTGCAATGTTAAATAAGAAAGGATTCCCACATCATGGATGGATGTGGGCAAAGAAGCTACTCCATGAAACTAGAATTCAGATAAGAAATTGAAATGCAAGTTCTCTTACATGCAAAATAATTGAATTAATTGATATTATGATTCATAAGAAAGTAAATATTTTATACATTCAAGAAACTAAATGGGTTGGAGAAAAGACTAAGGAGATTGATAGTTTAGGATTTAAACATTGATATTCTGGTAGAAGTCATACTAAAAATGGTATAGATGTGATTATAGATAAGAATTTGAAGGATGGTGTTATAAAAATTAATAGAATTAGAGACAGAATTATAGCTTTAAAGATTATTTTTTATGCAAAGATTATTAATATTATAAATGTTTATGCCCCTCAAGTAGGTTTGGTTATGTGTTTAAAATTAAAATTTTGGAATGACTTAGAAGAATTAATTCAATAGATACCTCTTAAAGAAAATTTTTATTGGAGGAGATTTAAATGGACATGTTAGTAGAGAGGTAGAGGATTTTAAAAATATTCATGGTGGCTATGGATTTGGAGTAACTAATGAAAGTGGTAAGACTATATTATATTTTGCACTATCTTATAATTTTGTAATTGTTAATACCTTATTTAAGAAAAGAGATGAGCATCTCATTACTTATAAGAATGGATATTGTAAAACTCAAATTGATTATTTTCTTATAAGAAAAATATATCGTTTAGATTGCAAATATTGTAAAGCTATTCCAAGTGAAAGTTTATGTACCCAACATCGCTTATTAGTTTTGGAATTTAAGATGAAGGAAAAAAATATGAAAAATATAGTAAAATATTATTCTAAGATTAGATGGGAGCATTTAAAGAACACTAATAAAAATATTTTTAAGAGTAAGATTCAAGATCTTAATATTTTGTCTGTGCATAAGAAAGCGAATGTTATGTGAGTAAAAGTAGCTAGTAATATTAAGAATATTGCAAAGGATGTGCTTGAAATTTCAAAAAGAAAACATTCTAATAATAAAAATAGTTAGTGGTGGAATCAAAATGTGCAAGAAAAAAAAGAAGCTTTGTTATGATAATTGGTTTAGATGTAAAAACTCTTAAAATGGGGAAAGATATAAAGAGGCTCGTAAGATGTCTAAGAAAATAATCTGTGATGCAAAGATTTTAAGTTTTAATGATTTATATATTAGATTAGATTCTAAAAAGGCTGCAAGATATATGTATAAGTTAGACAAACAAAGAGATAGTAGTAAGATTTTACTTCAAGTGAAGTGCATTAAGGATAGAGATCAAAAAGCGCTTTTTTTAGAAGAGGATATTCAGCAAAGGTGGATGGGTAATTTTGCTAAACTTTTCAATAAAAATTGTGATAATACGATTGACTTTAGTGATCTTTGCACTCTAAATGAAAATAGAGATTTTTATTTTTATCGGTATATTAGTAAAACTAAAGTTAGAGAGGCTTTAAATAGAATGAAGTGTGGAAAAACTATTGGACCTGATGATATTCCAATAGAGATGTGGAAATGCTTACGAGATGAAGGAAATTCTTAGCTTACTAAACTTTTAATATTATTTTGAGGACTAAAATGATGCCAAATGAGTGAAGAATTTGTGTATTGATTCCTATTTTTAAGAATAAAGGTGATGCACAAGATTGTGGGAACTATAGAGGAATTAAGTTGATGTATCATACTTTAAAACTTTGGAAGAGAGTTATGGAGAATAGGTTACGACATGATATTAATATTTCTCAAAATCAATTTGGATGCCGAGTAGGTCCACTATGGAAGCTATTCATTTATTGAGAGGGTTGATGGGGAAGATTAGAGAGAATAAGAAGGATCTACATATGATATTTTTTTATTTAGCGAAAGCATAATAAAGTTTCAAGAGAAGTGTTATGGAGAGTTCTAGAAAAGAAAGGGGTTATTAATGCTCATATTCAAGTCATTAGGGATATGTATGCATGAGCTGTTACTTGTGTTCAAACACAAGGTGGTTTGGCCAAGTATTTTTTTGATTTCAGTTGGATTATATCAAAGATAAGCCTTAAGCCCTTATCTTTTTGCTATAGTCATGAATGTTCTTACTAGACATTTGCAAGAGGATCTACCCTGGTGTATGCTTTTTGTTAATATTCTTCTTGTTGATAAGTCTAGAGAGGGAGTTGAAGGTAAACTCGAATTATAGAGGTCAACATTAGAGTCTAAAGGTCTTCGTTTGAGTAGATCTAAAACCGAATACATAGAGTGTAATTTTAGTAGTAACAGATCTAGTGGGGGGTTTGTGATTTTGAGCGATCAAGTCATTAATAAGTATACTTGTTTTAGATATCTTGGGTCTATTGTTCAGAGTGATGGTGATATGGATGGGAATATTATTAGTAGAACTCAAGTTGGATGGTTGAAGTAAAGGAATGTTTCAGATTTGTTGTGTGATAGAAAAGAACCACTCAAACATATGAAAGAATTTTATAAGATGGTGGTGAGACCTGCAATACTTTATGGCGTAGAATGTTGGCCATTAAAAGAGAAGCATAATATTAAGTTAAGTGTTGCTGAAATGAGGATGCTTAGGAGAATTGAGTGGATTTACTCTTAAATATAGGATACGAAACGAGCATATCCGTGAAAAGGTTGGAGTAGCTACAGTGACAGATAAGGTTAGAGAGAGTCTCCTTGTAAAATGGCGGCCTTCTGATGACCCTGTTAGGAGAGTAGATGTATTAGATTTGGCTAATGTTAAGAAAGGTAGAGATAGACCTAAAAATATTTGGTTAGAAAATATTAGAAATGACCTTTTTTATTAGATTTAAATGAAAATTTGACTATTACTAGAACACAATGGAGAAAAAGGTTTATGTAGCCGGCCCCACGTAGTGAGATAAAGGCTTGTTGTTATTGTTGTTGTTGTTGTTGTTTGAGAAATCCCTACAAGCAAATCCATCACAATTAATATTGTCTTACATGAATGAATTATTCACCAACTTATTACATATCTAAAAGCTAACCAAAATCAAGATGTACAGTAATATTTTATCATTCACAATACATATATGAGGAATACGGCATGAGGATGGTCGAACAAAATAAAGAAAGAGATGGTCTCTACTACCTCAAGGAATCAAATGTGTAAGCTTTACCTAACCCACTGCATTATATTTAATTTTAAAAAATCTTTAAATATAATAAAAAAGGATATAACTTTCACACCTATCTCTTGGCCATCACTTCTTTATTATTCGCAAAATTATATCTATTTTATTATTCAAAAATACCACTATAAAAAAATTCATTATGATGTTTTTAAATTAGCAAAACATACCAATTTACCAATACATAACAAAAGAACCCAAAGATCATTTTTTTCTCATTCATAGTGATATATAGATATTGTCTTTTACACATAACATCTCTAGAGCTTAATGGTTTATATCTTTTATCGATGACTACACCCATGCTGCTAAAAGCCAAAGTGATGTAGCATCATATGATCCACCTTTTTTCAACATGATTAAAATTTGATGTAGGACAAGCTAAAAACACATGCCTAGATCTATAACCGAAAAATCAAGAGAATTAGCATTATATTTTGCTAGGAAGTTCTAGGTGCTAAAAAATTATGCCTTATTCCATTCTCATCATAAAAATTTTCAAACAATTTATTTTCAAATTCACCACCATGGTCTAATTTAATCCTATTAATTTAAATATCCTTGTTCTCTTTGAATACATTTTGTAAATTTTCTAAATCCTCAAAAACATCAGACTTTTTTGCTAAAAAAACACCCAAGAATAACTTGAATAATCATATATAATTATAAAATCGTAATTCTTCCCACCTAATTAGTGGAACTAATAGGACCAAATAAATCTAAATGCAACAATTATAAAGGTCTAGAAGCGGAAACAATGTTGTTTGTTTTTAAAAGAATGTCTAGAATGTTTACATGAATGCATGCATCATAAATATAACCAAAATGAAAATGCAACTTAGGCAAACCAACTACTAAATCAAGTTTTGCAATTTTATCAAGTATGTGCATGTTGATATGACATAATCTCCTATATCATAGCCAAATATCATCATCTGCGCTTTTAAAATAAAGTATATTCAAATTTGCATCACTTGATTTTTGTAAATCAATCAAATAAATATTCTTATATCTGTAACCAATCAATTATTTATTTTTCATAATACAATAAAAATGAATGAAATTAAATATTCAATCCTAAGTCACATAATTGACTTATGAAAATTAAATTATGATTTAAGCCATCTACTAGAAATACTTTTTCTAAAGTGATAGAATTCTTTCCAACATATCCAATGCTAATTATTTTTCCTTTAGTATTATCTCTATATGCCACAAAACCTCCTTCATTATCTTCCAGCTTTGTGAAATTATTTTTGCCTCCCATCGTACACCTTAAACATTCGATATCCAAGTACCACATACATTCACTAATTTTGCTTTGAAGGCACTCCTACAAAAATAAAATCATGTGTAAACTTTTGGAACCCAAACATGTTTAGGTCCACATTCTATGTGATAAGTAAATGATTTATGCTATGTGGTGTGTGAAGTATTAGCACTTTTTGATACTCAAATTTACATTGATTTTGCATGTGAATGTAATTTTTGGTATGACAATCAAATGAAATATGGCATTTCTTGCCACAAAAATTACACCATATATTTGTGTCAGCATATGGTTTAAATTTATAAACATAAGATGAATGACCATATAACCGCTATCAAATGAAGCATGAGCTTGTGATTTCAAATGTAGATCCAATCTAATTTTTAACAAAATATTTTCTTTTTCTAATTTCTCAATATGCTTAGATTGATTTAATAAAACTTTATTTCAACTCATCATAATTAATCTTTAGAGAAGAAAAATGCATGTCTAAATTTTTATGCTCATTGTCTAATGTTATATATTTTCTATTCAACTTTTTGAATTCATGTACTAATTCATTAAAAGCATTATCTAATTCTTTTCCACCTGTTGTTTCATGGATTCTTTTTCTGGATTTCTTCCTCTAAAATCAGATTTGAATACTTGTTCGGTTTCAGGAATTCCCCTATCGGGAATGAAAGCTTGGAATGGGCTATTGACATCTCGTCAATCATCACCCAAACCTTTTTCTATATCTTTTGTGCCATCTTCTAATAATCTTGCTTGTTTTTTTGAAGGTGATGTCTCTACCCCGTCTGAGAAATGGGGCCTTACTCTGGTAGGTTACTCGTTGGGTAAGAGGCCTTACTTTGAAGCTTTAAAATCTATCATGCATAAGGTTTGGAAGTTGAAAGGTGATTTTATGCTTCTTGCTTTGAATGAAGGTTTTTTCTGATGAAGTTTTCTTGTCCGGAAGATTACGATTTAGTTTGGTCGGGTGGTCCTTAGTTTTTCTTTGGTAAACCATTTATCATCCAGAAATGGTCACCTCTTTTTTGTCCTAAACGTGAAGAGTTTACGTCTATACCTTTGTGGATCAAATTTTTTGATTTGCCTTTAGTTTACTGGATGCTAGAAGACATTTCAAAAATAGCAAGTTTGATTGGGATTCTGATTGCTATTGATTCTTTAACAATGGAGCATACTAGGCTCACTTTTGCTAGGGTTTGTGTTCTAGTTTCTAAAGATTCTTGTCTTCTGATGAAGTTAATATTTCAATTACTTGAAGCATTTTTTTGCTTAAAGTTGTTTACGATTGGAAGCCCACTCCCTGTCAAGGTTGTGGATCTATTGTTCATCCCTCTTCATTATGCCCTACTAAGCCGCAGGATGCTAGTGAAAAGCCGGTTAATATTTCAGAACCTAATAGGGGAAAAAGTAAAAGCAGGAAGCATTGGAATGATGCTTCACGTTTAGTAAGACCTTCTTCTTCCAAAATTTCTCAGAATTTTTTGGTTCAAAATTTGAATCAGTGTTTAACTGATCCTTTATCATATGGTGTTAAATCTTTAGCTTCACGAATGACAGTTACTTTTGCATCCCACTCTTTTAGAAGATCTTAAAATTTTATAAACTAAATCTTGATTTTTATATATTCTTCCAAGAGAAACTAATATGTTAATTATTTTCATAAACTTTGCGTACATGTCAGAAATAAATTCTTTTGGCAATATGTGAAATAATTCATATTCAGGTATTAATCTATTGATATGAGTAACCATTTATGATGTAAGCAAAAAAATTAGGAGGCCCCTAATTTTTTTGCTAGAAAAAATACACACTTACTAGGATAGAAAATTACATAACATTCTCCAAAAGACTCAAAATACGACAATTGAACCAAAGACAACTTCACTTTAATAATATAAAAGACTTACAAACAATGATGATTACAAATGATAAAGACACAACGACTTTCCTAAAACAGTTTGCCAAATGTTGAGAAGAAGGATACAGGTGGAGTGGCACTTGCGTAGAGAGGAAAGAGGTTAGAAGTCCGAGAAGAAAGAGAAGAAGCTCGCAAGCT
The DNA here is from genome assembly GCA_019925795.1 of Dendrobium chrysotoxum. Classification (NCBI taxonomy): domain Eukaryota; kingdom Viridiplantae; phylum Streptophyta; class Magnoliopsida; order Asparagales; family Orchidaceae; genus Dendrobium; species Dendrobium chrysotoxum. The sequence goes on along the minus strand of CM034300.1, from coordinate 26,436,910 downwards.
TTCCTAGAGAAGAGGGGAAGAAGAGATGGAACAAGCTCGCAAGCTTTTCCAACAAAACCCTCAGGCTTTTTAGCTCCAAAAATAACATTTTTCAACTCTCTAAACACACAAAATAACTTATATTTATAGGAGGAAAGAGGGCAACCAAACAGCCACCAAAAACTCTTCAAATTCCTTATTAAATGTTACCAAACAGCAACTTCCAATTCCCCAAACAGTAGCTCAAAAGTTCCAAACAGCAGCCCCAAAATTCTGCATAGGAAACAGGACAGAAACAGCCACGGAACATCCAGAAAACAGCCACAGAAATATCCAGAAAACAACCACATAACAGCCCAATGAGGGAACCGAAGAGGCACATAGGAAATCGAAGAAACAGGCACAGGAAACCAGCCAGAAAACCACGGAACCAGCCCAGACGGGAAGGAACCGAAGGGGCAAACCAGCAACCAAGGCAGCAGGCACAGGAAGCCCAGCAGAATACATGGGAAACAGCAAAAACCCACCAAAACCGAAGGGGGTAAGAAGAAACTGAGGCAAGGAAGAGGAAAAGGCAAGTTCCACCCACCAAAATTAGCCTTCAAAGATAATAATTTCAGAACTTAAACATAAGCTCATAATGAGCTAAACTCCACAAGATAATAATGAGCTGGCACCACTTAATTTCCAACCAACAAAGCCAAAACTGAAAATCAGCCAAGGCCCACCCGAAACCAACAAGGCCTCCAACCGAGAATAGCAAGCAGCCCAAAAACAAGAATTTTTTATGTTGTGGAGACCCTCCCTTTGCCTACATCAGACTCCCCTACTTGAAAAACTCATCTCCTGATGAGGAAGCTATAGATCTTTCCGGACGAGACGAAGGGGTTGCATCTAATTCTTGAATTTTATCTGCATACCTTTTTAGAATAACTTCCCGCTCTTGTAGGAATTGATCTTGCAATAACTGCTTCTTCTTCATGTATCTCTCCGTACACAAGTGCAACTTTGATTGAAGCTTGTATAATTCATTTTGCATTGGGTTGGTTAAACTTCCTTCTGACGACATCCACCTGTCCATTGGTACTTGATTCTCAAATTCTTCTGGTTGATTGTCTCCAACTTCTGGTTCAATATTTTTGTTGTTTTCCATTTACACTTAAAAATAACAAGACACAAACAACCCTAGACAAAGACTTACATAAGACACCAAGACTTTCTTGACAACCCTAGGACAAACTAAACTTGCTCTGATACCAATTTGATGTAAGCAAAAAAATTAGGAGGCCCCTAATTTTTTTGCTAGAAAAAATACACACTTACTAGGATAGAAAATGACATAACATTCTCCAAAAGACTCAAAATACGACAATTGAACCAAAGACAACTTCACTTTAATAATATAAAAGACTTACAAACAATGACGATTACAAATGATAAAGACACAATGACTTTCCTAAAACAGTTTGCCAAATGTTAAGAAGAAGGATACAGGTGGAGTGGCACTTGCGTAGAGAGGAAAGAGGTTAGAAGTCCGAGAAGAAAGAGGAGAAGCTCGCAAGCTTTCCTAGAGAAGAGGGGAAGAAGAGATGGAACAAGCTCGCAAGCTTTTCCAATAAAACCCTCAGGTTTTTTAGCTCCAAAAATAACATTTTTCAACTCTCTAAACACACAAAATAACTTATATTTATAGGAGGAAAGAGGGCAGCCAAACAGCCACCAAAAACTCTTCAAATTCCTTATTAAATGTTACCAAACAGCAACTTCCAATTCCCCAAACAGCAGCTCAAAAGTTCCAAACAGCAGCCCCAAAATTCTGCACAGAAAACAGGACAGAAACAGCCACGGAACATCCAGAAAACAGCCACAGAAATATCCAGAAAACAACCAAATAAAAGCCCAATGAGGGAACTGAAGAGGCACACAGGAAACCGAAGAAACAGGCACAGGAAACCAGCCAGAAAACCACGGAACCGGCCCAGACGGGAAGGAACCGAAGGGGCAAACCAGCAACCAAGGCAACAGGCACAGGAAGCCCAGCAGAATACATGGGAAACAGCAAAAACCCACCAAAATCGAAGGGGGTAAGAAGAAACCGAGGAGGCAAGGAAGAGGAAAAGGCAAGTTCCACCCACCAAAATTAGCCTTCAAAGATAATAATTTCAGAACTTAAACATAAGCTCATAATGAGCTAAACTCCACAAGATAATAATGAGCTGGTACCACTTAATTTCCAACCAACAAAGCCAAAACTGAAAATCAGCCAAGGCCCACCCGAAACCAACAAGGCCCCCAACCGAGAATAGCAAGCAGCCCAAAAACAAGAATTTTTTATGTTGTGGAGACCCCCCCTTTGCCTACATCAATTTACCTCACTTGCACCTTCGTAGGTGATTATTAATTTATCACATGTCTCCTTTGTTGTACTCAACATAGAAATTCACATAATATTGTCAGGTAACAAATCGTATTACAAGATCTCGCATTAAGTTCATCAAATTCTCTTCCGTAAGCACTCCAATCTACAAATTGATCATTAAAAATTTTACCATTGACTTCTTTAGTGTGTGTGTGATACTAGTTAATTAACATGTGCCACATACAAAAATCTTGACCATGTAAAAAGGTACTAATATGATTTTTTTAATAATCAAAAGGAATCATTATCAAGTAATGGTGGTATATATATATATATTGTTCTTCAGGTAGTGAACCTTTAAGAAAGCTATGTGACATAGTGCAAAAAGTGATCTACTCGTTAGATACTAAATCATAAAATGAGTTGAAACTCTAATACTAATTGTGAGTTACTATAGCACCAAAGAAAGAGGGTGAATTGAATGATCTTTAAGATTTTAGTTCTAATTAAATATTAACTTAGATTTTTAAAAAATGATAATTAAAAAATAATTAAGATCAAAACATAATACAAGTGCAAGAGAATAAATTTTTATGTGGTTCGGCCAAACACCAAAATCAACTTACATCTAGACACAATCACCCATGGTAAGGATTCCACTAATAATCTCGCATGATTACAAAACCTCTGTACTCTCCTACATCGAGGCGAGTACAACCCCTTATACAAACAAAACACGTACTCTCTTACAACAGGCATATAATACCCAAAATTTGTCAAAATGGTAAGTATAAAAATTTGCCCCAAAATATACCCCATTTGATCATTCCTCCATAAAACGTCCAAATTATTTTCATCAAATTCTATTTTTTATTTTGACTATTTTGATATATATATATATATATATATAAGTATACCTAAATTACAAGTCGAAGAATATATATATATGCATTTCATATTAATTAAACTTAAGTTATTTAATTTAAAAGTTAATTAATTAAATATTACTGTAGCTAAATCAGCCTAATCATCTACAGTAGCACAGCAGTTAAATTCCACTTACCTGAACATGCAGAGGGCGGATGGAATTGTGTGGTTGGGAGTTTTTGGGAAAGGCTTTAGTGGAGTTGTAGTGGAATCATTAGTAGTATTATATATTAAGTTAATTAAAAGCCTTAAAAAGCCTCTATTTCATTCCTTCCCACCCATCGTCCTCTGGAAGCCGCAGCATGCTGCGAGTGCAGAAGGGAGGGCTGCACGGAACGGGAGGGCTGCACTGAACGGGAGAGCTGTTGGGAGAGAAATTGAGAAAAACTGTAAGGTAAGAAAAGGAAAGGAAGGGAAGTAGAGGAAGGAGGTTTAGGAGAGGGAAGGAAGTTTGAGTTGAATGAGGCAATTAAGGTAAAACTTTAAGATTTTATTTTCGGCGCCTAATTTTTATTAGAATGCATGTATAAAGGTTACAATTTATGCTTTAGGTTGTTTATAAGATAAAAAGAGACTGGAGCATTGTAGGAGAACAAATTCATCCAACTACTTTAGAGAACAAGGTAAGATACTCAATCTATGGTATAGGAAATAAGAGTATTTTTGTATAATTATGGTAGCAATTAGTTTCTTATCCAGCATGTTAATTGTTTACTTGTTCCCTTGACTTCAACACCTGTTTAGCTGATTTACTAGATATATAGTGATATTTTATGAAAATGTGAAACTTAATGAAAGATTAATGATAAAAATCATATTATGGACGATAGGCCCGCATAAGTAAAGGCAAAAGATCCGACGAAGTAATCCTTAGAGATCATGCAGGAAGTACCTAACTCTCTCACTTCTAAAAGTTGAAAATTCGAACCTAACCTTGAATAAAAGAGCTATAAGTATGCGAAAACTTATAGTCATCATATGATTTGCCTAAAAGTAATAAAAAGTAATCAGAATAAGAAATATGAAAAGTTAAATATGCATTGATTTCTTATACAACTTATGATTCTTATAAAAATCTCAATATTATTTACAATTGACTGCAAATTTTATATTTTATATTTCTTATACTATACTTGTGTATTTCATTGAGATTTAGCTCATTAGCAGTGGTTGTATTGCAAGAAAAGAAAAGGAGCCTACAAGTATCTAGGCAGGAAGGTTAAGGCATTTTATATACATACATTTTTGAGTTATGCATAGAAGCCAGAGTGAGAAGCTATACAATCAAACTTTTTGATATGTAAATTATATTTGACAAATTTAGTAAACTCTGTTTTATTTAATGAGTTATGAATATACTTCCAAATATGAAAAGTGTACATAAATTGTTAAAATTGAAAAATACATTATGTTAGAATAGTATGAATAAATCATTTCCTACTCACCCGATTTTGATAGAAGTAACTCAGGCTGATGTTAATAAAAGATCAATCTATTCAGATTCACCTTCTCTATTACACTCCAGGCTGACTGAAGAGAGAGTCAAAATGAGGTGTGACAAGGCCAGTACAACACAATAATTTTGAGATATAAAAGAAAATGAAAAGATTATAATAATTTATCTCTCAATCTTTTTTTAAAATTATTTTTATCCATATATACCCAAACATGCAATAAGAAGATAATTTTAAAAGATTCAACAATAACATCAAGTCTTTATCCCACTATATGGAGTCGAGCACATGAGTCCTTTTTCTCCTGTGTCGCATTAAGAGTCAAATTTAAAACTTTGCTCAAAATATTTTTTATATATTTCTTTAAAATAAATTTTATCTTTTAAACATAAAATGCATATAATATAATGATGATTAGATACTAAATGCATAAAAAATAGTTTTATCAAATAGAAAATATTTTTATGAATAAGCAATAAAGAATCTTTGCATCAACCACTATGAAATTAATATTGCTTACTCAAGAATAAAAAGGAGAGATCTTCATTCAATTTCTACTTTTTGGAAATATGGAAGATGATAAAGAAAAGTCTTTGCACAATCTCCTAGGAGCTTTACAGGAATTTTGTAAAGAGAACTTAGGATTTTTCTAAGAGAGAGAGAGAGAGATTCAAGTGTTCTGTCGATTTTTACAAAAGAGAGATTTAAGTAAGGAAAAATTTAACCATAGGAGATTTAGCGGGATTTTTGAATTTTTAAATTTAAAATTTTTGAAATAGTTCACAATATGAAAATTTTGGCCAAGCAAGGTTTGGATATAAATCAAACATGCAATTAATGAAAGACCTTAATCATAAAGATGTAATAAATAAGTTTAATTTGATTAGAATCAAATCAAATTAATTAACCATGAGTCAAAGGAAGAAAAAGGGGGTGCAGCTAAGACAATTTAAAATAGAGTTAAATGGATTTGGAAATATTTGAATATCACTTCATTAATATAAAATATAAGATCTATAAAATTATGGCAACACTAATATGATCAAATAAGTACTATAAAGCTAGAAACATGGAAATAATCCTTCATATGGTCCACACAAGCATCAAACTTTTTAAATTTTTAAATTTTAAAAAAATATAAGGGAAATAATTTAAATAAAATGAAAATATCTTAAATAATCATATTAAAATATCTCATGAAAAATTCCACAAAATTAAAAATTAAAGTGATGAAAATGATGAAAAGAATAGATGATAGAAAAAAATAATATAAGAGAGAAAATGAATAATTACAATAATTTAAAAAATAATTGATTTAACATGTGCTAGAATTTTATAGACATCAATCTGAATAATGAGCAATTAATTAAGAAGACTTAAATTAAATGAAGCTTTAGCAACATGCTTATAGATATATATTATTTTTAATGAAGTTTGTAATGTTATCAAAAAATTAATTTTTGTAAATAATATGCAAATAATTTTAGCAAGCATGTAACTGTCATTTTATGTAACATAAAATAATTTATCCAATAAGGCCCAAGATCTTCTTAAGTTGGTAGATCAAGCCACTATGTTTGTTATTTTGTCTAAAAAAGTTAAAATTTCAAATATTAGTAACTTCCAATCGTATATTTGTTATCATCAAAATTCAAATTAGAGTCAGGTGGCTCATAGGATTAATAGTAGTTACTCCCATTAGAACTCTGCTACTTACACCAAAAAAAAATTAGGACATTGTCAAATCATTCATTAGGTGGATTGCTAGCTGTCCTTGCAAAATGTTAGTCATAGTTACTCGTCAAGAGATGCATGGTTTGTTTTCTAACGACTTGATTGTCAGGTAACTTTCATATTGTCTATTATGTATAACTATATCTTAAGATTGTGAAAATCAGGTGTCAGTTTAACCCAAAAAGATTTCTACCAGGATTTTGACGTCTAAATGGCTGGCCTTAATGACCAAAAAAATTAAGAGTGAAAGAATGGTAAGAATCCCTGTCTGATCAGAATAGATAAAAGTAGAATATTTATAACAATTGCACTAACCAAACCAATTACGGTTGATAGATTCCACTAATATTAGAATAGCACTAAAACTTTAAAAGATAATGAAATGAAAAATCTATGTTTGGCAGAGATGGTACTGAACATCTAATATAAAATTAAGCTTAAGAATCTGAAAATAAATGTCCAAGTAAAGCATGTGTATGCCTAGATGTTTCTAATTTCCAAGAGTGAAAAAAACAAGAAAAAAAATTATAGAAATTTAAATGCAAGATTCCAGGTCCTCCAACATACCAATTCAGGCTGTTCTCTCTGAACTTTTCTCCCAATGCGTGCAGCTTCCTCAGGGCTTCTTGTACACTTAATTTGTTCAATCAATCCCTTTGCAAGTGGATTATCAACGCCCAAAAACTTTTGGGCCTGCAAATCAGAAGCAACATGTAGTAAGTTGTACTTTGAATCATAATTTGCACAGAACTTAGCCTCGTGATTCCCAGTAAACTTAACTAGTCAAAAGCTTGTTAGTTGTTAGTGTACCTGATAGTAGTGTTCTACAGTAGGCCACATGCAAGGAACTCCAGTTTCATCAGGCATGATTATAGAATGTGGAGAAAAATTGGAAAATGCTCCAAACGGATCCCATGTCTTATAAAAGAATATAATTTTTGACTCGTAAGGAGAGACTGTTGGATCAAGAGCAGCAGTTTCATGAATCGATGGGATTACTGGTGACAGGTCTGGAATGGGATGAAGAAAGCCACTTACAAGAATATCCGGGCCAATCTGTAATCAACAAGTTAAAAGCTAAGAAATAATCACAACATTAATGTAAAAGATAAAATAACATTGGACTGTCATTATACTGGTTGCCAAAGAACATGAGAATCCTTAGTGCAGCAACCAATTTGACAAAAGCCATTGGGGGCGTCTCTCCTAGTTGTTGGAGAGCTGTTGCGGGACTTTTTGGGAATACCTTTGAGGCATTTATTAAGAGAAAAATGGGGTTATAAATGGGTGGTATTAGAGAGATAATGGAGCAATCCAAAATTATCTTGATCTTTCATAGTACATCTTTGTGGAGTTTTCATAAGAGTAAAAAAAGTGTTCATCAATCAATCATCCTTGCTTGGCTCTGATTTGGTAAAATTTCTCATTCAATCTCTAAATATTCGTAGCTGTATTTTCATTGCATAGATTTATAATCCTCGTATAGAGATTGTGTTATACTTTTGATGTGTTAGTCAATAAGTCATCTCCAATGTTCAAACATAAATTTAGCTTGGGGTTTTCTTATGACTTTAGGATTATGCCAACTGAAACTTGTGGAGCTTTGTTTGTAAAGCTTGAGCGCTTGTCAAATCAAACAAGGGTACCCATGTTTTCTAATGAAGAGACTGAAAAGATTTCTTTAAAGAAAAATGTCAAAATGGTGTCTAATTTATTTGTATAGGATAATTTTAATCCTAAACTATAACTATATTCAATTTAGTCCCTTGACACCTCAAATATAATTAAAAATAACCCCTCGATTAGATCTTGTTTGATGGAATTTGAGGAATTAAGGGACTAAATTAGACACATTGTATAATTTTAGATTAAAATAGCTATTTAAAAATAATCTAGGGGCCATTTTAACCATTATATCAATTTCTACATTTTCATGAGTAAAGCAGTGGACTTGCAGATCCAAGTTTGGGATAGTAGAATCCTACTCCGAGCGGGGATTGGAAGTGGATGTAGGTCAAATGACTGATAACTATATATAATTTATGCCATGCAGAATTTATTAAATAACTCAATTTTCATGCTTGATTTGGTCAAAGGTGTTTATATATTCTTGTACTAGTAAGTAGAGTAGATGTATTCTCATGTGCTCAAATTGGTACTACACCTACTTGTAGCATTACCTTGTACTCACCATATCTTTGTATTACTAGGCATTATGCAATTTTGATGTTAGTAATTGATTGGATAAACTTACCAAGTTGAGTTAATTGTATTAATAGTGCTCAATAGTTAGTTGATCACTCATTTCCCTAATCACATAACCTAAACCTTAGTTAATTTGTGCGATGTCACACTTATAGGATTGATTAAATTGATTACATGTGTCTTCTAATATTCTTGAATGTCCCTTGACGATACATTATGTAATCAATTTTATCAATTTTATTGTGCCAAATACTTATAAATGCATCTGCATTAGTTTATTTATGTTGTGCATATCATTTATCCTACAATTGTACACTTATACGTGTGATTAGGTTATTACTTAATTAATAAATTAATTGCTTTAATTAGTGTATTCATTGTGAGAGATTGAATTGGATAATTTTAAAATATCATTTCACACAATTTACACCCATTTAGTATGCCCTTGTCCAATAATTACTACCAGCACAATATACCTTTCGACAATCAATTGATATCAAAGCCTAAGCTCTTATATTTACACTAACATCCAAGAAATCAAATCCAACTAAAACACTTAGTAAATTGTAGTTTTCCATATTCTTCTCATTTAGGTCCACTTTTTTATAAGTTTGATTTTGGTTTATCGAAAAATGGATATTTTAGATTTTTAAAGAGTATTAATCCTAAAGTTTTGTACTTCCTTTAAAAGATGATCTATCCTCTTTTGATAAAATTTCATTAAATGGATTAACTTTCTTATGAATTCCTTATTTCCATAATGCAATAGTACCATCTGATATCTTGATTGAAATTTTAAAGAGTTAAGGAAATATTAGATGCTCATGCCTCTTCTTTTAGAGTTGATCATAAGAGATGTGAGATGAATGAAGCAAATGAAGAAAACAAAAAGGTACTTATGAAAAATGTTCAAAAGCCAACAATATAAGAATCATAAGGACTTGCTTAAAAGGAAGAGAAGAAGAAATGTGTAGAAGGAGAAAAAAAAATGATGAAGCAAAAGAAACTGGTGGCACTTATTGAAGATGAACAGATGATGAAAGTGAAGAAAAGGGCATCCCCGACACTAACGCGCTGAGCACCCAACAAAATCAGTTTCTGAAAGTAAGATGAGCATTCCATATGAAGAATTATCTAATATTTGAAGAATTAGTATTTTATTTAATAAGCTAAGGAAAAATATCATTCCACTAAAAAGGAATAAGTCTTTCAAAAACTTAGATAAATGCTTTGAAAAAGGAAAAAGGAAAAACTTTTAATTAATATAGAAAAATATCATGATAGAATAGTTTCATTAGAAAATCAAGTATCTACATGGAAAGTTAAAATGCATATCTATTGAATGATTTATTCATAAATGCTACTTCATCTATTTATGATCAAATGTAATTTCTTTACATTCCAGAACTATATTGGACAAAGAAAATTCTAGTTTAAAAAATAAGCTTAACGATTTATGTTTTTGTTTCTACTAGCATGTATTGCAATTGTTCTTATATGCACCCTATTCATACATGTAAATCTTAGTTGGAACCAATATATTTATGACACGTATAATTAAGATTGGTTGCTGGTAAAGGAAATCTAGTTGTATATATTCAAAAAAGGATTTTATTGATATTTTTCCTTTTTGGTTTAGGATTATTTCCTATTTTCTTCTTAGAACAGTATATTTATTGGCTTATATCAAAGACTTTGAATAAATTAGAAAAATTTATGCATTCTCCACATTGTGTAAGAGCTCTAGAATTTTTATTTATTCCTCCATCCCAGCCTTCATTTTCCAACATGTACTGGCCTTCATCGACGTCTCCCTACATGACATGTCACAACCTACGCCTAAGACTAAACCTAGTGATTTCATTGCTAAGTCTCCAAACCCAAAACCTACCTCATTTGGGCACTAAAGATGTATTTTTGTTAATTTTGTTCATCAATAGTGGGAAGCATAGATAAAAATGTCTTTGACCCATAGTAACCTCAGCAAATAAAATCACCTTCAATCATGTTCCATTGAAGTAAAACATTTAGGTGCTGGAGTGTTAGTCATCCGCATGGAGATCTATGTTACATGGTTAAAATTGAGAGATTATTGGATTCTTAAATAGACGCATACAAATTTTGTCAGATAACACCTAAGTGTACTATGATAATCATATATTTCCCAATACTTTATGATGATAAACATATAATTATAAAAAGTCATTCATGATAATTATAATAAGTATTTTTGACAACAGCGTGCAATCAAAAGTTTCGATAGATTTAATATAGAACTTACCTCTTCAATGGAGACATCAATCAAATCAAGTGCTTGGGACATTTGAATCATCCCTAGTTCACCAACAGGAGATGGAGCACCTCTACCACCAATAATTTTGGGAGCAATAAATGCATAAACCTACATCATCAAGCATGAATAGAATGTAACATTACTAGAAGCATGCAAAAATACAATAATAAGATCAGCTATTTTGCATATAAACAACAAAAATAATAAAAATATACACATCTAGAAAAGAAAAATCAGCCTTGATTGAGAGAGGAAGAGAATGAACTCCATGTACACAACTTGAGTTTTAGAAGCACTCAATTGGCCTCATAAATAATCAGATTTCATTCATCATCAATCAATAATAATTCATTTACACAACATGTGTTCCTACTTATAAAAATAGAGCTATAAGGATAAGACCAAATATTTTACAGTAAATCCAGTCACGCAATTCTAAAAAACACTCAAATCAAAATTCCCACGCTCATCCATTAAACTAACTACACCAATGAGTTGTTTAAGACGTTTGGCAAGAAGCGGTTCAAGTATATTTAAAACATTACAATCTCCTATACTAAGGTCGACTTAGATAAATCATGTAACCTAGTAGAGAATGAGTTATAAAGGAGAATGATAGGTTCACTTTTATATCTTACTCCAAACTGTCTTGATATTATATTTGATGAAAGCACTTATGCTCATTCTATGGATAATCCAAAGAAATCTCATTTAACTATAATAAAGGGTATAGTTCTTTATTTGATAGGAACCCCTACCTTTTTTTTTTTTTTAAGAATTGCAAATTGCATTGATAGGAAAGAGAACTATTACAAGCTACTTAAAAGGAAAAACACCATCACATTCCTTCTTTAACAAAGAGAAAAGAGAAGAAGGAATGTTAAAGGAAGTAAAACAATCCCAACTAAAACAACTAACCAAAGCATAAGTAGCACAAAGATGAGCCACTTTATTACAAGATCTAGAAGTATAATGAAAGACTACATTATTAAAATTATGCAAGAATAAAAGCTCTTTATTCCAAACACCCTCTTGCAGCCAATTTGACATCTTCATAGAGCCTTGTATCATCTTGATTATGTTACTATTGTCTCCTTCAATAATAACACCTTTGTAATCAAACATCCATTCTTGTAGATATTCTCTTATTGATAAAACAGCTTCCCATTCCAATTGGGAAATATCCAAATGCTTTGTTTGCTTGCCAAAAGCAAGAATGAATCTTCCTTCATGATCTCTAATAACTCCTCCGATACTTGCACGGTTGGACTTCAATATGGATGCATTAATATTGATCTTAATCCATTCTAGTGGTGGTGGATGCCAAGTTTTCAAAAACTCCTCATAGAGATGACCATCCCACTCTTCAAGAAGTGGATTAAGTCGAGGCTGCATAGCTGTACTGAATATGTTAACCACAACAATAGAAAAAGGATGCAGCAAACCACCATGCTTGAAACAATTCCGATTTTTGCAAGAAAAAAATACTGCTGTACAGTACAATCTAACCAAATTTACATTAGTTTTCCTCAATCTATGAAGTCCGGAGATCATTCGACGAGATTTTGAAATATAGGAACATTGCAACCCCATTCTCTAGGTTTCATAATAATCTCAATTAGAAATTTACATGTGACCGCAATATGCAAAATGTTTTCAAATTGCATACTTCTTACATAGGTATTAACCTGGGACGGATTTCTATGCTTCAAAAATTCATTTGTAGGAAGAGCATTCTTACCTAATCTCCACCAAAACATTTGTACCTTTGGCTTAAGTTTAAGTTTTGACAACCACTTCATGAAAGCAGCCACGTCTTCATTATAATCCTGTTCCAAGCTGGCTGTATAGGATAATGCAGTGATTGATTTGCCCGAATATTTGTACAGAAATTCCAATTGCTCTTCATTAATTCCTGGATAGATGGGAACTTGCCTTATTACAGAAACCATATTATCATTAAAGTACTTCTGAAGTTTAGATAAATTCCACTGGCCATCCATGAGCAGGAAATGGTTCAGTTTCTTCTCAATTAGCCCCAAGTTATCAAAAAAACCTGGCCATCTGTTTAGACTCCTATCAAAAATCCACACATCATTTAGAATGCTGACCTTATCACCATTAGATACTTTCCATCTAATAATGGGTTTAAGGTATTTGGCTCCATCAACCAAGATATGCCAAGTAGAAGAAGCACCTCTTTTAATTTCAACATTCAATACATCATCCCCATACTTTGCACTAATATTATGGTTGAGCAAAGAAGAAGGGTTTTGAATAAACCTCCAAGCCAATTTAGCTCTTATACGACCAATTTTGGATACAGCTGAATGAACACCCAAACCATCAAAACATTTGGGTTTACATATTTCATCCAAAGACACATAGTGCATTCCATTTCTACCATTGTGTTTATGCCAAATAAAATTTTTGCACATTTTATCTAAATCAAATAGCAACTCCTTCGGCACCAAAGAATGAGAAGATAAAAAAATTGGAAGTGATAACAAAGAAGAATTAATAAGAAGAATTCTTCCAGCCAAAGAAAGACATTTGTTATCCCAAGCATTTAATCTTTCAAGTGCATGATCAATAATGTATTGAAAATCCGTCACTTTGAGTCTTCTAAGAATGATATTTATTGAAACGGAGCTGAGACGAAACGGAGCTGAGAAGAAACGGAGCTTGAGACGAAATGGAGGCGAAATTGGGAATTCAAATTTCGGTTCGCGTGATTTCCACAGGAAGACAAACATGGCAGTGGAGGACCACCGGCAGTCACCGGCCAGTAAACATTCAACAGTAGATCCATTGACGACCATCCAAAACAATAATGGTACGTGTAAAAAGGATAATAAGAAACCCTTTTAGTCGGATAAGTTCAAGATCCTTCAAGCTGCATCCAAACAACATCCATTGGTGATTAGAGAAGGTTTTCGTGCTGAGACTCCTAAAGTTGTTCATATTGATGGCAAAGGCAAGCAAGTGGTAAGCCTTAACCAACCATAAATTAACAACAATCGTTCGAGGTTATCAACGGGTTAGACTTCATCTAATTTTGAACATGGTTCTTCATCTTCATCTTCATCAGGTCTAAATCTGAAAGTAAACAGATTTAATGTTTCTTCTGTAAATGGAAATAATGAGGCAATTCTTAATGGTAATCTAACAAACAAGTTTGACGTTACCACTGAGGAGAATGTTGAAAACAGTCCTGGAGTTCGCATCTCAAATTCTGAAAATTCAATGCTACCTACTGAGACAACGGATAATGTCTCTCATGGCGATTCTCCTGTGAATGCTTGGTTTAAACCTAATCACATAAGAATTGATCCAAAATTTGTTTCCCCTGAAATGACTGAAGATGATGTGGCTGTGAAAATCAATTCTTCCAAGGAAACTGCTAATATTCATGTGTTAAGGAACTCTTTGGTTATCAAGGTTCTTGGTAGCAATATAGTTTTTCCTGTGTGTAGTATGGAGTTGAGACGTCAATGGAGCAGATTTGGAGGATTCCACTTAACCTCTTTGGGTTTAGACTGGATACTATGCTCCTTCCACTCTACAGAAGCAATGGAGCTGGTACTAAATGGTGGTCCTTGGTACGTGGGGGGATTTATAATTGGTATTGATAAGTGGACGCCATCTTTTTCTCCTCAATCTATGAAAGGGTTATCCTCTCCTGTGTGGGTTCGTTTCCCCCATCTACATTTACAATGTTGGGATGAGACTAACATTACAAACATTGCTTCGAAAGTTGGGAGTCCTATTTTGGTAACATGTTCAAGTGGGAAAGGAGGAAGTTTGCTAGAGTTTGCGTTCGTATCAACTTGGACTCTATATTACCTGCTGGAATCTCTGTGGAAGGGCTGTATGGTCGTTTTTTTTTAAGTCGAATATGAAAAGATTTCATCCTTTAGTTATCATTGTGGGAGGATTGGGCATATGAAGGAGGTATATCCTGATTTGAAGATTAATGGTGGAGTTGATTGTTCTCAGGAGGATCCTAATAAATTTGGTCCTGATTTGGGAAGGGGGGAGGATAGAAGAGTGAAATCCTTTAAAATTTCAAGATTTTTTTTGGTTGACCTAGAGAAGTCCAAATCACAAACCATTTTCGCTAGAACATTTATAATGTTGTGTTTTAACTTCTCTAATTTTTTCATAATTTTTGGGCATTGTCAAATTTTCTTAAGAAACCGACACCTATCGGTACAAGTGGGGATTTTGAGACCGTTAGGTGTCCGTTTTACAAACTGATTTAACCAAAATATTTTAAATAAAATAAGTTAATTTATGATTATTTTTTGTAATTTTTGAAATCTATAAAAGAATATCTATGAATTGTTTATTGAAACTTAATTATAATAATATTAATATATATATTATTTAATAATTAATATTTAATTAAAATATCTTATCCCACTCATTAAGAGATGCTTATTTACGGTTTTATCCCAAACCAAAGAACTGCTTGCAAAATGAGAGAGGAGAAAGAGAGGTGAGAGAAGAGAAAACCCAATTTTTGGGCGATTTCGGGCCGTTTTCGTCCGTCGACACAGTTGGGAAAATTGTCCGTCTCGAGGTAAGGCACATAATGCCCATCTCAATTTTCAAAAATGTGTAAGTTTTAGCAAATATTTCGATTAAAATTTTGTATTCGTTAGCAAAAAACGGGGATAACTTTGCACCGGTAAAACTTTCACCTCGTAACTTTTTGTATGTTGTAGAGATTACGATTATGCACATTTTAAATATTTTCTAGAAATTTTTCACCGGGGGTTTTGAAATTTGAGGGGTTTTTAGTGAATAGAAAATTATCGGGATGTTGAAAAATAATGTTGTAGTACAATAAAAGTCTTAAAACATCGTTTTACACAATCTCTAGTAATTTAATAATTTTCTGAAAATGTGCATTTTTGCCTAGTTGGATTTTCTGTTGTCTACCATTATACAACTCTGTGAAATTTTGATACATGCTCAATTACTCTTTAATTGTTATAATGTGATTATATATGTGCACATGTGAGTAAATGATATCTGCTGGGAGCTATAAGTGGCCAAAATCCTTTGGGATTCTGTCTGTGTTAGGGAATTTCTAGGAGTTATAAGGAGCCAGAATCATTTGAGATTCTGTCTGAGATAGGGATATCTGATATGTTCTGGTGCTATAAGCACAAATAAAAAGGAGAGTCATAAAGGGCCAGAATCCTTTGAGATTCTGTCTGGGTCTGAGAAATGTGATCTCAACTATTCTGTGATATGAATTTTAGTTTACTAATTTGTTATGTACTATTATTTGAATTATAGAATAACTGCTATGCATTTATTACATTTTTCAATTTTGTGATTCCCAGTTCTATGATTTATTTCAATTGTGATTAACTGCTTTTAAATATTCAACAAAATATTTGATAAAAGAATATTTGAATATTTAGATTGGTTTGTGTGGCTTGCTAAGCTGTTGTAGCTCACTGTAGTTTTACTTCTGATTTTCAGGATCTGGGGAAGGGGAAAGAGGTTGTGGACTAACAGTTCAGGATCAGACTTGAGGTCATAGGTATTTTGTTATTTTAATTTTTGTACAGTCATGGCTAGTTAAATTTTCAGTTCTGTAGCTCTTGCCTGTAGTCATGTACTGTAGTGTAGATATTTATTTTGATGAATAAAAGAAACTTTATGGATGAGTTTTTCAGTATTTGGATAGTTTAGTAGCTCTGTAGTTCGTCATATATTTCAATGAATATTGGCAGAAAATTTGAAATAATTCCAAAACTGGATCTTGGGGTTTACCTGTTACAGTTCAACACGATAGGACCTATCCTGGTCGAGTTGGGTTGTGACAAGAAGCTCAAATAATGCTTATGGGAATTCTGAGTAATTGGAGTATGAGCCTTGGAACATTGTGAAGTTTCCAGCAAACAGAAGGAAGCAGACAAGAACGGTGTCGAATGTGGAAATCATGAGAAACAAAGGGGGCTCTGAAGGTTTGAAGGGGATTGGTGCTTCTGATAACAAGAAGGGCAGGGAAAATACCATTTCTATTCTTAAGAAACCTCCTGTTAAGAATTCTGGAAATGGTGGGATTCATGTGGATATAGGAGGTGACTCATCTGAGCCAATGTTACAAAATAATAAATTTGATATTTTGTCAAAATATTCTGAAGACCCTTTAAATCTTGATTGTAATGATCCTGATAATGTGGATGTTGCTGGTCATTTGGATAGGCCTGAAGATGTTCACCAAACTATGCAGAATGTTACTGCTATACAATTGCCAGGCAAAGCTGAGGCGGTTGATGTTACTGGAGTCGCGCTGCTGGTGTCTGAGACAGAGATTAATCTGAATCCTGGAGGGTATCAAGCAACTGAAGCTGGAATTCAAAATGATTGTATGGGGTCCAATATGCCAGATAATTCTTTATTTCAAAATTCTGAGAAGAAAGATTATTAAGTGAAGGACAAAGCAAGTGAAGTTAAAGCAGGCTCTGTATGTGCTAAACAAAAGCTTAGTAAAGAACTGAAGTCCTTAGGCCCTATTGAAAGGTTTAATAGGAAGAGAAAGGGTGAGGGGGGATTGAATGGGTCCCATTCTCCTTTGATTCATTAAATGTCTTCTATGGTGTTTTGGAATTGTAGAGGAGCTAAAGAAAAAGGAGGCTTCTCTATACCTTAAAGAAATTGTTCATGATAACAAAGTTTTCTTTTGTGGGGTTGATAGAAACTAAACTTTCAAATGTTGATAGGAGGGAGATTAATAGGCTCATTAGAGTGGAGTGGGATTTTTTTCAACATCCTGCTAGGGGTACGTCAGGTGGTATTCTTGTGCTTTGGAAGAGAGATGATGTTCAGTTCACTATTGTGGAAGATTCCCCTCAATTTATTTCTGGAGTTATACAAATCCCTAATATGGGTAATTGGAATGTAACGACAGTTTATGGTAACAAGGATTTGCATGTTAGAAGAACTCTATGGGAGAGTCTGGAGAGGATTACTTCGACTGATATTCCAGTTGTTGTGGGAGGAGATTTTAATTGCATTATCTCTAAAGAGGATAAAAGAGGTGGGAAAAAATTCAGATTTTCCAAAGAACCTCAGGAGATGAGAGCCTTTATGGCGAATAATGATGTCCATGATATAGGCGTGTTGGGACCTAAATTTACATGGTGCAATAATAAGGAGGGTACATCCAGAAATTTTTAAAGACTGGATAGGTGTCTACTAAATTCAGAAGCTTTACATAGAATTCCTTTGGCTATGATTAGGCATCTAGCTAGACTGGGATCCGATCATATTCCTATTATGCTCAAGTTCAATAATAGTTCTTGTCCACGTCAGAAATTGATCAGGTTTGAAGACACATGGAAATCGTACCCAGTCGCTAGGAACATTGTGAATAAAGCCTAGAAGAAAGCTGATTTTGGCAGTGATTCAGAGATATTACAAAGGAAGATGGAAAGATCATTAAAAGCACTCTTCTATTGGAGCAAAAGCAAGCTGAAGGATTTGTCTTCTCTCAAAGAGGATTTAAAAAATAAAATTTTTGATCTACAAATGAAAGAAAGTAATAATGTTGGTCTTACCCCTGAATAATTGGTTATGCTCCAGAGATATGTGAAAGAATTGAATAGTACTTTGGCTCGGCTTTTAACTTGGTGGAATCAAAGAGCAAAGGCAAATTAGTTGGAGGAAGGTGACACTAACTCCAAATCTTTCCATGATTATGCTTCAGCAAAAAAGGACTGGAAATTGGATTAAGCAAGTAAAAAATGATGGTGATGTGTTTGCAGAAGATCAAGATCAGATTGATAAGGTGTTTATCAACTTCTTTAAGAAGAAGTGGAAGAACAGAAAATGCAAATTGGAGGAGTGGCCACAGCGGAATGAAGAACAGGAAATTGATCATGCAGGAAGAGAATTGCTGGATGCTGATTTCAACAAAGAAGAATTTACCTCAACTGTCCATTAGTTGGGTAATAATAAATGTCCGGGGGCAGATGGTATCACAGCATCATTTCTCAAATTCTTTTGGAATATTGTTAAGGAAGATACTTGGAGAGCCATAAATCTATTCTTTAGAACTGGTGTAATGCATGATAAATGGAAAAATACTATTGTTGTGTTAGTGCCGAAATGTTCAAATCCAATTTATCTTTCGAACTTTAGACCTATAAGTCTTTGTCAAACAATCTATAAGGTAGCAGCTCGAATGATCCTAAATAGATTGAAAGGGTGTCTTTCAAAGATTATAACTGAAGAACAAGTTGCTTTTGCACCGGGAAGATCTATGTCTGACCATTGTCTTTTGGCTCAAGAAATTTTTCATAAGTTTAGATATTCTAACTCAAAGAAGGGGCTTATGGCGGTCAAGCTGGACATGGAGCAAGTCTATGATAGTATGGGGTGGCCAATGTTGGCTAAAGCCCTTAACTAGTATGGATTTCCTTACAAGTTCTCTAATCTTCTTATGGCTTGTGTGCAAGAGGTTCGGTTTTCTATTCTTATTAATGGAAGGATGTCTAATTGGATTAAGGCTGAGAGTGGATTTAGACAAGGATGTCCCTTGTCTCCTTATCTTTTTATTATGTGTTCACAATTATTGTCTAATGCTATCCAACAAAGAGGTGTGGAATTTGGGATTAAAATTTCTCCTCGTGCAGAAAGAATTTCCCATATGCTATATGCCGACGATGTGCTTATGCTTTCTATTGCTTCAATTAAGTTTGCTAAAGTTATTAAGCATTTTGTGAAGGCGTTTTGTGGGTGGACGGGGCAGAAGGTAAACAAAAACAAATCTCATATTTTGTTTGGTAATTCTGTTAAGAAAAGAAGGAAGAAAAATATTTCCAAATGTCTTGGGTTCAAAATGGTGAAAGAAATGAATGACTTGGGAGTCAAGATGGCGTTGAGAAGGCTAGTTACTTCTGATTTTCAGAGTATTATGGACCATGCATTAAAGAGGCTAAATAATTGGGGGAATAGATGTTTATCCTTAGCAGGGAGAGTTTTGCTTATAAAGACTTCTTTATTATCACTTACTATTTTTTAACAACCCATTCTCTAGTGCCTAAGGGGTTCCTTTATGATTTAGAAAAGCTGTGCAAGAACTTCAGTTGGCACAAGGATAAAGGGAGACAATGTCTTCATTATATGGCTTAGGAGAAACTTTGTAAACCCAAGATGTTAGGTGGCTTGGGACTTCACTCTATGGTGAATAAATCTAGTCCATTAAGGGCTAGATTAGCTTGGAGATATATTCAAAATCCTGAGTCCTTGTTAAGCCGTAATATTAGTTCCAAGTATGGTTGGAACGTGTGGGATGCTGGATTGAGAAGAGGTTCGTCTTCCACTTGGAAGATTTTGATGGATGGTGCTAAACATCTCAGGCCAATCATAAGATGGAAGGTAGCTAATGGCAGCAAAATACACATTATGGAAGACGTCTGGATTCTGGACAGAGCACTTAGCAAATGGCCAACAATTGCTGATTTTGACAGCCTTCACGGAAAAAAAAACTTCAGGAATTCATTGATCATGATGGAACGTGGCTGATTTATGTGCTAAATTTACTCTTTGTAGTTCTTTTGTTTGGGACACTTTTATTTCTAGCTCCATTCCTTCTTCTTTGTTCAACTTGTTAAAGAATGAATGTGAGAGATGTGGATCTTTAGTTTGATGTAATAAGCTCATCAATGTAATGTTGCAAATTTCAAAAAAAAAAAAGAACGATATTTATTCCAAGATACTTCATTTCCTTAACAATTCTGAACCCAAACATTCTGGCAATCTTTCTTTTCCTTGACATTTCCACAGATTTACGAAAAAAGATTTGAGATTTATTGCTATTAATCTTCTGCCCTGTCTAGCTGCAATAATCAGATATAATACTCTTCATAACCTTGGCCACCTTAGGAGAGGCAATTGAAAACATAAGAACATCGTCCACAAATAATATATGAGATATTTTTCTGCTTTTTTTTTTTTGACAAAAGCAAATCAATGCTATTAATGGAAAAAAAACAGTTACAAACTACAACCCTTCACAAGTAGATTCCTCCTTTAACAAAGTAGAAAAGATAAGAGGAACCTTATTAGAAACTAAATCATCCCAACAAAAGCTACTAAAAATAGCATAGTAGCACATAAATTTGCTAACTTATTACACCTTCTATTAACCCAATTGAAAACTACAAAATTACACTCCAAAAATGAAACCAATGCATTTCTCCAATTGCTTTCCAGTTGTTGCAAGAATCTGATAACATTATAATTGTCCCTTTCAATGATAATGCCTTTATAGTTAAGCATCCAGTCTCTTTTAACCTCCGCTATAAATTATATTGCCATGAGTTCAAGCTGACCAACATCCCAATGAGAGCACGAATAACCATAAGCAAGAAGAAACCTTCCTTCACTGTCACGAACAACTCCACCGATCCCTGCTCTATAGGATTGTAATAAGGCTGGATATATGTTGATTTTAATCCAATTGGTAGGAGGAGGGTGCCAACGATCCAACAGTCCTACGACTGATTAGTACTCTAGTGGCCCAACTTATAATTATCCAACATATAAGAGCTAGCTGCATAACTAACAGCATTAGACACAATCACCATAACATTTTCCTTCACCCCTTCATGAAGCCAATTGTTCCTTGCTTTCCAATTAAGATAAACCATATTGCAATAAACATTAATCAAAAACCCATGTTCTTTACTATACCTCTCCATCCACTTCCAGCAATCATGAATAGAATCAAACAAAGGAATGTCAAACCCCCATTTATTAAGAAAACTATAGACTTCCATCAACTTCCCACAGTTTTTTGTGATATGAACCAGATCTTCCCTCTCCTTACAGCCCCTAGGACACTCGAATTCCTCCTGCAATCTCCTCTGAAACAGAAAATGGAATGTAGGGATAGCATTATTGAACACTCTCCACCAAAACACTTCCACCCGTGGCCTTAGTTTGATGTTTTTCACATTTCCCAATATAAACAGCCAGCAGAATCCTGATTATTGGCTTTGTACACCTGTGCAGAAATAGACATACCAAAATTCTTGTGGATGAGTTCCAACCAATCCCCTCCCTGACGCTCCTGGATTGGAATACTACTAATTAATTTAATAAGTTCAGCACCAAAGAATTTCTTTAACACCTCCACATTCCAATACCCATCAAGAATAAACCTCTCCACTGTAATTCCATCCTCCTCCAGACAAGTCACTAACACCTCTTTGAGGAGCCACTTTAATGCCTAAATCAGCACCTCTTTGAAAGATAGCATTTGATAAAAGCTAGGAACATAAGATAAATAAGAATGGAGACAACGGACACCCTTGCCTAAATCCACTCTTGGCTTTGATCCATTTAGAAGTCCTTCCATTTATGATGATAAAAAACTTAGCATATTCCACACATGCCACAATAAGCTTAGAGAATTTGGAAGGAAATCCAAACCAATTTAAAATCTTCCATAAGGCCGCCAACCCATGCTATCATATGCTTGCTCCATATCAATCTTAATTGCCATAAGACCCTTCTTAGAATTGAAAAATCTAATTTGTTAAAGATTTCTTGAGCCAACAAAAAATGGTCAGACAAAGATCTTCCCGGGATAAAAGCACCTTGATCTTCAGTAATGATTTTAGGAAGACACCATTTTAGCCTGTTCAGTAACATTCTAGCCGCCACTTTATAAATGGTTTGACACAAGCTAATAGATCTAAAGTGAGAAGGCTCAATTGGATTTTTGATCTTAGGGATGAGCACAATTAATGTATCCCTCCATAATTGACTCATGATACCAGTTTTAAAGAAGCCGTCCATAGCTTTCCACATATCATCCTTCACAATTTTCCAAAAAATTTAACAACGGAGGCTGTAATACCATCCAATCCAGGAGGTTTATTATTACCCAACTGGTTAACAGATTCCGCAAATTCTTCAAAAGTAAAATCTGCATTCAGATTTTGAACATCAACATCTTCAAATTTCTGTCCACAAAGAACCTCTGGCCAATCCATCAAGATGCAATTCCTGCTTCTCCATTTTTTCTTAAAAAATTCAAAGAAAACATCTTTAATATCTTCTTGATCATCAACCAATGAGCCATTAACATTTCTAATTTCCTTTATCCAATTTCCATTCTTCTTTGTAGAGGCATAATTATGAAAGAATTTAGAATTTGAATCTCCTTCATCAATCCACTTGACCTTAGCTCTTTGATTCCACCATGTTGCTAGATGAGACAAAGTAATATTAAGGTCATGGACTGTACTTCTAAGAAGATTTAATCTATTCTCATCAAGTCCACCCCGATGGCTCTCTCCCAATTGTAGATCTAGTATTTCCTTTTTTAACTCTTCTTTGAGACACTTCAAATCCTTCAACATATTTTTGTTCCAAAAATAAAGAGCTTTTAAAGATCTCTTCATTTTCCTATGAAGAATCTCTGCATCATTACCAAAATTAGATTTCTTCCAGGATTTGAGAACAATATTCCATGTTGCTGGATAAGACTTTCAAGTATCTTCAAATCTAATAAACTTCATTTGAGGACGAGGCCTATCATCAATCTTAAAAAGTAAAGGACTATGGTATGAAGCCACTCTTGCAAGATGCCTAACCAAGGCAAATGAAACATATTGGATTGCAGTAGAATTGAGTAAGCATCTATCCAATCTTTTTAAAATTCTTGAATTCCCTACTTTGTTGTTGCACCAAGTAAACTTAGGTCCGAGTATACCTACATCATGAAAATCATTATTAGCCATAAAGGCCTTCATCTTCTAAGGCCCTTGAGAAAAGATAAATCTCTTCCCACCTCTTTTATCATCTTTAGAAAGAATACAATTAAAGTCTTCACCCACAATGAAAGGAATATTAAAGGATAAAAGCCTATCGAGACTATCCCATAAACCCCTTCTAACATGCAAATCCATATTCCCATAAACAGTAGCCACATTCCAACTACCCTTATTAGGAATATGAATTTTGCCAAAGACAAATTGAGAAGAACTCTCAATGACATCAAACAAGACTTCATACTTCTTCCATAAAATAAGAATACCACCAGATGTACCCAAAGCAGGATGATGAAAAAAATCCCATTCAACACCAATAGTCCTATTGACCTCCCTTCTATCAACAAAGGATAACTTAGTTTCAACTAAACCAATAAAAAATACATCATTGTCCCTCACAATTTCCCTGAGATAAAGAGAAGCTTCCCTCTTTTTTTGCCCCTCTAAAATTTCAAAACACAAAGGACAACATTAAGAAACACCAGTGGATGAATCACCATCACAACTATTCAAATTAAAATCAACTTTCCTTTTTCTAGGAAAATCTTCAATAGGTCCTAAAAATTTAAGTTGTTCAGTGCTTTTTTGTTTCACACTTAACGAACTTATATTCTTTATTACTATTAACAAGAAAAGAAGATTTTGAACTTATCTTAGGATCATCATGATTGGGAGGTGACTTTGTACACTTAGTCCCAAGTTCTTCCATCTTCTGTGGAGACTCATCACCACGAACCCCTTTAGTTCTCTGCTTATCATCAGTCTTCCATTCAGATTCAAGAGTAGCTTTAGGCCTCGTACCAGCATTGTCTTTAGCAAAAATTTGAACCACAGAATCTGCTTCATCTCTAGAACCAGTCTTCATAGCATCTTCAATAATACTTCGAGCTGCATCACCAACATCTTCAGACCCAGCTACACCTCCAGCCGCTTCTGTTGAATTGCCAACTTTAAGAGCTTCAAAAAGAACTACATCTGCATCAGCAACTTGTTTCCCATATTTAACTTCATTTACAGGCTCAGGAAGACTCCCATTAGATATCTTATTAGCATCATCTCGAGCCATTTCATCAGGAAAATTGTCATGTGATAATAAATTGAACTTATTAGCTTTTAACAAAGCTAATGAAGATAGCTTCACATCAACCTTCTGAACTTGAGACGAATTTTTTCCCAGATTCACAGACTTTGTATTTGGCTGAACTCCTGACTTATGATTCTGAAATACCTCTCTATCTTCAATGAAATCAGAATTCTTACCACCTTTCATTTGATTTGAAGAAAAGAAATTTCTTCTGTTTTTCCTAAACTTCACATGCATCCAAGGACCATAAGAAGGTTCTTTATCTGGGTTAGTAATTTTGTCATCCATTACCTTCTCAGCTCTTTCTCCAGCAAAATCAGAACCATCTTTCTGAAAGCCATTATTATGTACTTCCTTTTGGACATCACATTGAACTTCTTTATCGACATAGGACACATATCAATTTTATGGCCTATCTTATCACAATTGAAACAAAATGAAGAAATTTTTTCATACTCCACTTTTTGAAAGAATTTCCCATGTAAACCTCCAATCCAAACTCCATGAGATAATTTAGAGTTCAAATTAATTCGAACATAGGCTCTCGCAAATTCAAGTCTTCCCCATTTAAACATGTTGCCATCTAAAAACATAGGAACACCTATCTTTGATACAATCTTAGTAACATTAATCTCATCCCAACAATGTAATGACAAATGTGGCAACCGAATCCAAATAGGAGAAGATAACCCTTTCAACGAGAGTGGGGAAAATTGAGGCGTCCATTTATCCATCCCAATTATAAGTCCTCCCACATACCAAGGTCCTCCACTTAGCACTTCTTCCATAGCTTGAAAGGATTGGAAAGAAAACAATATCCAATCTAGGCCCAAAGAAGTAAGATGAAAACTTCCAAATTTATTCCATTGACGCCTCAATTCAATACTACAAAGAGAAAAAGGAATATATTTCCCAAGAACATTCACCACAAGAGATTTCTGCAGTACTTAGACATTTTCACATTCCTCATCAACATTAAATTTAACAACATTTGCATCATCTAAATCCTCAGAATCCGATTCAATATGACTAACTTTAATATGTTGAGTCTTAACCCACGCATTCATGAAGCCATTTTTGTTAGCTGCAGTTGGTAAATTTTCCATACTCTTCTCCTTGTCAGCATGAGTATTAACTTTAGAATCCAAACAATTTTCTGGAACTGACTTATCAATAACCAGGTTCATAACATCCTGATTTGCAGCAATATTAGAAAGATTCAAAAATCGATGAACCTTCAAATTAAAACCTGTAGACGACGAAGCTTCCAAATTGTTTTCTTGTGCTTCAAATCCAGATACATTATCTTTCAATGGTGACAAAAGAAACATATTAGGAGGTCTATTCTTCTTCTTCTCATTCGGAACTTTGCCCTTACCAACCACAGGAACAAAATCGCAAACAGGTGGAATATACCCTTCACTGATAATCAAAGGTCTTTGTTTGAAAATTGAGTTATGAAAATCATCCCGATTAGAATGACCTCTGCCTTTAGATCCACCATGAAGGATTACTTCATTAGGATACTTAGTAGAAAACTAAGTTGAGGTATTCCAGTCATCGGAAACCAATGACTTCGCCACCATAATGGAACAAACATGGAAAAAAGGAAATGAATAATTTTAAAAAAAAAGAACTTTCTCTCACTAGGAACCCTACAATAGGCTTGATGTATTGGGGAAATTTATTGTCTTGTGACCTAGTTGTATATTCCAAGGCAACTATATGGGTTACCAAGTTAATCCAAAAACGCACAATAGGCACATGTTAGTTTTTCAATCATTACTCATGTCATGGTCCAATAGAAAGCAGAGGTTTGCAGATTTATCCATTGTATAAGCGAACTATATCCTTGCATATACTTGCATTGCAAATGTGCTATGATTAAAAGTAATAATTAGCATATTATGAAATTAATCAAGAAAGGTTTTGATAGTGTAGTAACAATCATGTTATCAATTTAACTAGAAATCATGTTCAACATTCATGGACCAAATAGATCGAGATTAGACATTATTTCAATCAACATCATGTTGCCCATAATGATGTTGAAATCAAATTTGTTGGCACAAAATTTTAGAATGCAGATATTTCTACTAAACCTCTGGCTAAAGATGGATTTTATGTTTCCAAAAGGGAAGAGAATGAAAAGTTCGAAATTTATTTACTAGTTTATAATGTATATATTAAGGCAGAGCTACCCCACGATTTGTTATCTTCATTATTGTTTAATAAAAGGGGAGTCATCATTAAAAAGAGAAACATTATTGACTCCATAAGCCCATGATGAAACAAGTTGTTTTGAGGATAACAAACATATAAATCGAGATGCTAATATTTTGAATCAAGTGATTACATGATTGATAAAATGCAAGACTTATGATGTTTAAACTAATCAAAATTTGAGATATAATCTAGTTACCACAAATACAAGCAGACATGGAGGAAGGAATTGAGTATAAGCAAAATTAAAGACATGTTATTAAGTCTTGTCATTTTTTTTTAAGCATGTAATTGCTAACATATCTAACTTCTTGGCCCTAGATTGTTTGCCCAAATTAAAATTAAATATTTTTTATAATAATTATTAAATAATACAACAACAACATCAAGCCTTAGTCCCACTACGTGGGGTCAGCAACATGAATCCTTTTTCTCCATTGTGTCCGGTTCAAAGTCACATTCTCGTTTAAATCTAATAAAGAAAGATCATTTCTAATATTTTCTAACCAAGTCTTTTTAGGTCTACCTCTACCTTTCTTAACATAAGTCAAATCTAATACATCTACTTTCCTAACTGGGTCATCGGAAGGCCGCCGTTTTATGTGACCAAATCATCTAAGGTGACTCTCTCTAATCTTATCCTCCACTGGAGCTACTCCAACCTTTTCACGTATATGCTAATTTCGTATCCTATCTCTAAGAGTAAATCCACTCATCCACCTGAGCATCCTCATCTCCGCAACACATAACTTAGTATTGTGCTTCTCTTTTAATGGCCAACATTCTGCACCATAAAGCATTGCAGGTCTCACCACCATCTTATAGAATTTTCCCTTAAGTTTGAGGGGGACTTTTCTATCACACAACAAGCCCGATGCATTCCTCCACTTCAACCATCCAACTTGAATTCTACTGATAACATCCCCATCTATTTCACCATCACTCTGAACAATAGATCCAAGATAGCGTGTACTCTTATTAATGACTCGATCGCCCAAAGTCACAATCCCCTCACTAGGTCTATTACGGCTAAAATTACACTCCATATATTCAGTTTTAGATCTACTCAAGCGAAAACCTTTAGACTCTAAGGTTGATCTCCAGACTTCAAGTTTACCTTCAACTCCCTCTCTAGTCTTGTCAACAAGAAGAATATCATCAGCAAAAAGCATACACCAGGGTACATCCTCTTGTAAATGTTTAGTGAGAGCATCCATGACTACCGCGAAAAGATATGGGCTTAAAGCTGATCCTTGATGTAATCCAACCGAAATAGGGAAATACTTGGTCAAACCACCTTGTGTTTGAACACAAGTAATAGCTCCTTCATACATATCTTTGATGATTTGAATATAAGCATTATTAACTCCTTTCTTTTTAAGAACTCTCCATAGCACTTCTCTTGGAACTTTATCATATGCTTTCTCTAAATCAATAAATATCATATGTAGATCCTCCTTATTCTCCCTATATTTCTCCATCAAACCTCTCAATAAATATATGGCTTCCATAGTAGACCTACCAGGCATGAATCCAAATTGATTTTGAGAAACATTAGTATCACGCCGCAGCCTACGCTCCATAACTCGCTCCCATAGTTTTAAAGTGTGACACATTAACTTAATTCCTCTATAATTCGCACAATCTTGTGCATCACCTTTATTCTTATAAATAGGAACCAATACACTCATTCTCCACACATCTGGCATCTTTTTAGTCTTCAAAATATTATTAAAAAGTTTAGTTAGCCAAGAAATTCCTTCATCTCCTAAGCGTTTCCACATCTCTATTGGGATATCATCATGTCCAACAGCTTTTCCACACTTCATTTCTTTAAAGCCTCTCTAACTTCGGTTTTACTAATACGACGATAAAAACAGAAATCTTTATTTTCATTTAGGGTGCTAAGGTCACTAAAGTCAATTGTATTCTTACAATCTTCATTAAAAAGTTTATCAAAATATCTCATCCACCTTTGTTAAATATCTCTTCTAAGAAAAGTATTTTTTGATCTTCATCCTTAATACATTTCACTTGAATTAAATCCTTACTACTCCTATCTCTTTGTTTGGCTAGCTTATACATATATCTTTCTCCCTCCTTAGTATCTAATCTATTATATAAATCATTAAAAGCTAAGATCTTTGCATCACATATTGCTTTCTTAGAATCCTTACATGCCTCTTTATATCTTTCCCAATTATTAGAATTTTTACATCTAAACCAATTTTTATAACAAATCTTCTTATTTTTTATCTTTTCTTGCACAATTGGATTCCACCACCAGCTATTTTTACTATTAGGGGCTTTTCCCTTTGATACTCCAAACACATCCTTTGCAATATTTTTAATATCACTAGCCACTTTTCCCCACATAATATTAGCATCCTCATGCACAAATAAAATCCTAGAATCTAAAATCTTACTCTCAAAAATATTTTTATTACTATTCTTTAAATGCCCCCATTTAATCCTAGAAAATCGCTTTACTTTATTTTTTATTTTCTGTCCCTTCATCTTAAAGTCTAAAACTAATAAGCGATGTTGGGTACATAAACTTTCACTCGGAATAACTTTACAATCTTTGCAATCTAAACGATCTACTTTTCTTATAAGAAAATAATCAATTTGAGTTTTACTATAATCATTTTTATAAGTGATGAGATGCTCATCTCTTTTCTTAAATAAGATATTAGCAATTAAAAAATCATAAGCTAAAGAAAAATCTAATATGGTCTTACCACCTTCATTAGTCATTCCAAACCCATATCCGCCATGAATGCTTTTAAAATCATTTACCTCTCTACCAACATGTCCATTTAAATCTCATCCAATAAAACTTTTTTCTTCGAGAGGTATCTTTTGAATTAATTCTTCTAAGTCATCCCAAAATTTTAATTTTGAACACATCCAAACCTACTTGAGGAGCATAAGCACTTATAATATTAATAATCTTAGCATCAACAACAATCTTTAAAGCCATAATTCTATCTCCAATTCTATTAATATTTATAACATTATCATTCAAACTCTTATCTATAATCACGCCTACACCATTTCTAGTACGACTCTTACCTGAATACCAATAATAATTATTAAATATTATATTAAATTTAGTTATCACTCCATTTGAACCTACATGTTAATAGGATAATAAAATAAATTAGAAAGTTATTTATTATTTAAATCCATATCATAGAATTGATTTGGTTAATGAGTCATCGCAAATAAGTTAGCAGATCTCCATTTAGTGACAAGTCATGCCAAATTTGTTTAAAGACTATCATTAAGTCATTAGATAACCAGTCGTGCTCCTCTAGGGATTGAACTGGAGAAGAAAATATGAGAGCACTGAAAAATATTTGAAACAAAAGGGAAATTGTACATATCTTTTAATGTCACAAAAATTTTTCAGGAAAAAAAGAAGAAAGGACATCATAGTTTCATTTTAATTGACTGACTACATAGGTATGAAATTTAAGGATGAATATCCTTGCTCATATTAGTTAGCAATGCCTCTTATTATTTGCTTTCAAGATCATGAACATTAGCTTTGAAATTAATTTAATATATCATAAAATAACATGTATCAAAATATTTTCTCCTTTTGCTAACTAAAACTGCTTATGATACTGATTATTTTCATTTCGTTATGATATTTAATCCTATATATTTGCTGTTTTCATCATTTAAATTAAGCACAAAGATCAAATAGCATTCTATTTCAGGATGTTATATGATGTTTTAATAAGATACATCCTTGAAGAAATATCATATACTATTTAATGAAAATTTTGTTGCAATATACAAAGACTAGCCATTGCTCTTTGCAATGTTAAATTAACTTAGTAAATACTTTTTTTGCCCAAGAACAAAACCGATGGGAAAAAAAGAGGCCGGCAGCCTCAGAATAGTCGGTCCTATTAAAATGTATGCATTTTACGTGGACCTTGTAGTTTTATAAACATAGTTATAAAATCAATCGTGGGACTAATAACACTAGCCTTACCAAAAACAGCTTTTGCTGAAAAATACATAAAAACAATTGCATGCAAGAAGGACATCTGCATAATGATATGCATTCGTCAAGTTCGATTGTCCTTAGCTTGGAAGAGAGTCTTGCTAAACAACGGACCAATGCAATTAAAAGAACAGCAACAAAACTAAGGATTTTCATTGGAAAGTGTTAAGGAAATACTTGAAGATCTCAAGTAACCCTAACAAGAGAAGTAAAAACAGTGAGAAAACTCCACAAATCCAATTGAAAACAAGCAAAACAGTAATTTTTATTGAAGAAATCAAACTAACTGAAGAAATAAAAGCAAGATACAATTGATCCTCTATTCGAGAGGAAGATCTATCTCTTCCAAATCTGTAGACGCCGCTAGAGCCCAAAAACCTAAATCTAAGAGATCTCAAATTTCAGTCAAATTCAAGATGCCCTAACCCTAGGAAAACAAACTATTTAATGCATACAAACCAAAAAAAAATCTCAAAACAGTCCTTACATTCAAATTTCCCTCCTAACTCCCTCAAAAATCTTTCCTAAACAGCTCCCTTGGACTCGGGCGTGTGTTCGGCGCATAAAAGAGAGGCGGAACTTTCACCTCTGTTCCGCCTGGGCCGGTCCCATGTGGACCGGCTAGACGGGTCCAATGGACCGGTCTAACAGAAAGTCCCTTGGAACCTCAAGCCAGAGATTATGAAAGAACACCTAGTTCCTTGAACCAATAACAAGACCCATAATCAAGTACATTGCCTGGTCTTGGGAATGGAAGCAATGGCCTTCTGGATTGATGAGAGCACTCATAAAAATCTGAGAAAACTCTAGTGGTCCAAGATAGAAGGAATGTTTCAGCTCTCAAAGAATGAAACAGAATGAATGAAATCGACTGACTTTAGGCTCTATCCATAAACTTGGATATGAATGAATACGAATAACCAAAATATTTTTTGTGTCTTTTTGGAACACATATGTAAGAACCGGCTGGAGCGGTTCAATCAAACCAATCTTTTCTCCAGCAAGTGTAAGCATGACAAAAGTGATATTATAGATCAAATAAGATATGAATAGTATTGAAAGAGTCATTATGTTAATTAAGTCTAAGAAAGTTGACCTGATGTAGAATTATGAATTTTAATGAGATATTTTACTTTATTTAAGTACTCAGAATGATCTTGAAGAGGATATGGAAAGGGTTGTGCCAAGTATTATTGTTAATACTAATGCACTGATTCAAATGATGACAACAATGACTTAATTAATTCAGGATTTAATATCTCAACCATCAAGAAGCAGTAATAGCAGTAGCTTGTCAATGGATAAATATTTAAAATTATTTTAGGATATGAGACCATCATTATTTAAAGGACCATATGGACCAATTGAGACAGAAAATTGATTATTAAGAATTCAGAAGTTATTAGAAGGTATGTTCTGTCGAGAGGAAACAAAGGTTTCATTGGCGATATTTGCACTTGATGGCGAGGCTAAAAGTGGTGGAGGGGACAACACAAAGATTAAGTTTGGAGGGATACCTAATATCCAAATCAAATGGGAGGAGTTTACTTAGGTGTTTAGGGATTGGTTTGTGCCTCTTTCTGCAAGGAGGCAAATGCAAGATAAATTCTTAAGGTTGGTGCAAGAAGACAGATCAGTAATATAATATGAAGCTAAATTCACTATATTATCAACATATAACTAAGAATTATCTTACTCTTGGACAAAGACCATCAGGAGAATCAAGAATAAATGTTGGATCATCTCAAATAAATATTGATAGACAGAGGATAATAGAATCAGATGCATTAACTCCAAGGCCAAATTAAAGTCGACCTAACACGCAGCCTAAAGTGTATGCCTTATCTCAGCAGTATGCTATTTTTTTTATTTACTTGCTATGAGTAACTAAATCAGTACAAAAATTGTTAAGCAAATAATTATTATTATTATGTTAATTATTATAATTTTTTTATAGATATGATAATAATTCAAGATATGTCTGTACAAATTCTCTTTAATATGTGAGCCTCGGATTCCTTCATTTCAAAAAAATTTGTAAAATCAATTGGATTGAATTTTACAAAAGAACCCACAATTTGAGGTTTTGATGCTAAATCAGTTTAGAATGAATGTTAATAATTATTGTTAAACTGATTTCAAAATAAATGAGAGGAAATTTAAAGCAACTCTGAATGTGTTACCATTACATGAATTTGATGTGATCTTAGTAATGCATTGAATCTCAAATCATTTTGTTATCATAGGCTGCAATAAGAAGATTGATACATGTAAATTTCTGAGTGAAAAGAATATAAATTTTATGAAGATAGAGATAGAGGACTTACTTTAATGGTAATAACTTATATGAAAACTTGTAAATTATTATCCAAGGGATATCAAGATTTTTTTTTGCTCATGTAAGGGACACAATTAAAGAAGTGAAGGAGTTGAAAAAAACATACATGTAGTGAAAGAATATCAAGAAGTACTTTTAGATGACCTATTGGGGTTACCACTAGAAAGAGAAATATATTTTACTATTGACTTATTATCGAGATCAAAACCAGTAGCAAAAGGACCTTGTAGAATGACAGTAAAAGAATTGCTAGAATTAAAAAGTCAATTGGAGGAATTATTAGATAAAGGATTTATCAAGCCAAATTCATCATCCTAGGGAGCTCTAGTGTTATTTGTAAAAAAAAGGATGCGAGTTTAAGAATGTGTACTGATTATAGAGAATTCAATAAGCTCATGATTAAAAATAAGCACCCGTTGCTCAGAATCGATAACTTATTTGATCAGCTTGAAAGAGCTACAGTTTTCTCGAAAATTGATTTGCATTCTGTATATCATCAATTGCGCATTAAGAAAGAAGTTATTGCTAAAATGGATTTTAGAATAAGATATGACCATTATGAATTTGTAGTGATATCATTTGGGGAGACAAATGCTCCAGCAGTATTTATGTATTTAATGAACAAAACTTTCAAACCCTTTCTAGAAATTTTTGTGATCGTATTATAGACAATATTTTAATTTATTCAAAAGGTGACGACAGAAATTCTAATCATTTGCATGCAGTGTTGCAAACACTAAAGGAGAATAAGTTATAAGCAAAAAATTCTCCAAATATAAATTCTGGTTGAAGCCAAATATAAATTCTGGTTGAAGCTTAGGCATGTGATTACCGATGAAATTGTTTCGGTGGGTCAAAACAAAATCAAAGCTATTGCAAAATGTTCAAGACTGACCACAATTTCAGAAGTGAGGAGTTTTCTAGGTTTGCTAGTTATTACAGGAGGTTTGTAGAAGAATTTCTTAGATTGTAATGTTATTATCACGATTAACATAAAAAACAATAAAGTTTGAATGGCACAATCAGTGTAAAGAAACCTTTTAAAAATTGAAAAACTGTTTAATGGCTGCTCCAATATTAATAATTTCATCAGGTATAGAAGGATTTCAAATTTTCTGTGATGCTTTATTAAGATGATTAGGATGTGTATTGATGCAACATGATAGAGTGATGGCATATGCTTCAAGACAGCTAAACGTTGATGAAAGAAATTATTTTACTCATGATTTGGAATTAGCAGTTGTGATTTTTACACTTAAAATATAAATGCATTATTTATAAGGAGTTAGATGTGAGATCTTTACCGATCATAAAAGTCTCAAATATATATTTAATCAGAAAGAGCATAATCTAATACAGAGATGATAGTTGAAACTTATCAAAGATTATGACTTGGATATATAGTGTCATCCTTAAAGGGCAAATGTGGTTGCAAATGCATTAAGTAGAAAGACTTCTGAAAGTGCAAATTAGTTACTCACCCAACAGGAGCAGATAATTAAAGATATGAAAAGATTAAAAATTTCAATAGTAAATCCTAAAGATGCAAAACTTATGTTATTAAATCAGCTGCTGATTCAGTAAACACTAAAAAATAACATATATAATTCTTTATCTCAAGATATTAATTTCCAAGAAATTATGAAGAAAATTTAGGCAGAGCCACTGAGAAATTTTGTATTGAATGATGAAAAATTGTTGAAATCGAAAGGCAATATTTATGTCCCAAACATTGATAAATTAAGAGAAAAAATATTGCATGAAGCATATCTCTCTGATTATATAATTCAGCCAAGTAGACATTGTTTAAAGTTGCGCAATATGATGCTCGCCTTGAGGCCTGCCTATAGGATGAGGCAGGGGAGAAAACAAACATTTATGAAAGTTGAAGATGACTGAAATAAATGAAGAAGCACATTGAGAAGTATCCACTCTACGGGATGAGGCAAGGGAGAGAACAAATTGTTATGACAATGACTCAAATAAAAATCCACTTAGTAATGATAGTACAAATGATTTCTGAGTTGTTGCCAATTATTTCAACTTTTTTTAGTAATTAAATGTAGATGAGTAGGGAATTAAAAAAGAAAAACTTTAGAGCTGAACTTGATATTATATGATAATTTTAGGCAATTCATATATTTTATGTTATTTTGCTCTTATAATATTTGGATTTCAATTCTATTTCATATAATTTATCACTTATCAATTTCCATCTTATGCGTTTTTTGTTTCATATGTATGTCAATTTATTACTTCATAGTTCAGTAGAAGTTAATATGTCATCTTGTAACATATTATTTGGGTAGTATATAAAAAATCACTTTTAATTTTTATTTTCACTTTACGCAATTTTTAGATTTTGAGGCTTATGCATTGAGGCTCACAACTTGCCTCACAAACAAAAAATGCCTCAATACCTAATTGTGCAATTTTAAACCTTGCAGGCAGTAATAAAATGTATAAAAAACTTAGAAGAATATTTTAGTGGACATTATTAAAAAGAAATATTGCAGTTGCAAAATGTATTTCATGTCATATGATTAAAGCAAAGCATTAAAAGTCATATGATCAATTGCAAATTTTAACCTAAGTAGAAATGGGATGAAATTGCAATAAATTTTATAATTAGATTACCCAAATCAAGATATATTTGTGAAGCTATTTTGGTTATTGTGGATCGATTAACAAAATCCACTCATTTCTTACTAATCAAACAGACTGATTCAGTAGAAAAATTAGCAAAGATATATGTTGATGAAATTGTGAGCTTGCATGGAGTTCCAAAATTATAGTCTCTAATGGAGATGTCATATTTACCTCTAGATTATGAAAAAAATATTCATGAAGCCTTGGATACTAGATTGACTTTTAGCACTGCATTTCACCTTCAGACAAATGAGCAATCAGAAAGGATAATTCAGACTTTGGAGGATTTACTTCAATTATGTGTACTAGATTTTCATAGGAACTGAGAATGTCATCTACCTTTAATAGAATTTGCTTATAATTATAGTTTCCAATCAAGTATTGGAATGACTCCATATGAAGCTATTTATAGAAGAAAATGTAGAACGCCTTGATGCTGGGTAGAGAGAGTGTATATGCAAGAAATACACAATATTTTTCATATACCGACACTTCGAAAATATATATCAGCTAAGTCAAAAAGGATTATGCCAAAATCAATTAAATTATAGCTTGATTTGAGATATGTATAAGAGCTTGAAAGAGTACTTAAATATCATGTGAAGCGATTAAGGAATTGAGAGATACCATTTGTCCAGATTTTATGAAAATATGGATTAGAAAGAGATGCCACATGGGAGAAAGAGTAAAAAATGAGAGCTTAATATCCACATTTATTCAATTAAAGTATGTCTATTTACTTTGAGTGTAAATTTCAAGGTCGAAATTTTTTATAAGGAAGATTGTAAGAACCAGCTAGACCAGTTCAATCGAACTAGTCATTTCTTTTGCAGGCATAAGCGCGGGCAAATGCAAGCACACAAGTGGGCGAAGTCGAGCGTGCAAATGAGTGGACGAACCGCGTGAGCGAGCAAACTAGTGCGATCATGTGCGAAAAATTGCGACTTTTCATGTGAGATAACTCTAATTCGCACACTTCAGTGGAACCATACGAATGAAAGAGGTTGTGATTGAGAGGAGACAGCGACAAGAGAAGGATGAAGAGAAAGAAAAGTAATTTAAATTTATTATTTTCTATTCAAATTTTAGATAAAAAATTTTGTATAAATCTCATTCCTCTAATTGAAACAATAGTATATGATGGCCAATAGAAAGAATCCAACTGGTGAAAGTTTTGTTTCGAAGAGAAAGAAGAAAATTTGAGGTAAAAAATATGAACATTATGAATCTTATTTTAACCATTTTCTAGGACATAATAAAGTAGAAAAATAAAATAAATGAAATGACTATTTGAAGATCCTTGATGGTGTTTTAGTAATATTTGATATATTCAATGTTAATTTTTTTAGACATTTGATGTCATCCGATGTTATCTTGACAATGCTTGAAATCTCAAGATTTAAAGATAATAAATTGTAATGTAAGTACTGTTATTTTGGACAGGGAAGAAAATTTAATTGTTGAACTGCGATAAAGTAGCAGAATCAAACAAAGATTCCTAAGGGAATTTAGGAAGATTTTAAAATGTAAATAATGAATTAAATGAAATTAATGAAAGTAGTTCTAAAATTTTAGTATAAATTTATGTAATTATGTATGTGACCATCAGTGTTACATTAAAGAGACAATTTAGAAACTGCGGAAGTTTGAAAAAGATTTCAGTAAGAAAGCAGCGAAGTAGGTGATTCTATTTATTATATAACAATTACATTATTTTGTTTTTCATTTCTGTTTTAAATACAGTATCATGCATATTTATTTATTAAAATTTGAATGTCTATTATGCTTCAAAATGATGAAAGTTTAGCTTAAAGTTACAATTTATATATATATATATATATATATATATATATATATATATATATATATATATATATATATATATATGTATGTGTGTGTATATAATATCTATGTGATATAACGATTTAAATGAATGCAAAGAAAAATGAAGTGAATAAAATAATTCATAACATATAAATGAAAGTATTAAAAGAAGAAAAATATTCATGCATGCAAATACAACATTTCACATCCTTATGATATCAACATTCAAAAAGAAAATTTTGTTTTAGTGGCTCTTCAATTATATGTTGTATATTAGTTTATTAAGTGTTTTATGTTATTGAAAAACTATATTAATTGTCTAACTGTTTGTTCCCGCCTCATTAATTTGAGACTCCGGGCCAGGTTGTGAAAGCATAGTTGTCATCAAAATCCATAAAAAGAGTTAAATAATGAACCTACACTAGATCCCTCAATCACAAGCCCAAGAGAAGGTTAACAGAAGCAGTTGCAGGTGAATAAGGGCATGCACAAACATGTGAGTGAGAAGAAATCTAGTCCAACAAAAATTAGCAAGCCAGAATGGGCTTTTTAAGTAGTATAGAGTCGATCCAACATATTGTTGAACCAAAATTGAAAACATGGAGTGGAAAATGCTTAAAATATGTCCCTCATGTGTGCCACAAATGTCACTTTCATATCAAATCATGTTTGAGACTAATTTTGGCATGAATATCTCAATACAAGATTTTAAGTTTGTTCGGACATGTAAGAGATTATCCATGTTTGACATGTGTTTGATAGGCATTCAACAAAGAGACAAAAGGCACTTCATAAATGGTAATTGAAGAGATCCCCATCATGAAGCCTCACAACTTGTGACACTATTGGTTTAAAAATGATCCTTACATGATGAAAAAGATCTTCATACCTTTCTTTGTGATCGATGTCATCTACACTTAAAAGATTTGAGAAAGTATTTCCGATTTCTTGAATTTTTCTCATTGATCTAATACTCGTAACTTTGAACCATCACCACCATGAGGATCATGATGCCACCTTGGCTTTACGTATTTTCTTCTTTTCCTTCAAGAAACTAGAGTTGTCACCAAGATCAATACCACCAGTTGCATCAAAGACAATTGTTGTGGCATATGGTGTTGATTGGTCCCTGTTGCCCCTTCCTTACTCAGGTAGATGAGGAAGGGGACAATCCAGTGAAAGCCAATCAGGCCAAGTTGAACCTAGTTCAAGTACTTGGGCCCAACCAACCCATTATTGGGTTATTTTGATGATTTTGATGCACATGGATGTATCTTAGAATCCATTCTACTCATTAAGATTTGTGACGTTCTATATGGGATTTTTTTTATGAAACCAGAAATCATAATTGCAGTAAGCAAAATAACAACCTAAGCAAAATAAAGACAATCATGTAAATTGCAACAATAGCTTCCAATGGTGTAATAAGATTGACATAACAAGAAGTTGAAGCTGAACTATCAAGGTAAAGTATAGTGCATGGAAGCAACAAATAATACAATAACCCAAATTATAATACAACAATAATAACAACAACATCAAGCCTTTATCCCACTACGTAGGGTCGGCTACATGAATCCTTTTTCTTCATTGTGTCCTGTTAAAAGTCAAATTCTCGTTTAAATCTAATAAAGAAAGATCATTTCTAATGTTTTCTAAGTCAGTTTTAGATCTACTCAAGCGAAAACCTTTAGACTCTAAGGTTGACCTCCATAATTCAAGTTTACTTTCAACTCCCTCTCTAGTCTTATCAACAAGAAGAATATCATCAGCAAAAAGCATACACCAAGGTACACCCTCTTGCAAATGTCCAGTGAGAACATCCATGACTAAAGGAAAAAGATATGGGCTTAAGGATGATCCTTGATGTAATCCGACCAAAATAGGAAAATACTTAGTCAAACCACTTTGTGTGTTTGAACACAAGTAATAACTCCTGCATGCATATCTTTAATGATTTGAATATAAGTGTTATTGACTCCTTTCTTTTCAAGAACTCTCCATAGCACTGCTTTTGGAACTTTATCATATACTTTCTTTAAATCAATAAACATCATATATAGATCCTCCGTATTCTCTCTATATTTCTCTATCAAACCTCTCAATAAATGTATGGCTTCCATAGTAGACCTACCCGGTATGAAAAATAATGTATTCAAAATCAATGGCGATAACTTTTATAAAACAATAAAGAAACTGTTTTGGGACAACTCAAATTGGATTCATGCTACCAAACAAAAATATAAAGTCAAACTTTTAAAAGCGATGAGTGCAATGCAATACTCAAGGGTTCTTTTTTGCAAAGCACAAAGCAAAGCAAAATTGTACAAATTAGAACGTTTATGACATGCATACCATATATGCATACATAATATAATACAATGGCTATTTAATTAGCCAAACTTAAACGATATTAGATAATATTTTTAGTAAATATAATTCAAAAAATTCAAAAATAGTCCCCAGCTATTCGTGTATGGCCAATTTAGTCCCAGAGTATGATGTTGCCCCAATTTAGACCCTCGATATACAAATAGGGGTGTCAAATTCGGGTCACGGGTCGGGTTCGGGTCGAACCCAGAATGACCCGCGTTACAAACGGGTCGACCCTAACCCGACCCGGGTAGGAAAACGGGTCGGAAATCTAAACCCGGACCGGACCCGGCGGGTTGCCGGGTTGACCCGACCCGACACGGGAAGCCGCGCGACAGCAGCAGCGAGGCAGCGCGGGGCGCGAGCAGCGGCCAGCGGGCGCGCGCGCGCGGGGCAACGGTCCGCGCGGACACGCGGCAGCGGGCGCGGGGCAGCGGGCGTGGGGGGAAGGGGGCAGCGGGCAGCGGGCGCGGGAAAGGCGGGAAATTTGATTTTTTTTAAAATTAAACGGGCTATCGGGTTGACCCGGCAACCCGCCGGGTCAACCCGAACCTGACCCGTTTTTCAAACGGGTCGATTTTTGCAACCCGAACCCGACCCGTTTGAGAAACGGGTCGGGTCAAACCCGAAAATTCCGGGTCGGGTTCGAGTCGGGTTTTCGTGTCATGTCAAAATTTGACACCCCTATATACAAACATGATCCAAAATAGCCTCTCATATTAAAATTGTGATATAAAACTAATCTCAATTTAGTCCCTTTACTTTACAAAATTAATCTCAATTTAGTTACAAATGGATCATTTTGGATCAATTTTGTATAGTCAAGGGACTAAAGTTGGAACAACATTATACTCGGAGACTAAAATAGCCATATGCAAATAGTCGGGGGACTATTTTAAAATTTAACTATACATTCAATAACAATAATTTTCAGCCATACGGAAAAAGAAAAAGATAAAATAATGAAATGATGAAAAGATACTTAAAAATTAAGAGTGCTTGCGATATTGACCAACTGGAGATTGAGAGGCATAGAGATAATGTGAAGCGAGAAAAACTGAAAACGATGCATCAAGAAATATTCTGTGGAAGGAAATTGTGAGCAATAATCTACTAGTGCCAGTGGCAATAATTAATGAAAAGCGTATAACAAAACTAACGGGTGAAAGAGCGTGAAGAGAAGAATCATCAAAATGTAACTAACTCCAACGAGTAAGAAAAAATAACCAATGAGCAACGACTCAATTACTAGAAGAAATAATGAGAGTGAACATTTGTGCCTAGTTGTTGCAGTAAATATTAAACCAAACCATGAAATCAAAACTAGGATTTTATCTTTAGTCAAAGCCAAGAGTACGCATTTTGCTGTAAGCTTGCATTTCACATTTAAGCAATGCACAGAGCTAGTGCACCACTTTGATTTGCTCCTAAAACACACTTTGAAGAAAGCTTTTAATAAAAGAAAGAAGAAAAATCTCATTGCCACATTTTGCTGATTGACGTATTCTTCATTGCACTTCACTCAAAACCTCACCTCATAACAGAAGCACTATGATACAAATTAAGATTGATTTCATAACATTTATGAGAGCAATTTCATAACTTTAACACTATCAAGTCAAATTATAGGTTTATAAAATTGATAAAACCACATCAAAAATTGCATGATAGCCTAATTGAAATTGAAATCAGCTGCATGCTAACTTTGAACCATCAAGGATAATTACCAAATGACTTCAAACTCTTTTAATAATCATCGTGGGTCATTCATAAACTCTGGTTATGATTTCAAATTTATTGGATTTGATTTGGTGCAAAAATCAAAATTATCCTAAATATCTTAATTAAATAAATTAATTAATTGGCTGATCTTCTAAAAAATCATAACTAAATAAATAAATATCTTAAAAATGCAAACTAAATTGCATTCAACTCTAAATAAAATGTGGAATTTATTAAAAATAATAAACTTCTAGAATTGTAAAAATAAAATAAAAGGTCAAACTTTAGTAAAACTCACCATTAAAGGTTCATAAAATTTAAATTAATTCTTAAATAAATCAAATCAAAATCAAATAAATAAATAATAACAAAAAAACAAAGTTAGAGATTGTTAAATAAAAATAATTGATATAAATAATAAATCCAATTTAATTTAAATTAATTAAATAAATCAACATAAATAAATTGCTCTATCTCTTAAAAGAGGAACAAATACATTACAATTATAAGCCTTAGGACTTACTGATTAGTGATTTCAAACCTCACTTTGGAATCATTAATTACCATAATTTTTTAAAACTTAAAATAAAAATAACTTCAACCATTAAAACATGTAAAAATAAAATAAATATATTAAATTATTAAAACTTAAATTTAAATTAAATCCTTTGGACCTCAAAATAAATAAATGTAAATCATAGACAATAATAATTAAAAATAAATCTAAGGCATATCAAAGCTATACAACTTAGTATACATTTTAGATGATTTGTTAGGACAACTAATTCTAGCTTAGGCTAGGCCAGTATTTGTGTGTTTTGTTGTGATTGGATACCTTTGCTTAGAGGGTGTCTATTGCTTTATCCTCAACCAATCCAATTCAATAATTTTTTGAAGTTGCCATAGATGTTGAAACCATAAATTATTTATGCTTCTTATCACAAATGACAATGCATGATGTTCGAGCATAAAAATGGGTTAAATAGAATTTTGTATCTAAGGAAGCTCGATTAGATTATACCTTGTGAATTACACCAGAGCTTATTGCTGGTGCAGCAAGTTCCCCACCACATTCCCAAAGTATTGACAAGCAACCACGACTATAACAATATTCCATAACATCTCTAGGGTTTAGCATGTCAAATTCCACCACTTCAACTCCTTTTTTAGCGAGCTTTTCCTGAATGTCTTTTCGAGCTCCTCTTTGTGTAGCAACAATGGTATATGCATCATGAGTATTCCATAGGTTCGCCTCTTCAGGAAGATTCAAACTCTTTGACATTACTATGCGAGCAGGTACATGGCCCCCACCATGCCTGGCAGTCAGTCTTGGATCTGTCACGAGGTAACTAGAATGAAGTTCATAATGAACAATTAAAATTCTAAATTTAAAAGTCAGAACAAAAAGAAATCAGCAAATTCACGCACTATCCTGTCGAACAGTATTTCCTCCTACAACAATAGCATCACTTCGGCCCCTTAGTTCAAAAACTCGGCCTCTAGAAAGCCTGCTGCTTACCCAAGAGGCATCTCCACTTCTTGCTGCAATTTTTCCTGGTAATCTCAAAATGAAAGCCACTGTCCATCAACTAGTCTTTCCCAATCATCA
The DNA here is from genome assembly GCA_019925795.1 of Dendrobium chrysotoxum. Taxonomy (NCBI): domain Eukaryota; kingdom Viridiplantae; phylum Streptophyta; class Magnoliopsida; order Asparagales; family Orchidaceae; genus Dendrobium; species Dendrobium chrysotoxum. The sequence goes on along the minus strand of CM034300.1, from coordinate 26,393,307 downwards.
CCCACACAAAGCAGCAGATAAGTTCACAAAACATGAGAAATGGAATCCAGAGACAAAATTCTATATAAAGAGAATAAACGACAATGAATTTTACCATCCAATGTCATTGCATATTTGAGTACGGAGAAGGGAACATGAAATGCAGCTCTGTAAAGTAGTGGAGCATTTACTAATATGCAGGACTTCAAAGCCTTCTGAAAACATGAACCTCAACATCATGAGAAGATGACAAAAGTTTTATTTATTTATTTATTTGAGAAGATGAGGAAAGTTAACATTACATGAGAAGATGCCATTGGGTTTATTCTAAAAAAAAAGTTATGAGTATCATTCAAAAAACATGTTTCTATATGTACCGTAATGAAAAGTTACACGTGAAAATTATCTCAAAATGAATAGCACGTTATTGAGCTTGCACCAAAAATATGGCACTTCATTTGAAGAATAACAAACTTAATATCTCTTAATAGACATTGTAGATCATAGAAAGCTCTAGGGTTTAACCAATGCAGGGATAAGACATGCAGATAAAGAGATGCATGCAGTGGTTGTTACGTATTAGAGAAAGAACTCTACTTGATGTGCAACATAATCTAACTCGAAGATTCAATCACCTCCATTTTCTTGATAGGCAGCTCCTCCCCAACAACATCAACTCGGATTCCTTCATTTCTGAATGAATTGATAGCCTTGCCTCGAAGATGTCCTAGAGGATGTCTAATTCCCACTACAACTCTTGAAATTCCAGCCTAAAGGCAATCATCAGCACATTAGAAACCCTTAAATAATAAGAAAGCAACAAAACGTAGATCTGACAAAACAAATAAAGTAATAAGAGAATGTTATTTACTATAAAGTGGATATAGAGTCTACATTTGCCTCCTGGATAAATATATAAGATGCCGTCAAACATCAAGAACACATGTTCACAGTTCCAATTAAAATATAGCACAAAGGGCTAGGTGGAAACTCCTATGTATATGACATAATGATTAAACCTTTTTTTTTAATGACATAATGATTAAACTAATTCAAAATATAAGATAGAATAAGGTTTTACTAATATCTATATGTCAAAAGAGCACAGGAAGATCAGAGATATACACAATTATTTCAACTAAACTCACATTAAATCAGTGAACAATAATTACCGAATAATTATAATAATTTATGGATTAATGAGTAAGTAATAGGGATCCCACCAATCAATAAAGTAGCAATGAAATAAGAAGGGAAAAGGATGAAAGTCTTGTTGAGTCTAGGTACCAACTGGCAAAAGTTGTACAGACGCTTATCACTCACATTCAAATGAATATATTCCAAGTTTGCCTGATAATTTCATAAAAACTGGCTCAAAAGTTATTTGGTGAGAATGTCAACTTGTTCATCAGTAGTTACGAATGAAATGCATATTAGACTGCTATCAAGCTTTCCTTCGTAAGGTGTTTATTAATTTCACCCGAACGTTTAACACCGTTAAATCAAATATCCGTTAGTTTGGATTGATGGATCATTTAGATCCCTCTTCAAAGAGTTAAGAAACTGAAATGCAACTTTAATATAGTCAAGGATGCTTTTGGTCCTTCATGAAGAGTCAGGGGGCCATTTTGATTATTTTCCAACAAAAAGATATACAAGTAAAAATAAGTTGAAATAAGATAGTACTTGATACATATAATTAAATGTATTGCAAGATATTTTTTTAACATTACTGTTATTTGTCAATTTTAGATTTTTCATTGTTTATATTAAGATTAATTTCTTCCTATCTAATAAAATATAAATAGTGAAATGAATTTGATGGTTCAACCAAACCTTGAACAGTTTACCAATTTGATAGTCCACCCTCCAATTCTTTATAACTTTTTCCTAGTTTTTGTGTAAAGCAGTTTAAGTGTTGGACCGAATCAATTGAGGGTTTGTTTCACGGTTGAACTAGTTGGACAGGTTGTCAAGTGGGCTTTAAACCTTTGGTGGCAACTATATAGAAAGCAAAATTGTAAGAAAATTGTTCCAAACAAGTGCAAAGTATCAATTAAATTTTGCATGAACACCTTACACAAAAGTTAGAAGTAATTTTGGACATATTTTGATTTATTATATTATTTTTTTCTAATAATTTTACTTTTAAAATTCATAACATTTTATAGCCTTTGAATTAAATCTTTATTTCACTCTCATTAGATCTGAAGTAAATTTTTGAATTGATTTCACATATTACTTAACATTGCTACCTCATCACATTAAGGTTTCGTTTGGGACTGCTTTCTTCCTGCTTCTTAAAGCGGCTTTCTAATACAAAAATTAAAATTTTTGTACTAGGAAGCCGCTTTACGAAGCAGTAAGAAAGCCGTCCCAAACGAAGCCTAAGTTAACTACTAAAATACCATTTTTTTCTACTTCTTTCTTTATGAAACTGCAGCTGCCTTTTAACTTACCTGCTGAAACAGTTATGCTTAAACTGACCCATTAAGACTTCCAGCTCGTTTAACAACTTTAAAAATTCCTAAATAAGACAAAAGGGTTTCCACAAGTTGCATTAGTAGTCTTTTTTTTTCCTCAAACCGATTCCGACAACAACAATAACAGCAAGCCTTTATCCCACCATGTGAGGTCACTACATGAATCCTTTTTCTCCTTTGTGTTATGTTAAGAGTCAGATTCTCATTTACAACTAATAAAAAAAAAGGATATTTATAGTACTTTCTAACCAAGTCTTTTTAGGTCTACCTATACATTTCTTAATATAGGCCAAATCTAATACATCTACCCTCCTAACCGAGTTATCAAAAGGCAGATGTTTAATGTGACCAAACTATCTAAGGCGACTCTTTATAATCTTAGCGATTCCTGAATAACCAAAAATATGAGAACATAGTTTCCTTCGAGTGTCACTTGCAAACCTCTTCAAAACTTTTAGCAACTACAAATCAAGGAGTTTGATCCAATTTTCAGCAAACAAGACAATCCAAAAACAATCAAAGGTTTTTCAAAGTTTGTTTCAGGTTTGTCAGATTTTAAAATGTTCATTTCAGGTTTTTGTGAAACATGTTTTACTCATCCTCAAAGCACTTTCTTAAAATTTGATTTCATCACTATCAATGCATTAAAAGTGAAGTATATTGTTAGAATTTTTTTGAAATCTGAAATTAGTTGTGAGACTTTCATAGTTTATTTATAAGTTTTTCTTTATATAATTTTCTAGTTTTTTAAGCATTGAATTTGGATTCCTCATCAAAACATTGAAACAAAACTTAACTACAAGTTTTTACAGCATAGCCCGTAAGGCATTCTACTAAAGCTAAATTTGTTTCAGATTTTCATCCTATCTCCTTTTGGTTTATTGATTGTGTACATTTCATTTCAAATCAATATCTCCAACCATTTAAAAATCCCCATTGCGTTTATTTTTTATTACTTCTGCAAGAAAAACAAATGTTGAATAACTAAAATCTAAAATCAAAATTATATTTTATGTGTGAGCTCTGTTTAGTTAATGCCAAACTAATTGCATGCCCTAAGGTTTTAAATGTTGTAGGTGGATGTCATATAGCAAATTTGCATAGGTATTATCAATTGTAATATCTTGTATTTTTATTTATTTGTTAAGTCATTATGATGACTTAGTCTATTTCAAATTGTATTAAAAGTTGGGTTGTACTCGCCCATATGGCAGGCCAATTTAAGAGACTTTGAAATGGGGTTATACGGGCCTAGTATAGGAGAGTGTGAGAGTGTGAAGGTGTGAGGATTCTCCGCGGTTGGAAAGTGAGTTCGCAAGTCAAATTTCGGATAGTGGTAATCCTAACTATAGGAGGTGGCTAGGTGCCGATGTAGATCCAAGGAGTAGGCCGAATCACATGAATATCATTCTCTCTCTTCAATTTCTCGTATATCATTTATATTCATGCAATTCACTTTCACCGTAACTTATATTTCTTTCCGGTCTCTTAGTTTCTCCACTTGCATTAATTGCATAAAATAATTTGAAAAGAATCAATTCACCCTTGCCTCTCTTGGTGTCATTCAAATATCACAGTAGACAACTTTTTGAGAGAAAGAACATAGCCTCTTCCTAAAAATTATGAACTTAGACCGTCTCTCATCAATCCAAACTCATTCAAAAAAGGACAATTGATCTCTTTTTCAAAGGAAAACCAAGTCATAAGAATTATGAAATTCAAATGTTTCTCTTCATTTAAAATTCACCAAAATAATAAAAATCTACCTCTTTTTTGAAGGAAGACTACAGCTTCACCAAAGAAATTATGAACCATAGACACCGCCATAGTTATGCCTCTTGCAGGATAGTTTTTTGCCTCTTTTCAAAGGAAAATAGAAGCATGAAGATGAAAATTATGATCTCTACAAGACCGAGGAGAATTTAGAGTATTTGGAGAGGAGAGAAAAGTTCCACAATCTTTGGGAATATTTTGGAATATTAAGGTGAAGTTTGGAAATTTTCGAAGCACTTCTATCCAAAAAAGTTAAAAAAAGAGAAAATTTTGTATTTAAATTCTAAGAAAATCAAAATGTGAAAATTGCACGAAAGTAGCCTATCCTCTTATTGTACACTAAGATATGACGAATCACCTCTTTCAAATAGAAAACTAAAGCCTTTGAAGGAAAATAGTGACCACCCTCTGTTCATATTCATCCAAACAAGGGCAGTCTACCTCTTTTATGGAGGAAGAACAGAGACTTGTCTCAAGAATTATGAAACTCAAATGCTTCTCAATTCAAATTTGTCCTAATGAGATGAGTAGTCCACTTATTTGAAGAAAGGCCGGAGCCACGTCTGAGGAATTATGAACCTTAGCTTCCTCTTGTTTCAAATTCAGCAAAATGATGACAGGCTACCTCCTTTTTAGAGGAAAATCATCCCACTTTGGCGTACGCCTTATCTAATACATTAGAAAAAAATTAAATACAGATCAAATTCAAGTTTAATGGTGCATGAAAATCATAGACTACTCGATCAGATATACAGCTTCAGCACATGTTTCTCAAAATAATAAAAGAAAAATTACGTCAAAACTACTCCAGCAACCTCAAACAAGTAATCGGCGAACAACAATGAATGATTGCGGACCTGGACAAGGGAGGAGACTGGGGTTTGATCTCCGTGGCAATCGCCAGGCTCCATGTTGACGTACGCGGTGGCGCCGCGCCCTAGCTCGTTTGCGGCCTCGACAGCCTGGAGCTCGGCACATTTGGTTCCCTGTGCGTAGAGAAAGCCCTCTCCGACAACCTCGCCGTTGCGAGCAATGACACAGCCGAAGTTAGGGTGGGGAGCAGTGTGCCCCGCCGACCAGTCCGCAACCTCTGCTGCCCGAAGGAGGAGGGCATTATCATGCGCCGCGCCGCCAGTGCTGCAGATTCGGCGGACGCGGTGGGACGTGTCAGCACGAGAAGGGGAGGAAGTGGGTAGAGCGATGAATGACGGGAGAAGCGCCATTGCACTTGCTAGACCCTCTGAAGTCTCGCTAGCCGGAAAAAAGAGGCCGTACGAGGGATAAAGAAGGTTTTAATTCATATTTATCCATCTAAACAAAAAATGTTTCGTTAACTTATACCAAAATTTATGTAATAAAACGAAAATATCACTCTAATTGATAAAATTTTTATTTAGTTATCAAACGCCTAAATCTATACAATAAAACAAATTATTACTTTATTATATGCCTTCCTCTCTTTGCATCAACTCTTAAGGGTTGTTTGGTTGGCTAAAAAAGTAATATAGTGTAAAAATATATATTATAAAAAAATATTATGGAGTTATTTTGATGAGTGTAAAGTAAATTCAGGTGACTGATTTTTTTTTTTTGGATTGGAGTAAAATGAATGGAGGACAAGAGAGAGAAGGGATTGTGCTTCGATGTGATGAAAAGTATGCATATAGTCATTAGTGTAAGAACCGCACACTCCAAGTCCTTATGATTTGTAATGAGGAGGAGGCCGACAACAATGAGTTGAAAGAGGAAGCAGAAGAAAGAGGAGAGCACTTACACCTTGGTATGGCGGAAGTTTCCCTTAACTCAGTGGTGGGATTTACTCCAAATCACATCATGAAAGTGAGAGACAAATCAAGGAGACACAAGTGATGGTCTTGGTGCATAGCAGAGCTACTCACAACTTCATGTCAAATCGGATCTTGGACAAGTTGAGATTGAAGTTGGTGGAACATGGAGCTTTGGAATTATGATGGGGACAAGGAAGGTGGAGAGGAGTAGGAGGATCTATAATAGGTTAGTTCTAACACTCTAGGGCATATAGATAGTGGAAGATTTTCTTCCCTTGAATTTAGGAAGCACTGATGTGATCCTAGGGATGAAGTGGTTATAGATGATCAATTAGACGAAGGTGGAATATAAATATTTAACTATGGATATCCAGATTGAGGGGAGGAGGGTGGTGCTGCAAGGAGATGCCAACCTATGTAGAACCATGGTTTTTACTCAAAATTACGGTCAAGGCAATACAAGGAGTAGGGTTGGGCTACTTGATGGAGCTGTAGAGTCAGGAGGAGGTCTGACATTTAGAGCCGATCGAGGTCCCCAAGTGTGCATGTCAGCTCCTACAACAATTTCCTGTTGTGTTTTAGCAGCCTAGAGGATTATCGTCACCTAGGGAGCACGAGCACACCAATACCTTAAAAGATGGAGCTTCTCATATCAGTATCTGATTGTACTAGTACCCGTAAATTCAAAAGGATGAGATAGAGAGGCTCATCAGAAAGATGCTTGAGGTAGGGATTATTAAGGCAATTGTGAGCCCCTTTCTAACCCATTTTTATCTATGAGAAAGAAGGATGACAATTGGAGATTTTTCATGGATTATAGGACCCTAAATAAGGAAACTATGATGGACAAGTTTCTTATCCCCATGATTGATAAGCTATTAGATGAACTATTTTAGGTGGTCATCTTCTCAAAGATTAACCTGAAGTCGGGGTACCACTAGATAGAATGAAGTTGAGGGATATGCACAAGATAGCCTTTAGAACTCATGAGGGTTACTATACATTTTTGGTGATGCCTTTTAGCCTTACCAACGCTCTAGTTACTTTTCAGTCCCTCATGAACCGAGTATTTCAATCCTACCTTAGGAAGTTCATCTTAGTATTTTTTTGATGACATCACGATCTACAGTGGTGTGGAGGTAGAGCATGTGGGTTACTTGAGGACTATACTAGAGACTTTGAGGGAGCACCACTGTATGCCAATCTGAAGAAATGTTTGTTTTGTACAGTCACAAGTGAGTACCCAGGATATATAGTGAGCAGAGCAGGTGTAGCAGCAGATTAATCCAAGATTGAGGCTATGTAGGATTAGCCTTTATCGAAAAACCTGAAGGAGTCAAAAGGGTTTTTAGGTCTCCCGGGTACTAAAAGAAGTTTATACAAGGGTATGACATGATAGGATGGCCAATGACGAAGAAGTTTAAGAAGGATAGTTTTTATTGGGAGGAAGCAGCAACAACATAGGCCTTCAAGTAATTGAAGAAAGCCATGACCAACATGCCAATATTAACACTTTTGGACTTTAGTTGACCATTTTTGGTGGAGACAGATGCATTAGGATATGAATGAGGGGTAGTACTCATACAGGATCATCATCCCATGCCTATTTTAGCCAGGTGCTCATGACTAGAGCGAGGCTCAAGTCTATATATGAGGGAGAGTTGATGGAAATTATCTTAGCCATCTAAAAGTGGAGACCCTATTTATTGAGGTAACACTTTATCATCAGGATAGACTAAAGGAGTATGAAGTTTCAGCTAGAGTAGAGGATGGTGATTGAGAAGCACCAGAGGTGGTTATCCAAGTTACTTGGATATGATTTTTAGATCCAGTATCGCCCATGACTGGAGAACAAGTTTGGGGATGCACTATCAAGAAATACGGATGAAGCCACATGAGAGCCATACTAGATGATCAGGAGACAGATCTCATCCTTTCACTTTAAAAACAAGAGGTGTGTTTTTTTTTTTTTTTTGGGCGGGGGGGGGGGGGGGGGGGGGGGGGTATTGATATGCTCTTGTGGGACCCAAGGGATATATTATTCATTATGTAAGGAGGAGAAATTAAGAGAAAACTAATTAGGAATTGTTTATTTAGGGAAAGAGGGTTGATTTGATTAGGAGGAAATTAAGAAAAGTTTATTTAGAGAAAGATGGATGATTTGATTGGGAGGAAATTAGGAAATGTTTATTTAGGGAAATATGATTGATTTGAATTAATATTTGGGAGGAAAGTAGGAATTTTTATATTAGGGTTTGGGTGGATTTATTTTCATTATGTAATTGTGTTTGGTGTAGCTTTTCTTTGGAGTTGTTCCTAGTGGTGCCCAGGGTTTATGGGAGAGTTGATCTATCTCTTGAATAGTAGATCAATTGTATGTTTCTCTATTTGTTGAAAAGATAATAAAAGATCAGCTCTAATATTTGGTTCCTATATATTTTTTTCTTATCTACTCGCTATTTTTACTTCCAAGATGCATCAAGTTATAAACAAAAATAAAGAAAACTAGTCAAGTCACAGCTTAATACAATATAGCTCCCACAAGGAATAAATTATGTAGCTCTCACAAACCCCACGCAAAATAAAGATTAATCACAACTAAACAAATGCGTTTGCTCATTGATTTTTATGTATATGAGAGTGAATAGTGATTTGAAAATATTTATATATGATTTTGCAAAGTTAAAACACAAGACAATGCAAGTTTCAAAAGACTGGCTATATTAAGCAAAGATGTGATATGAATTCTTATGAAAAGGTGCTATTTTATAAAATACATTTTGCTGGATTTTAATATGATAAAAATGTAATGAAGATAACAACTAATCACTTTAAAGTTCTCCAAAAGTTCCACTCAAATTAACTCTAAAGATATGGATTAAAAGCACATACAAATCAAAGGCAATTAGTCTCACTTAAAATTATAAACAAAGTCAGTTATTTGTATAATTTTAAAAAACTGGAAAACTATGATAATAATCACCAAAAATATCAGATATAACAATATTCAAGTTTTTTCAAAGGTGATCCAATCAAAAGTTACATACAATGTTTTACAACAAGTCCAATATACCTCAAGGATGAGTCACAATTAAGTTTATGTTGGAAAGATGTCTATAATGAAAATATTTTATTTTATTTTACTTATGGAAACAAAGATGAATTATAGTTATAGTAAATAAAATGATGAAATTATTATTTTCGATCACACAAATTAAACCAACCATCGACCTCATTTTTGTATGAGTTCATAGAGATCCATCCAGACCCCTGAATCATGATCTATCAATTGCAATTTGATTAGGCATGTCTCTAGGGTCTACCCTTCAAATTTGAACTCATTCCAAGACCTCTAGCCCCAAAAACTGAATCTATTTCCAAAGACTGTAAAACCTTCAATATTTATAGCCTATGCCACTGGACCTGCCATCAAGTAAAATTTGACCTTAAAGCCTTCTCCAAAGCCTCTAATCATATCCAAACCCTTGATTATGATATATTGAGTAATTAGCTGTATTTTGGTGGACCCACTTTGACCCTCAGTTAAATAGGAGTCAAAATAACCAAAAGGCCCCTTAAGGGCAATTTTAGAGTTTTCTATAAACTTCAATATGGCTTATTCAAATCAAACCCTGGAACCACCTCCAATGGATCCTAAATATTATTAGGAGTGTATAGGACTCAAAATTAGACCCTGGGTCAACATGGTTGACCAAGTCAACCAGGGTTGACCCTAATACCCCTTAAGGTCATTTTCACTTAAATGACCAATCCAAACTATGGGACTACCTCTACTGGTCTCCAAATGTCATTTCAAACCTATTGGACCAAAACCAAGGTTCTGGGTCAACTTGGTTAACCAAGTCAAATTAGGTTGACTAAAAAAACCCTTTAAGGGTTCAAACAGTCAATTTGATTGAAATGACCTCCCTAGACCCTGGGACCACCCCAATAGACTCAAAATGTCAAACAAAATTCATTGAACCCAAACCCAGGTCCTAGGTTAACTTGGTTAACCAAGTCAAGCTAGGTTGACCTAATAATCCCTTAAGGGTTAAATAGGTCAATCCAAACTATTTAATCAAATCAATGTCTTCAACCCCTCAAATCTATTATATTTCATGCCTCAAATATTTCTCAACCTACCATGAGTCAAATCATATGGGTTTGACTTGGTCAAACTTTAATAATTTGGTCAAATCCTCACATACATGTACTTAATTCACTCAAACTTCAATTTGATTATTTTAAATCAGTATCAAACCTCAAAACAACTCCAACTTATGAGCTTAGCAAACCCCAATTTCTGGTTAATCAAAGTCAAGTCTAGTTGACCAAGTCGACATAACAAAACTTGGTCAAACTACTTGAAATTTTCTTCTAAGCATTCACACTTCAATTCCTAACCATTAAATCCACTCCAACTCATCACTACAGCACTCAAGGCATCCTCACATGCCAACTCACCAGCCCATGTGGCATGTTGACTGGTTAAAAAGTTAACATGGATACTTAAAATGGTCAAAGATGGTCAAACATTTAACCCATGCACTTCTCATCAACACATGTCCTCCCTATGCATTTGGATGGCTGTGAGGGGTACTTGGCAGCAACATAAGGCCTCTCTCTCTCTCTTTCTCAATTAAGGCTAGCAATCATAAGGATGAAGGGATAATATCATATTTAACTCAAAGCTTTGGCTCTACTTCATTTCATTCAAACTTCTCATCCATTAGCTCAAAAACCCATCCAATTGAAGATTTATCTTCTCCAACTATAAGAAAAAGCTCCCAAAGCTTTTCCCCACCCTTTTCCATACTCAAAACCACATTTTGAGGAGAGAGAGAGAGAAAGAGAGAGAAAGAGTATTTGTTGTAGTAGATTTTAATCCAGCATCAAAAGTTCCTGAGCCCTTCAGTGAAGTTGTAGAGGATCTCATTAGCTTTTCAACAAGTCCAAAAACATCAAAATCCATCAACTGGATTGTAAGTTATCTCAACTTTTAGTTTAAAATTTAATTTGAAAACACATAAAATATACAATACATGGAGCCTTCAAACTCTAGGTATTGTAAGATTAGGTTACCCTTAATCTGTGTTTCAAATTTCATGAATTTTTGTTGAGTATTTTGGGAGATATGAGTATTTAAAGTTTGTATTCAAAATGAACTATAAGAAATTGGAAGATTTAGACCGTCCGACCAATGATCAGATGGTTCAGATCAAATCAAAACCACGCGGCTAACCCTGGACTCAAACACGGGTTCTTTGAACTGTTAAGGCACTGATGTGGCGCCATCTTGGCCTTCTGCATCATCCAAAGCCGATCTGACGATTCCAGAGAGTCACTGACGTATTTAAGTGACCCGTTCCATGCTTGACACATGTCCTAAGACTGTGACGGCGTGGCACTGCGCTTCTAATCATTGCCAATGATTGGATTGGTGGCACCGGTGGCTACTTTGACATAAAATTATTTTAAAAATCATTTAAATGCCCATAATCTTTTAAAATTCATAGAAAATTCAATTTCTATGATGAGAATTTTCAAAGTGATGGGTCCATTTTAGAACCAAAGCTTTGAAAATTCATAACTCTCTAAATTGCTAGAATTAGGCTATCTGATTACTATAGTATGCTTGTATATGTCTCAGGATTAGATGACTAGAGATTCAACCTTAATTGAACACTAATGACACCTAGGAAAAATAATTAAGAATAAGGTCTAGTCAATTTAAAAAAATCATAAGAAATCCTACACACACCTATTAGGGGTGAAACTTGACCATAGTGAACTTAGTGACATTATACACTATATGTTTAAATTTCATTAAATTTGGACTTTATTAGGTCAAAAAATTAAGCAAGTCAAAATTCAGCCTTTTAAGGACTCAAAAGATTTAAAAAATCATAATAAATCTAATTTAAATCTAAAAAATACAAATAATATATCAAACTGACCAGAATTTAATCTTTATCTAGAAAAAATAAAGCGCCATTACTGGACCTTTAATTTCACTTTAATTTAAATTTTAGAAAAAATTAATATTTAATTCAATAAAATAATTAAAAATTATTAAAAATTCCAAATAAATTCTAAACATCTGAAAACACTCACATAGGTTATCCTTGACCTTTGAAAGTGATTCCATGCAGTTTGGGATGAGTATGGATTAAAATAATCAAAAACTTTCTAATTAAATAATTTTAAAAAATTAATTAATTAACTAAAGTTTGAAAAATCATAACTAATTCTAAAAAAATCCAAATTAACCAAACTTAGTGTCATTTAACTCCATTTGAGGTTTAGTATTTTCTAAAAATGATAAACCAACAGAAAATTGTCAAAGTTAAAAAATTAACTTTGCGGTTAACTGTAATTCAAAATTAGGTCAAAACTTTTAAAATTTGTATTTTAATCTAAAAAATTTCAAATTGAGCAAACTCAAAGGCATGGAACTCCATTTAAGGTCTAATATTTATTTAAAATATCAAACCATCAAAAATCACTTAAAATCAAAAAGTTAACTTTTCAGTCAACTCTAGTTTAAATTTCTACTCAAACTTCAAAAATTTATAACTAAATATAGGAAAATCCAATTCAAGTTAACTTACAATCTAATTACTCATCTTAAGGTCTAGTATTTAAGAAGAATATTAAAACTCTAGAAGTTAACCTTAATCAAAAAGTCAAAATTTGACCCCTTTAATTAATAAATTTAAATAATTCAAAAAAATCAATCTTTAATTTAAAAATCCAGAAAACTTTAATCCAACATTAAAACTAGTATCTAATCATTTTAATTAAAATTTATCAACCTCTAAACATTTAATCAATCAAGCTTCTTTATTTATACCGGTTACTACTATATAACCCGGGCTTACAAGGCTATTGACTTAGCCCCAAGGAATGTGAAATAAACTTCATGGCCCTAGTTTAACAAAAGTAGTAATTATTTAACACATTTAAATACACTTTAAAGTCAATTCTAAAATATTAAGATTTAGACTTGAATCAAATTTTCATTAAGTATTCAACAAACCAAAATATCAAATAACTTTAATCAATTATCATATATAGGATATATTCAAACCATACAGCCTACCTCAGACACTTTAGATAATTTTCTAGGACAATTAACTCTATTCTTAGGCTAGGCTGGTGTTTTACTTTCCTGTTATTATGTGACGGGCTTTTCGAGTTGTCACTGCATGCTTTTTAAAAATTAATTCATTGATGTGATTCTTTACTTAATTTCTGTAATCTATGTATTGATGTGATGGGTGTTAGATTTACTCTTAAATTAGGTGCGATTTAAATATTAATATAATCTTATGCTGGTGGCTATGCTTATACAAGGCATTGAAATTAAAGGGGGCAAATAAATAAATTAAGCTTTTAAAAATTAATAATATTGTTTACAGGTGTTTCAAAATGTTAAGCCCCCCTTTAAGAATTAAAAGAGTATGGTCAAGTGTGATTGGTTTGAGCATTTTAATTTTCATATATAATTACTTGAGATTATTTAAATGTTGATTATTTAGGATAACCCTACAGGTTGTTTGAGTCTAGATTTTAATTTTTATTCAATATAATTTAATTATATTTGAAGTTGTAAAAGTGTTTTGAGATAGGATATTAAATATCCAATCTTGAATCCAAAGAGAAGGATGACATCCCCTAAGGGAGTGTCTTTCTTCATTTGGATGTCCAGATTAGGATACTTTGAGAATCCAAAGAGAAAAGAAAATATCTTATTCAAGGGGAGAGTTTCTTTTCATTTGGATATCCGGACCCGACAGATCCAAAGAGTTCGCAGAATGATGAAGAAGTGAAGATCGAGAAGAATCTTATTCTCAAAGTCACTTGAGTCTTAGGAGTAGAATCCGGGTTATCGTTAGTGGTACTAAACCACTTTACTTTATGCAGACCTTGGGTTGTAATATTAAGTGACACTTGCCACATAGACTGTTAAATTTATTTAATTAATTTAATTTGATTGATTCATTTACTCAGCTTACGATTAGGATTGTTTGCTTTTCTTAAATTTTTGGTGATTGCATGTTGTATTTTGATTTAGCCTGGAACTCGATTAAAGGCTCGTGAGGATGTTAAAAAAATTTCTACTTGAATTAAATTTAAAATATTTAAGCTCACATAGAAATTTAATGACTTAAGAAGTATGCTCGAGATTGTCGAGAATTTTTCATGTATCATATTTCAATCTTCTCTTCCTTGTTAGGCACCTCCCCTCCTGCGGGTTCTAGTAAGCACCTAACCTACTAGGGTATAGTCCTGTTAACGGGAAGTTGTGTAATCTATAGGGAAAAAAATTATTTTTAAGTGAAAGTTCATGAGAGGTGTTAAATCCTATAGACCTAGCCTGAAGCTAACCAAGAAGAGGGGGCTGAATTGATATTTTAAAAATTCATTAAGCACAAAAAGAAAAATCTTTTTGAACTCTTTTTTGAATATTTTAAACACAAACAATCTGAGCAGAAGCAGATAACCAAAATTAGAGATTTCAATCACATATTAGATCATAAAAACAATTGAAAATAAATACAAAAAACTAAGTAAAAAGAACACAACAGATTTATAGTGGTTCGGTCAAATCTAACATACATCCACTCCCCAGAACCTCATATTCCAGGTATTGCACTAATCAATTAGTGTCTCTCCTTTTGCTCCCATAATAAGGCGGAGAAGGCCTTACAAAATCTTTCCACTGATCCGGTGAGGCAGAAAACCTTAAATCCTTTTTCACCCACCTAGTGAAGGCAGAGAACCTGGAATCCTTTTACTCCCTCCTGGAGTAGGCAGAGAACCTATATCTAATAGTGATGATTGTCTCCCCAAAGCCACCAAAGAACCAAGGAAGAAGAAGGAAGAAGATGATCGAATCCTTACTTGGAGCAACCTTTGTGAATCCCCTCACAAACTCCCCCTTACAAGATCTTCTCTCTCTCTAACTCTCCCTCTCCTCTAAGCTCTCTTGGGTTAGAAAAAATAACAAAAGATTTTTACATCAGCAATTAAGAGACCTTAAATAGGAGGCCTCAAAAATTATCCTAAATTTCAACTTGCCATCAATATCATCCAAGATGATCTATTAATCATCCTGTACGATTAATTTAAATCAGCCCTTTCAGTTGGGATGATCTGGGTCTCCTATATGATTAAAATACAAAGTTTATTCTGATCATTCAAGATGATATGATCATCGTCCTATACGATTAGTTCAAAATCAGGCATTATTATCCAATAGATAGTTTGGGATGTCCAAGAGATAAATTGGGATGATATATAGAAATCTAACTAATCGTCCAGGATGATGTCGCAAGCGTCCTATACAATTAGTTCAAAATCAGACATTATCGTCTAATAGATCGTTCAGGCCGTCTAGGAGACTTAGGAGAAATCGTCCAGTACGATTCTGAGATCGTCCCGGACGTTATGATCAATCAATCTAACCTCAATTACTTTTCTAATCACCTGATCAATTTAGGCATGATTGTCATGGATCATCCATTAATCATCCTGTATGATTAGAGTAAATTTTGAATTATAAAATCTTGCCTAAAATATGATTGGCGGCTATTTTCTTTGAGTTGTACTGATCGTCCTGTAGGATATCAATCATCCTGGATGATTAGCTAATTTAACTTAATAATGAGGGATGCCCAAATTAGGGTTTTTATTTTTAACTGATCGTCAAGGAGGATTTAAAATCATCCCGTACGATATGATCAAAAATCAGAAAACTCTATAACTCACAAAATTTCTCCCTCTGAGTATGTGTATGTAATGTTACTTAGCTTCAAGATCCATCATAGTATATTTGACTCAAAAAAAGATGAAAGATGCATTGGAATAGAAATTACAAACAGACTTAATCCTAATCTACTTAATTTTGAGCTGATTGACCTTCCAAGTGAACCTGTAAACCTGACAGGTTAGGAAGTGAGGCAAATAAAGGTATATATTACAGAATAGTAGATGTAAAGAAACAGTGATATTTATTATCATCGAAATCACAATACTTGAGTCCAGATTTGCAACAATCTCCCCCTTTTTGATAATGGAAAATATTGCTGTAAAAATTTTAAAGCCAGGAAAATTTTATTTTTATTATTTTTTAATGAGATATAAAAAAAGAACAGAAATAGAACAAACCAAATTTTATTAAAATACAAGCAAACATACAACCAACATACTACTCCCCCTTTTGACATATCAAAAAGGAGGAAGAAAGAAAAAGACTAAGACAGAAAAGAAAAAGATGTGAAAGAGGATCCAAATTACCAAAAATCAACCAAAAATACCTTAACACAATAACAAAACAAAATAAAAGATACAATAACCATCAATCATCAAAACAAAGGTTTTTTTAATCAATCAACTCAGTAAATGATAATTTTTGCCTCAAGTCTAAATTTAAAAAACTCGAAAGAAATGAATCGACAACGCTGATATCTAAAAAAAGTTAGAAAATCAATTTTTGTAAACCCTACCTCGAACACCTTACAGGTTCAAATTTCTTTTAAACAAAAATCTAATTCAGAAGAAAAGAAATTAGATAAGAAAAGTGATCCTTTCAAGCTTTGTTCTAGAAAAATATTTGATAAAATATTATTATAAAGTAAAGAATCAGAAATTATGATTTTCAATCTCAAGTATTTGAATATATTAAGTGGCATATAGATTCTTCTAAGATTTTTAAAGATTTGAAAGAGAAGGAAGCTTATTTTTTGTGGGCTCATTTTATGCCACTTTTTTCAGTTTATTTGGCGCACTTTATACGTCTTTTAATTTTTGATATACTTTGTGTATCTTGCAATTAATTGACGAATATTGTGTATCTTTTCAGTGTTGGGCTCATTTTGTGCCTCTTTTTTAGTTGAGTGGCGCACTTTACGCATCTTCTGTGAGCTTCCTTTCTTTCAAGACTTATAAAAGACTCTCAATTGTGAGATTATCTTCTCCAGATATAAGAGAAGAAAAACTCACTCTCTTAGATAAGAAAAAATTAACCACAAAATAAAATCATTCTCATATAATAAATGCAATCACATAATTAAGAAACCATAAAAATTATTCAATGATATACTATTCATATGAGATAGATTACTGTAGGAAGATAAAATAGATCTTTATTTCAAAGTCCAACTTTTTAATTTTAAAAAAAATTTTGATTCAAAAAGAAAAATACACTATTAAAGGAGTTAGAGAAAGAGAAACAATCATAATGTTTCTTCCTTTAACTATTATAGAGGAGTCAATTACTGCTAACAAGCTTCTAAATAAAAATAAGGCAAAAATTTCATTTAAAAAGCAATTTCATCTGTAGAAGTAAGCATTGATCTGCTTTTAAAACTAAAAACAACAACATGAAATCAAAAACATAAAGTAAAAATTCAAAAAGGAGATCAACAAAGAAATAAAGCCTAGCAAGAAAAACTCTCATAATAAAACTTTTAGAAAGAAATAAATAAATAAATAAAAATAAGAAAAATAAAAATATAGACATAAAGCATCATTTTCAAGCATGAATATCTATCACACATAATTTAGTTCTTAAGGTGCTAAAGGTTTTAAAGGCCAGTAGTTTTGTGAAGATATCTGCAAGTTAATTTTTAGTGGCTACATGGTGTAGCTCCATATCTCCTTTGGTAATACGGTCCCAAATGAAGTGGTGTCTGATGTCTATGTGTTTGGTCCTAGAGTATTGATTGGGTTCTTATAAATGCAGATGACACTAGTGTTATTATATAGGACTGGAATTGTGCCTACAGGAAGTCCTAAATCTAGAATTTATTGCTTTAGCCAAAGGTCCTGGGCCACACAACTTCCTAAGGTTATGTACTCAGCTTCAGTAGTGGACAGGGCAACTGAGTTCTATTTTTTTTACTGGACCAAGAGATTAAGGATTGACATATGAATTGACGTGTCCCAGAAGTGCTTTTTTTATCAACTCGGCATCCTGCAAAATCTAAATCAAAATATCCTATGATTTCAAAAGAAGTGCTATGCCTAGGATACCAAATTTTTAAGTCTTGGGTCCCTAAGAGATATCTAAGGATTTTCTTAACAACGATCAGATGGGACTCTTTTGGACCAGCCTGAAATTTAGCATAGAGACAAGCACTAAATATAATATCAGGTCTACTAGCCGTTAAGTAAAGTAGTGATCCAATTATTCTTCTATATTTTTAATCAACTGATTTTCCATTTGAGTCTTTAACTAATTGAACATTGGAGCTCATGAGAGTGTTTATTGGCTCGATTTTATCCTTTTTATATTTCTTCAGGATGTCCTTAATATATTTTGATTGATTAAGAAAAGTTTTATCATCTATTTGTCTTATATTAAACCCCAAAAAGTAGGATAAGTCTCCCATCATACTCATCTCAAATTTTTTACTCATTATTTTAGAAAAATCATCACATAAATTTTTATCAGAAGATTCAAAAAGTATATCATTGATATAGATCTGAATAATGAGTAATTCATCTCATACTTTTCTAAAAAAAGGGTGGTGTCTACGCTCCTCTTAACAAACTCTTTTTCTAGTAGGAATATGCTAAGCCTCTCATACCATGCCCTGGGTGCCTATTTTAATCCATACAAAGCCTTTTTTAATTTAAAACATAATTTGAAAATTGGGAATTCTCAAAGCCTGAGGGTTGCTCTACAAACACATCTTCTTTTATTACCCCATTCAGAAAAGCACTCTGAACATCTATTTGGTATAGTTTGAATCTCTTAAATCAGGCAAAGGCTAGTAGCACCCTAATGGCTTATAATCTAGCTATAAGGTCAAAAGTCTCCTCAAAGTCAATCCCTTCTATCTGATTATACTCCTTAGCCACTAATCTTGCCCTATTTCTCACCACTACACCAAAGTCATTCATTTTATTTTTGAAAACCCGTTTAGTTCCAACCACACTCTAGTCCTTATGTCTTCCAATTAGCTCCCAAATGTCATTCCTTATAAATTAATTTAATTCTTCCTACATGGCTAGAATCTAAAATTCATCTGATAAGGCTTGGTTTCGATTGGTGGGTTCAGTCATTGAAAGAGTGGTTTACTTTTTTTTAAGTCCATGCCTAGTTCTAATACCTTCAAATGGGTCTCATAAGATCAGTTCTTTAGGATGACTTGAAGAATATCTCTATTCTCTAGGCAAAGAAATAGAAAGTTCTACCCCTTTCTCAAGATTTATAGATTCTACTCCTTGGGTGACTCCTACAACCTCTTCTTCTTCTACCTTAGACCCTCCAAAATTATCAGATTTCATCAAATATAATATGAGTGGTCTTCTCAACTACTAGTGTTCTTTTATTGAAGACTCTATAGGATTTTCTAATACTTGAGTAACCTAGGAACATTCCTTCATCAAATTTTGGATCAAACTTCCCTAGTTGAGATTTTCCATTATTTAGAATAAACACTTTACATCCAAAGACATGAAGGTGATAGAGGTTGGGTGTCTTACCCTTCAGAATTTTATAGGGTGTCTTGTTCAGCTTAGATATAAGATTTACCCTTTTTAAAATATAACAGGTTGTATTTATTGCTTCTGCACAAAAGCATTTAGGAAGTGAGTATTCAACTAACATGGCTCTAGCAGCTTCTACCAGGATTCTGTTCTTCCTTTCAACTACCCTATTCTGCTGAGGGATCCTAAGAGCTGAAAAATTATGATCAATCACATGCTCCTTACAAAAAGATTCAAATTTTTTATTCTCAAATTCTTCATCATGGCCATTATGAATTGTTACAATATCACAACCTAGCTTCCTTAGAATCCAAGTGAAAAAAGATCTAAACTCCTTGAATGATTCACATTTATGAGATATAAATCTAACCCAAGTAAATCTTGAATAATCATCAACTATCACATACCCATAGACTTTTCCTCCTAGGCTTGAAGTGCTGATAGGTTTAAAGAGATCCATATGGAGAACTTCTAAGGGTTTGCAAGTGGTAATTGGAAGGAGAATTTGACTTGCTTTCCTAGCTGACAGGCATCACACAAGTGATCCTTAGTAGACTCTAATTTAGGGACACCTCTCTCTATGTCATTTTGGGTGATCTTCCTAAGGCTTTTCATGCTTGCATGACATAATCTCCTATGCCACAACCATGATTTATCATCAATTATTTTTAAGTAAATAGTAATATTAGTTTTAAAGCAACTTTTTATCCAGTATGTAAATATTATTGATCCTTTTTCCCTGCAAAGTAATTTTATCATTTAAGCTTATAATGTAGCAAGTTGGTAGAAATTTTATATTTAAGCCTTTATCACAGAGTTGTCTGATGCTGTGCAGATTATATTTCAATCTATTTATAACCAAATATTGTCAATGATAAAATTTTTTGAATCACCCATTATATATGATCCCACCACTCTCCTGGTGGTGTTGTTTCTAAGTGTTACCTTGCCTCCTGCCCTGACCTCCAGTGAAATGAATTGATTTACATCTTCAGTCATATGCCTTGAACATCCGTTATTTATATACCATATGCTCTCACGAGGCCTTTGGTGAGAACACACCTATAAAATCATCAAATGTCAGATTTAGGAACCCAAATAAGTTTGGGTCCCTTGTGATGAAAAGAAGAATGAGATGCATGCATGCTATGCTGTAAATTTTACACTTTTGGTCTTCACACCAAATGTGTACTACAATGAATGATGCAAGTATGGGAGATATGTCCTAGCATGCCATAAAAAAACTTCTAACACCAGGAAAAAGGTTAACTAATCTATGTGGGTGATGGTGCCTCTTCCTAGATTTGGATGATGCAAGCTTTGATGATTGTATATGAGATTCTTTAAGTGACGGTGATTATTTATTTTTTATGAAAGCAGTTAATTCAGCATCAAAAAATTTATTTGAACTTTCAAGAATTGAATTTTCCATTCTTAATGCATGCTCCCTACTCTCTAAATCAGATATAAGAATTTTTAATTCCTTGAATGCAATTTCTAATTCAATATGTAATATTTTTAATGAATCATGCTCAGTGGTTAAATCAGAATGTTTTTTATTTAATTCATCAAATTCATCTAATAAAGCCATGTGATTGCTATCCAGAGTGGAGTGATCTTTCCTTAAGCATTCATGCTCTTTCTGCAGATTAAAAAATTCAACTTTGAGGCTAGCATGTGCTTTCTTGAGCTTCTTATATGAAGAATAAATTTTTTCAAAAACTTTAAATAATTGATCATATATAAGCTCACACACCTCTTCTTGATCAGAGTGATCAAGATGATCATCAGCCATTAGACATAGGTTTCTTACATCCTCTTCTGCTTCAGTTTCAGAGGAGTCTGATGTTGAGTCTGCCTAGAACACTTTTTGGATCCTTTTCTTATCATTTTTGAACTTAGATTTTTCTTCACCCTTTTCCTTGCTTGGGTGAGCCTTCAGAGTTGGGCATTCATACTTCAGATGCCCTGGCTTCTTGTATCTAAAACATATAACATCAAAAAAAAAAACTTTAGGATTTTTATTGCTCTTACCTTTATTCCACTTCTGATGATGCTTTTTTTCTTCCTTAAGAAACTTTTAAACTATCTTGTTATTAAAGTAAAGTCATCGTCATCAAAACCAGAAAGATTAGTGTTAGAATTATTAGGTTTTAAGGCTACAGTTTTCTCCTTTTTCTTGTCACCTATATCAAGCTGCCTTTGGTTCACTCCTTGCTCGTAACCAATTAGTGATCCAAGTAAGTTATCAATTGAATAAGTATTCAGATCCTTAGATTCAGTAATGATAGTAATTTTTACATCAAAGGAAGAATGCAAATATTACAAAATCTTATTTATTTTTTCATAATTCATAAGCCATCTTCCTAAGGCATGCAAAGAAGTAACAATCTGTGTAAACCTAGTATACATTTTAGAAATTGATTCACTAGATTTCATGTGAAAAAGTTCATAATCATGAAGCAAAATATTCAGCCTAGATTGTTTAACTTCAGATGTTCCTTTATAGGTAATACATAATTTATCCCAATTTTTTTTCCTGTAGTACAAGTAGAGACACACATGTAATCTTCAGACATTAATGCAGAAAAGAAATAGTTTAGACATTTGGCATTCAGTTGTGCTAAGTCTTTATCATCTAAAGTCCATTCAGTAAAAGTTAATTCAATTTTAATGTTATCTACTAATCTAAAAGGTGCAGAATATCCATCCTTAACAAGCATTCACATGCGATAATTAATTAATTATAAAAAGATAGACATACGAGTTTTCCAAAATCAAAAGGTATATTATCAAATAGAGGTGGTTGTGTGATTGAATATCCTTCTGCGGTGTTGCGATTACCAAAGCTAGCCATTGATCAAAATTTCAAAGTTTTCTAAAACTTGATTTTATGAATCCCTCTCTGATACCACTTAAAAGTTTGTGAGAGGTGTTAAACCCTATAGAACTAGCCTGAGGCTAACTAAGAAGGGGGATGAATTGAAATTTTAAAAATTCTTTAAGCAACAAGAAAAATCTTTTTGAAGACTTTTTGAATATTTTTAACATAAATAATCTAAGCGGAAGTAGATAACCAAAATTAGAGATTTCAATCACAGATCAAATCACAGAAACAAGTGAAAATAAATACGAGAAGAAAATAAGTAGAAAGAACACAACAGATTTATAGTGGTTTAGTCAAATCTGACCTATGTCCACTCCCCAGAACCTCTCATTCCAGATATTGCACTAATCAGTTAGTGTCTCTCTTTTTTCTCCCACAGTAAGGTTGAGAATCCCTTACAAAATCTTTTCAATGACTGGTGAGGCAGAGAAGCTTGAATGCTTTTTTAACCTCCTCGTGAAGGTAGAGAACCTGTAATTCTTTTACTCCCTCCTGGAGTAGGCAGAGAACCTGACAATCCATTTACTCCCTCGTGTAGTAGGCAAAGAACCTAGATTTGATGCTGATGATTATCTCTCAGAGCCACCAAGGAACCAAGGATGAAGAAGGAAGAAGACGATCAAATACTTTCTTGGAGCAACCTTTGTGAACCCCTCACAAACGCCCCCTCACAAGATCCTCTCTATCTCTCCCAATCTCTCCCTCTCCTCTAAGCTCTCTTGGATTAAAAAAATATCAAAAGATTTTTACATTAGCAATTAAGAGACCTTAAATAGGAGGCCATAAAAAGTGCCTTAAATTTCAACTTGTCGTCAATATCGTCCAGGATGATATGTCGATCGTCCTGTACAATTATTTAAATCAGCCCTTTCAGCTGGGATGATCTAGGTCTCCTGTACGATTAAAACATAAAGTTTATTCTGATCATCCAGGATGATGTGGTCATCATCTTATACGATTAGTTCAAAATCAGTCATTATCATCTAGCAGATAGTACGGGACATCCAGGAGATAAATCAAGATAATATGTAGAAATCTAACTGATCGTCTAGGACGATGTCACGATCATCTTGTATGATTAGGTTAAAACTATACATTATCGTCCAACAGATAGTTTGGGACGTCTAGGAGACTTAGGAGAATTCATCAAGTACAATTCTGCGATCATCCAAGATGATATGATTGATCAATCTAACATCAATTACTTTTCTAATCACCTTATCAATTTAGGCATGTTTGTCATAGATTATCTAGGATGATATTGATCATCATGTACGATTAGAACAAATTTTGAATTATAAATTCTTGCCTAAAATGTGATTGGCGGATGTTTTCTTTGAGTTCTACTGATCATCCTGTACGATATAAATGGTCCAGAATAATTAGTTAATTTAACTTTATAATCAAGGATGCCCTAATTAGAGTTTTTATTTTTAACTAATCTTCCATGATGATTTAGAATTATCTTGTACGATATGATCAAAAATAAAAAAACTCTTTAACTTATAAAATTTCTCCCCCTGAGTGTGTGTGCAAGGTTACTTAGCTTCAGGATCCATCACAGTACATTTGACTCAAGAAAAGATAAAAGATGCATTGGAATAGAAATTACAGACTAACTCGATCCTAGTCTACCTGATCTTGAGCTGATTGATATTCCAAGTGAACCTATGGACCTGACAAGTTAGGAATTGAGGCAAACAAAGGTAGATATTATAGAATAGTAGAAGTAAAGAAACAGTAATATTTGTTATCATCAAAATCACAATACTTGAGTCCAAATTTATAACATTATTGATTGAGACTTTATTTCTCCAGGAAGATATTTGATATTATTTTTATTTGTGCACACTAATATTTCAGGAATAACATACACCGCTCAAGATTACTGAAGGCTTAAGTTTGAGTAGAATAGGATGTCAATCAAAAGAGTTTGTAATTATAACTTTTTTATATTTTCTATTTCTTGAGTCTGACCATGTAAGGGTGCATGTAAAATTGGTGGCCATGCACATACATAGGGGGAGTGAGAAAATTTTGAGAAGTAAAATTTTTGAACTAATTATATCGTACAATTATAATCGTATTGTACAATTACAATCATATTGTACGATTAGTTATACAAAGAAGAAGGCTAATGACTAATTGAATCATTAATATTAATGAGCTAATTATATTATACAATGTAGATCATACTGTACGATTTATCTTGATCTGAGAAACCCTAACTGATAGATAAACTGAGTAATAATGTTGAAAATTGAATTTTGAACTAATCATACAGTATAATTATAATCGTACTGTATGATATTTAAAATTTTACTTAAATTATCCCTATAATTAGTCAATCAAATCATGGTTAATTAAATATGGATAATCGTACTATACGATCTTGATCATAATGTATGACAAATAGAGATGAAATATGGTCTCCCAGAGATCATACCAGATGAAACATTAATTTTTGAATTAATCATATAGTACAATATCTATATCACACTTTATAAACTATTGGCATTAACCTAATCATATTATACGATGTGAATCGAGCCAAACAATCAATAGAGATACTTTTTTTAATTATCCCCGTAATCATCCTATACAAATAAAGTGAAATTAAACTAATCGTACTGTACAAAGTTATAATTGTAATGTATGATATATTTGCTATGAACAACTGTTATCATCATATTGGATGGGTCATATTTTTGAATTGATCGTACTGTACGACCCCAAATTGTACTATACGAATATAGACGACTAAATTTAAAAATTAGGGTTTTTTTAAGCCTACTACTTAAGCAATCTTTTTAAGTCTTTTTCAAAAGAGAATTTGGTTATTGAAGAAACACTAAGGGAGATCATTTCTTTTAGAGAGGAAGAAGAAGGTGAAGTTGTATGTTAGGGAGAAGTAGTGTGAGGGGTTTCACACAGTTACTCCAGACAAGCCTACATTTAGCTTCCTCTTATGGCCTTAGAGAGTTCTTGAAGACTCTCTTGGGAGAGAAGCTTCAAAGACAAGAGTCTAGGGTTCTCTACCTTCAACAAGAGGGTGAAAAAGGATGGTGGCTCTCTACCATCACTAGGAGGGTGAAGAAGGATTCCAGGTTCTCTGCCTTCTCCAAGAGGGAGAAAAAGGATTGACGGTCCACTATCGTCACTTGGAGGGTGACATAGCTTCTGATTCTCCGCTGCATCAGGTTTGGTGGAATGGATTACTGTAAGGGCTTCTCCGCCTTACTGTGGGGGCAAAAAGAGAGACACTATAGTGATTAGTGCAATACCCGGAGAGGACTCTGGGGAGTAGACGTAGGTCAATGTAGACCGAACCACAATAAAATCTAGTGTGCGGTTTCTTATTTTTACTTTTATGCACTTTTTATTTCTGTAATTTGAGCTTACTACATGAATCTCGTTGTTTACCATCAACTACAATTAGGCTAATCTATGGTTTGAAAAAAAAAATTTCATATCTTAATTAATATAAACACCAATTCACTCCCCCCCCCCCCTCTTTGTACATCTTGGGTTAGTTCATTGAGGACTTACAACCGCCCCAAACCTTTTAGTAGTATCAGAGCGGTTCTTGCAATTTAGATTTTAAAATCTTCAAGAAAAGAACAAATGGCACAATTTGAAAATAGGAATACTATAGATGGTTATTTAATAACCTGTCCACAATTATTTGAAAATTTTCCTTTTAATTTTTAAAAATTTTAAATTTCTATATTTCTACAATCCATTGACTATAGAATTTCATATATGATTCAAACAGGCTATCACTTCCATCTCGAGTAGTTAATGGTGTCAAGACTAATATTCCCTTTACTGAATGGAGTCATGAGGATAGAGAATTTACATAATAAAATTCTAAATATTTGAATTTTTTTCTGTGCTTTAAAATCTGAAGACTATAGGCAAGTATGTACCTGTACTATGGGGAAGGACATATGGGATAGACTATGCATTACATAGGAGGGAACTAGTGAAGTTAAACAGCCTAGGTCAAATATTTTACTGTATGACTATGAACAATTTTGCATGAAACTTAGTGAGACTATTTAAAATATACACTATATTAACCAGATAGTGACATCCTTATATGCACTAGGTAGAAAACTCTCTAATTCTAAAAAAGTTAATAAGATTTTACGTTGCCTACCTAATTTTTATGATGAAAAAGTCATTATTATTTCAGAATCAAAGGATTAAATATTTATTCAATTGACAACATGCTTGGATACTCATTGCCTACGAGCAAGGTGTGAGTCAAAAACTACTTGATGCAGGTGATAAGAAGAAGGAGAAAATTGTGGCTCTAAAAGCAAACGACTAAGATAGTGACAGTTCTACAGTAAAGGAGGATGACGACATTGCATTGATGACCTGTAAGTTCAAGAGTTTTCTAAAGAGAAAGGAAAGTGTCATCAACAATAATGAAACAAAGATAAATGCACTAAAAATTTTAAAGCGTCATCTGACACTATATGCTTTGAATGTAGGAAATTAGGACAACTCCAAACAGACTGCCCCAACCTGAAGACTCACCCAGTCAAGAAGAATGGTGAAGAGAAGGCAAAATTTAGGAAGGGAAAGAATAGAACATAAATGATATTTTGGGCTGACTCTGCCTCAAAATCATTGAAACAAGAAGAAAAGGAGGAGGTAACAAACTAGTGTCTTTTGGCTAATGATAATCTTGATCAGTCAGATCAAGATGAGGTATGTCAACTGTCCTATGATGAATTGTTCATTTTTTTAGAGAAATTTCATGATTCGTATATTAAACTTAAGAAGATGTATGCTAGCTTAAACACTGACTTTTCTAATATGCAAAAAGAGCATACTAGTTTGATAACTGAGTATTCTACTTTAGATAGTGATCATATGTCTTTACTTGAGAAGATGCATTAAATAAGTTACATGTTAACCTAACTAATGAACATAAATTCTTGATGACAAAGAATCTTGAGTTGGAAGAATCATTTTAAAAATTAGAAACACTTACAAGTAAATTAGATAGTGGTAAGCATGCATTGAAATTAGAAGTATCACATCCTGAAAGTGCAAATGAATTCCTAAAAAAAAGTAAATGCACTTCAAAATAATAAGCCAGCACCTGCTTTAACATAATGGCATAACTCATCACTACAACACGTATCATATAACCTTAAGAAGAGACACCATAATACACATAGACTAATGAATCCTATTCCTGGTGTTAGGCGTCATTCTTATGGCATGCTAGGTCACATAGCCTATACTTGCCACTATCCACTATAGGACACATCTAGTGTGGAGGTCAAAATCACTTGAACCACAACATAGCATGCATACAAGTCATTCATCAAAGTATAAGGTGGAACCCAAACTTACTTAGGTTCCCAAATCTAATGTTTGATTTATTTTATACCAGTGCTCTCACAAAAGACCTAAACCTAGTGAGAGCATGTGATACCTGGACAGTAGATGCTCAAGGCACATAACTGGTGATTTAAAGCAGTTCCTCACGTTAGAGGCCAAATCAGGAGTCAATGTCACACGGGGAGACAACACCACTAGGAAAGTAGTTGGCTCAGGTATAATTGGTAACTCTAAGAATTTTATGATTAAAAATGTCTTATTAGTATATGCTCTAAAGTATAGTTTACTTAACATTAGTCAGTTATATGACAAAGATTTTGATATTAAATTTTTATCAGTAAAATGCATGATTAGCTTGAATGGTAGATTAGTTTTAGAAGGAAAAAGAGTAAATAATATTTATATGCTTGATTTAAATTGCATTAAATATTCTAATTCCCTATGTTTAAAAATTATTGTTGATGAATCCTAGCTATGGCATAGGAGACTATATCAAGTAAGCATGAAGACACTTGGGAATATCACCCAGAAAGACCTAGTTAGAGGTATACCCAAGTTAGATTTTACTAAGGACAACTTATGTGATACCTGCCAATTAAGAAAATAAGTTAAGTCTTCATTTTATTTAATTTAGAACATCAACACCTCTAGGCTACTAGAAATTCTTCACATTGACCTATTTTGGCCCGTTTGTACTGTCAGCCTAGGAGAAAAATCATATAGATTTGTAATCGTTGATGATTATTCTAGATTCACCTAGGTTAGATTCCTAGCATAAAAGAGCGAATCATTTGAGAAATTTAGAACCTTCTCCACTTGGATATAAAGAAAATTAGGATGTGAAATATCAACCATTCATAGTGATCATGGTGGAGAGTTTGAAAATAAAAATTTTGAATCTTACTGTCAAGAGATAAGGATAAAGCATAACTTTTTTGCTCCTAGGACCCCTCAGTCTAAGATCTTCTAGTATGATACTGATCGTACTGTACGATTTGACTACCTTTTTTTGACAATTCATCCAGACGATTTAACTCTTCATGATCGTATTGTACGATCTTAAATTGTACTATATAATTACCTGAAAATTTTATAAATTAGAGGGATTTTCTTAGTTCAGTCCACTCAACCTTGAGTTCCTTCTTCTTTCAAACTCCTACCCTCACAACTTTAAAGTTCTCTAATGGCCAGAGGTAGCAAATGAGGTCACATGACCCAAGGAGGCTCTTCCTCTCATCGCCCAGTCAATGATACATTTCAAATCACTGAAGCTAAAGCTGTATACTACAAATATAAGGATACTCACATCACCCCCTTGAGAATGCTAAACTAACATGCACTCAACTTCAACATGATGAACCTTTTTTCTTCCACTACTCTTTAATTTCTTCTCACTCTCGCATTTCTCTTCAACTCCAAACTCCTATATAAATTTCTAGTAAACTTTAAGATTAGTGTTGAGGCATCCATCAGGACTTCCTATGTGTGTCACAGCCATATAGAAATCACTAAAGAGGATTTAAGGTAATATATCCACCTTTCCATCGAAGGACGTTATCCCCAATTCATGGCTTCTAGAACTAATTTTGATTGGGGTTTTGTAAATCTAACTATCCAAAATATCGCTCTAAATTAACACCAACCTCTAGTCTACTCTCTCAATCAAAACACATGAATTATCCAGCATGTTCTTCGAACCTCAATTATACCTAAAGCTGGCGATCGTGTCAACATTACTCTAATCCTATCATTGGTCACCTACTTCATAATGTCTGATACACAATTTGATGAAGCTCAAATGCTTATTAGCTATATCCAAAACTTGACTCCCATTCGACTTCCATCAACTAGGAGAAAGCAAAATGTCTCCCTTAGTCACATCATTTCTTATTATTTGGATTGAAAAAGTTGAGTTTGAAAAGATTAATTTTCTTTGGGAGAACTTAATTTCTTAATTTTTAGTTTTGAAATCAAACACATTATGATGAATGATATATCATCTCGGGAGGCGAACGTATCATTCATTAATGGGTTCGGATTACAAAACTTTGAATTTATCTTGATTATTATAGTCAACTCAGGGAAGGACAATATATGACCTCGGAGGGTCCAAATAATGTTTGATCGAATGCTAGTTTATTTTTATTTGGATAGGGATCATTAATTTCATAATCAAAGTCATAATAATAGAACGATATATCTTCCAAGAGAAAGAATATATCATTTACTATCAATCATTTGAATATGACGATAATGATTATCAAATTTGATTTTCTCAAAGATAATTAATTGAGGTTTTAAAAAAGTTGATTTTTAAAAATTTGATCTGGATATCTAAATCTCCTACAAGCGTAAGACCACATAGTTAATTACATCGTAGGAAAATCAAAGTTTCCTATGAATACTCTCGATTAAAATAATGATAGAATTTTTATTTAAAATTTTTAAGGATTGATGTCAAAAGAGTGAGGATGGAAATTTAACTAGGATTGGGTCAAAATTGAACACTTATTTTTAGAGGTTAAGGTAGGAGAGGTAGGAGATGTTTAAGATATCGTTTACTATCAATCATTTGAATATGATGATAATGATTATCAAATTTGATTTTCTCAAAGATAATTAATTAAGTTTTTTAAAAAAGTTGATTTTTAAAAATTTGATCTGGATATCTAAATCTCCTACAAGCGCAAGCCCTCGTAGTTAATTACATCATAGGAAAATTAAAGTTTCATACGAATACTCTCGATTAAAATAATGATAGAATTTTTATTTGGAATTTTTAAGGATTGATGTCAAAAGAGTGAGGAGGGAAATTTAACTAGGATTGGGTCAAAATTGAACACTTATTTTTAGAGGTTAAGGGAGGAGAGGTAGAAGGTGTTTAAGTTTCTATCTTGTCTAAAAAATTTTTAATTTTTTTTGAAGTAAAAAAATTTTGAATCGTACCCTCATGAGCCTCCGATCGGATTCCAGGCTAAATCAAAATTGACATGCAATGAAAAAAACTAGAAAAGATAAGCAATTTCCATTACGCAATCCATTTAAACCAATCAATTAAATTAAATATTTAAATTGAATGTCCATATGATAAGTGCCACTTAATATTATATCTCAAGGTCTATAGAAAAAGTAAAGTGGCCAGGTACCACTAACAACAACCTGGATTTTACTCCTAAAGACACAAGTGACTTTGAGAATGGGATTCTTCTCAGTCTTCACTTCTTCGTCCTTCTGCAGGCTCCTTGAATTTGTCGGGCTCGAATATCCAAGTGAAAAAAAACTCCTCCTCGAAGGGGTGTTTTCTTTTCTCTTTAGATATTTGAAACTATCATAACCTGAATCTCCAAATAAAGAGGAACTCTCCCTAAGGGATGTTACCCTTCTCTTTAGATTTCAGGTTGGATTACTACTATCCCTTCTCAAAACACTTTTATAACTTTGATTTATAACTCAAATTACATCAAATTACAATGAGTATTAAAATAAAAATCTAGATTCAAATAACCTGCAAGGTTATCGTAGGCAATTAACATTTAAATAATTTCAAGTAGTTATATGTATAAAAATTAAAATGCTCAAACTAGTCACACTTGATCATGCTCTTTTAATTTAAAAGGGTGACTTAGCATTCTAAAGCACCTACATAATACTTATCAATTTTTAAGGCTTAATTTTATGCCCCCTTTTATTTTATAACCTGTATAAGTATGGCTACATGCATAAGATTATGGTTGCTTTTAAATCGTCCCTAACCTAAGGATAAATCTAACGCCCAACATAGTAATACATAGGAGAAATTAAATAAACAATCAAATCAATTTATACTCGCAACCAACATATAGTGAAAACTTAAAAAGCTTGGTACACAGCAGAAAAGTAAATACCAGCCTAGCCGACGACTAGAGTTGGTTGCCTAGCAAACTATCTAAAGTGTGTGAGGTAAGCTATGCTATTTGGATATATTTTATATAGGGTAGTTGGTTAGAGTTGTTTTGATGTTCTGATTGGTTGAAAGGTTCAGAGGAAAATTTAATTAAAGTTTAAGTATTAATGATATAAAATTTATATTAATATATATTTTAAATGTTGGATGGCTACCACTTTCGTTTCTCATTGTGACTGTGAAGTTTATTTCACCTATCATGGGGCTAAGTTAATAGATTCATAGGCCCGGGTTACCTAGTGGGAACCGATATAATTAAGTGAATAGAATTGATTAAGATTTGAAGATTGATGAATTTTAATTAGAATTGATTGGTTATTGGTTTTTAAACTTGGATTAAGATTTTATATATTTTTAAATAAAATATTAATTTTCTGAAATAATTTGAATTATTTAAATGCATTAATTAAAGGGGTTAAACTTTGACTTTTAGATTAAGATTGATTTTTAGCTAGTTAGTATTTTACTTAAATAATAGTATTCTTCTATATTTAGTTATGAATTTTTGAAATTTTGACTTAATTTTGACAAAATTATTGACTTTTTAAAATTTGACTTATTTCTGATGGTTTAATATTTTAAATAAATATTAAACCCTAAATGGAATCTAATGCCTTTGAGTTTTCTCAATTTAATTTTTTTTAAAAATAGTTATAATTTTTTAAAATTTGACAATTTATTTGAATTTTTAAATTATTTTAATTAAGGGGATTTAATGATTTGAATCCAAATGGATTCCAAACTTCTTGAAATCACCTCCAAAGGTCAAAAATGACCTAAGGAGGTGTTCTCAAGTGTCAGAGAGCTCTTTTGAAATTTTTAGTTATTTTTAATTAATTTAATTAATTATTAATTTTTATTTAAAATTAAATTAAGTTTGAAATTAATGTCTAATCAAGGGGCTTTTGTTATTAAGAGTTGAATTCTAATCAGTTAGAGGTATTATATATAATTTTTAAATTTAAATTTGATTTATTGAAATTTTTAGAAGCTTTAATGCTTAATTAAATATTTAATCTTAGGTAATTAATTAATGGGCTTAATGATTTTTAAAATCAATGAGAAATTTTCTCAAGGCTGGAAATGTCACTAAGTTTAAATGTTTAAATTTTCAATCATATTATACATGTATTTTATTTTCTAAAATTAATCTAAATTTTTTAGACAAATTTTCTTAATTTTTGTCGTTAAGGTGTCACTAGGTTAGGTAGGTTTGAACACTTGAAAGTACGAGATGCACCAAGAGGAGGGGGGGGGGGGGGGGGGGTTGGATTGGTATTTTAAAAATTAATTCTAAACATGAGTTTTGATTTTTTTGGATTTTTAAAATAACAACTTAACAAGTAGAATGCAGAAGCTAATGATTCGTTCACAATTACGATATTAGTGACACAATTGTAAATTTCACAATATAAAATCAAAATCAGATTTTTCACCAAACAATTAAAATAGTAAAAAGTGTGTGAAAAATAAAGTGCGGTAAAAAATGGAAAAAGCACACCAGAAATTTTTATAGTGGTTCGGTCACTTGACCTATGTGCACTCCCCGGAGTCCTCCACTCCGAGTATTGCACTACTTAAAGTTGACTCTCCTTCTGCTCCCACAGCAAGGCGAAGAAGCCTTTACAAGACTCACTTTCAGCTTCCCCGGTGTCACGTAATACCAGACGCTATGTCACCCTTCTAGCGACGGCACCGAACCTTCTCCTTTTTCTCCCTCCTTGAGATGGCAGAGTACTTTGAGGACGTTGACCTTGAAGCCTCTCTTCCTAGAGAATCTTCTCGAGACTCACCAAGGCCACAGGAGGAGCAAGCGTACAGCTAGCTCGGAGCAACCGTGTGATCCCCTCACACTCCTTCTCCCTCACTCTCAAGCTCACCTTCTCCTTCCTCTCACAAATCATGGATCTCTCCAAAAGCTCCCTCTCAAGAGTTCCTTCCTCTGTCAACCATGAGCTCAACAACTACTAATTGAATAATAAAAAGTTCTTTTTAAATTAGGCTTTAGAAAACCCTAAAAAATCCAATTTAATGATTCTGTTCGTACAGTACGATCCAATATCGTACAGTACGATCAGTTCAAAAATAGTTCTATCCAGTATGAATGCAGACGAACAGTTCAAAAATTTTATGAATATCATATAGTATGATCCATAGATCATACTAGATGATCCTCTTATTTTCAACTGTTCGTACGGGATGATCTATGGGATGAATGATATCGTCTCTGTTCATCATCCCGTATTGTACCATTTGTATAGTACGATTAGTTCATTTTCAGAACATCATTTTGTATGATATAAATATCATCCGAGATGATCAGTATAAAAAATTATGGTTATGTCTGGTATAATATATGGGATGAACAAAATCATCTCTGTTCATTGTACAGTATGATTGGTATCTTACAGTACCATCGACTATAATTAAGAAATTATGATTTAATTGCCTGATCATATGGGATACTTTTGGCAAGATTTTAAATATTGATACATTACGATTGTAATCGTACAGTATGATTAGTTTAAAAATCAAATTTAAAAAACTTATAAAAACTATCATGGCGGCTAGGGTTTTTAGGTTGAAATAAATCGTACAGTACGATTAGTTTACAAAACAAATCATTCAGAATTAGCTGTTAAGCCTGAGTTAAAATGCCATATCGTACAGTATGATACAAAATCGTATAATATAATGTGTTTTAAAACTTTTAAATTTTAGTTAAAAATTTTAACTCTCCCCCAGTGTGTGTGTGCTTGGTCACCCCTTTTGTGTACATACTTTTATGGCAGACTCAAAAAAAAATAAAGAAAATAAAAATATAAATTTTTACACATCCTAGTCTACCCAGTCTTGAGTCTTTAGCAGTCTTGAGCGGTGTATATCTTTCCTAAAATGTTAGTGCTCATAGACAAAAATAAATATTTATAATTTTTAAGGAAGAACATATTAATTCAGTCAGTATTATTTGTCATCATCAAAATCAAGTGCTTGGGATCCTGGATTACAACAATCTTCCCCTTTTTGATGGTGTCAAATAATATTATCTGATAGCCACAATAGATATTATTTCTTCCTTAGCTCCTCCTCACTAGATGATAGATTTTAAAAGACAGGGGATTTTCAAAATTTCTTTTTAAATTTTAATTATAATAGAATGAGATTAACATAACAAAATAAGAATGATAAATAACATTAATTTTAAGAAAAGAATATGGAGTATAACATCACAGAACTTCTCCCCCTTTTGACAGTACCAAAAAGAGAAGAACACTCAAACTAGTATAAACAAAAAAGTAGTAAAACAACCAATACAAGAAAGGGACAGTACAAAAGAAAAAGCTACAAAACAAATACAAAAACAAACAACTAATAGTCAGGATCCTGATTAGATGGTGGTGGTGGTGGCTGAAAGTGTAGATGGAGGGATGCAAAATTTTGATCGATTGAGACGAATCATGCGCCAAACCATTGCATATCCTCTTCATACTGGAGGTGTTGTTGGTCAATGTGTTAACCCAGCCAAGTTTCTAGTCGATCAAGCCGTTGAAGCACATCGTCTGGAGGGTAGGCAGGGTAGGCAGGTCTAGGTGGTGGAATGAGAGGTGGTGGAGGTCCTCCCGCTAGAGTAGCTTCCTTTTCTTCATCAAAGTTGGGATCAACGTGTGCGTGCCTCTGATGGAAAAGAATGCAAAAGGAAGCATCCGTGTATAAAATAGATCGATTATCTAGAGGGAGAGGATAGTGGAGTTAATATTTGGCATTTAGAATGTACCGTATGATATGTCCTAAGGCAAGATTTTATTTTCTTCGGGCACTGGGATATCAGATAACAGCCAAGGTATAAATATAGTCTAAGATCATTTGAGCTTCATCAAATTTAGTGGCTGACATGATTAAATAAGTCTAAGATCATTTGAGCATGTTAACGAAGGTCCAATTATAATCATTAGTGAGTAGAGATTGGGGACGAGATCCTTCAGTAGAGAGGCCAATGTGTTCAGCTATGTCGTCTTTAGTGATAACGACATTGCGTTTGCATACAAATGAAGACAATGTTGTGCATTCCAAGTTTATTTTAAGACTTGCGAGGAATTCGAAAAGGAGTTCAAAATGGAAAGGAAAAGCTAGTGTAAGAAGGAATTGGAGAGTCGTGGAGGTAAAGAGATTCATAACCTTGAAGTTGAGAGCAGCTTGATTAAGCATGCAGGAAGGAGTCATCTTTGCCTCTTTAAATTTGTTATAAGCTTTTTTGTTCTCGACAGAGAGAAAACGGTCATCAAACTGTCGAGAGGAGGAAGAGCTCCCCTCGATCAGTCGTCCTCGCTTGCTTCCACGAGCCATAGAGCAGAAAATGTTTGAAAGGATCAAAGATTTAGAAGAGGTGCAAGTAAAAGGAACAAAGGAATCCCTTCAATTTATAGAGTTTCAGAGGTATCGTACAATACGATATAGGTTCGTACAGTACGATATGATGATTTATTTTGTCTGGACGACTTGTAAAAAAAAGGAGTCAAATCATACAGTACGATCATAATCATACTAGACAATTGAGAAAGAGCAGTTGTTCATCCCGAGGAGTCATCTGAATGAATTTTGACAAAAGTGATCGTACTGTACGAACAGGTGTTCGTACAATATGAACAGTAATAATTTTCGTATCGGTCGAGTTTATATTTGTCCCAATCCAAATTGACACGTGGATCGTACAGTACGAGTGGGGGATCGTACAGTGTGATGATCAATAATGTGTATCGTACAGTACGATGTATTGTTCGTACAGTACGATGGAGATAATATCAGACATATCTGAATTATGGATGGAATTGAAGGCTGTGATTTGCATATTTATAAGGATTATGCAGTACGATATTGAATCGTACAGTACGATAGTCACAGAAATCCAAGGTTTGGGTATCAGCAAGATGAGTGTGAGAAGATCAGGAAACCTTTTTTTAATTTTTATTTTTTACAAACAAGATAACAAATAAAAAGGACAATATATATATATATATATATATATAATTAAGCATGAATGTCTATGACTCCTAATTTTATTCTTAATTTACTAAAGGTGTCATAAGCTAGTAGTTTTATGAAAATGTCAGCCAATTGATCTCCAATAGTAATATGGTACAGTTCAATATCTCCTTTGGTTACATGATCTCTTATAAAGTGATGTCTAATGTATATATGCTTTGTTCGTAAGTGCTGAATTGGATTTTTAGATATGCAAATTGCACTAGTGTTGTCGCACATTATTAGGATGGTTCCTACAGGTAGTCCAAGATCTAAAAGCTGTTGTTTTAACCATAAAACTTGAGCAACATAGCTTTCTACTGCTATATATTCTACTTCAGCTGTTGAGAGGGCTACTAAATTTTATTTTCTATTGAACCATGAAACTAAGGATTATCCAATGAATTGACAGGTATCAGAGGTGCTTTTTCTATCTACCCTACATCCTACAAAATTTGAATCTGAGTACCCTAAGATTTTAAAAGTAGTGATGTGTCTACGATATCAAATTCTTAAATTTGGGGTGCCTAGTAGCTATCTAAGAATTCTTTTGACAGTAGTCATGTGAGATTCTTTTGGGTCAGCTTGAAATTGAGCGTAGAGACATACACTAAATATTATATCCGATCTACTGGCAGTTAAGTAGAAAAGTGATCAAATTATTCCCTTATACTTTTTTTGGTCTACTGAGTTTCCATTTGAATATTTATCTAATTAAATGTTAGAACTCATGGGAGTATTCATGGCCTTAGCATTGTCCATTTCATACTTTTTTAGAATATCCTTGATGTACTTATATTGGCTAAGGAATGTTCCACCTTCCATCTATTTTACACTAAATCCAAGAAAGTAATTAAGTTCTCCCATCATACTCATTTCGAACTCGTCACTCATTATTTTTGAAAATTCATCACATAAGATTTTCTCTGAAGATCCAAATAAGATGTCATCCACATAAATCTGAACAATGAGTATCTCATCTCCTTCCTTTTTTAAGAAGAGGGTGGTGTCCACACTGTCCTTAATAAAGCCTCTATCTAGTAGGAATGTACTAAGTCTTTCATACCAGGCTCTTGGTGCTTGCTTTAATCCATATAGTGCCTTTTTCAATTTAAACACATGATTTGAAAATTGTGAGTTTTCAAATCCGGGCTGTTATTCAACATACACATCTTCTTTGATTATCCCATTTAGGAAAGCACTCTTAACATCCATTTGATATAATTTGAAACCCTTGAAGCAAGCAAAAGCTAAGAGTACTCTTATGGCTTATAGTCTGGCTACAGGTGCAAAGGTTTCCTCAAAATCTATTCCCTCAAATGTCACTAATCTAGCCTTATTTCTCACTACTATTCCAGAGTCATTCATCTTATTTTTAAAGATCCACATAGTTCCAACCACACTTTGTTCTTTAGGTCTATTGACTAATTCCCACACATCATTCCGAATAAATTAGTTTAGCTCTTCTTGTATTGCTAGAATTCAAAATTCATCTCCTAAGGCTTGATCTATATTGGTGGGTTCAATCATGGAGATAAATGCAAAATGACTGACTACTTTCCTAAGTCCATGCCTAGTTTTTACACCTTCTGATGGGTCTCCTAAGATCAATTCTTTAGGATGACTAGAAGAATATTTTCAATCTCTAGGTAAATGCTCCTGAGGTTCTGCTCTATTCTCTATGGAAATAGTCTCTACCCCCTGAAAGATCTCAACTTCTTCTTCATGATTAGGTTCAGAGATCTTATCTGATTCATCAAATACCACATGGGTAGACTCTTCTACTACAAGGGTCCTTTTATTAAAGATTCTATAGGCTTTACCTACAGATGAATAGCCTAAGAAGATGCCTTCATCAGATTTAGGATCAAATTTTTCTAAGGGTGACTTACCATTAATTAAGATAAAGCATTTGCATCCAAAAATATGTAAGTGAGAAAGATTGGGTGTCCTACCCTTAAGCAATTAAAAAGGGTGTCTTATTAAGTTTGTATCTAATATTCACCCTATTTAGAACATAACAAGTAGTATTCACTGCTTCTGCCCAAAAATATTTAGGAAGAGTGTATTCAGCTAATATTGCCCTAACAGTTTTAACTAAAGTTCTATTCTTTCTTTCCACTATTCCATTTTGTTGAGGAGTTTTAGGGGCAGAGAAATTATATTATATTCCTATCTCTTGACAAAATGATTCAAACTTATCATTCTCAAATTTTGCACTGTGATCTCTATAGATTGTTGAAATTTCACATCCTAATTTTCTTTGAATCCAAGTGGAGAAAGTTCTAAACTCTTTAAATGACTCACTCTTGTGTGCTAAAAATTTTATCCAAGTAAACCTAGGATAGTCATCCACTATTACAAATCCATAAGATTTCCCTCCTATGCTAGCTATACTAATGGGTCCAAATAGGTCCATGTGTAAAATTTCTAGTGGCCTAATGGTGTTGATATCCTTGATTGAATGAAATAATGATTTTGTTTATTTTTCTAATTGGCAGGCATCGTATATATGGTCCTTAGTGAAGTCTAACTTAGGTATACCTCTAACTAGATCTTTCTGAGTGATATTCCTAAGTATTTTCATGCTAGTATGGCATAGTCTCCTATGCCATAGCTAAGAGTCATCAGCTATTATTTTCAAACATAAAGGGTTTGAGTTTTTAATGCTGTTTATATCTAATATATAAACATTGTTTATATGTTTTCCTTCTAGCACAAGTTTATCATTTAGGCTAATCATGCATTTGTTTGAAAGAAACGTTATGTCAAAACCCATATCACATAGTTGACTAATACTTAACAAATTATGCTTTAAACCATCAACTAAAAGAACATTTTTAATTACCAAATTTTTTGAATTTCTAATGATACTTGAGCCCACCACTTTCCTGGTGGTGTTATCTCCCAAAGTCACCTTGCCTCCTGACCTGGCCTCTAGTGTCACGAACTGCTTCGTATCTCCGGTAATGTGTCTCGAGCAAGCACTGTCTAGGTACCACATGCTCTCACTAGATCTTTTGTGAGAGCATCCCTATAATATCAATCAAAGGTTAGTTTTAGGAACCCAAGTGAGTTTCGGTTTCACCTTATACTTGTATGAATGAGATGTATGCATGTTATGCTGCGATGAATACAGCTTAGGTCTCCACACTAGATGTGTCCTATGGTGAATTGTGCAAGTATGGGCTATGTGACCTAGCATGCCATAAGAATAACACCTAATACCGGGAAATGGGTTAACTAATCTATAGGGGTGATAGTGCCTCTTCCTAGGTTTGGATGAAACATGCTTTAAGGATTTTTAATGAGATGGTTCACATGGTGGAAGTTTATAGAATTCAGCAAATATAGGAGGTGTTTTATTATTCTCAAATGCATGAATTTTTATATTTTAAAAATTCATTTTCTTTCTTAAGACTTATAATTTCAAATTTCAATGCATGCTCACTACTATCTAGCTCAGATGCAAGTTCCTTTAATTCTTTAAATGCATTCTCTAGTTCAACATGTGATGACTTTAAGGAATCATGTGCAGTAGTTAATTCAATATGCTTCTTGTTTAATGCATCAAATTCATCAAGCAGGGACATGTGATCTCTATCTAAGTCAGAAAATTCTTTAACTACACTAGTATGCTCTTTTTGTAAAGTACTAAAATCAGTGTTAAGACTAGCATGCATTTTCTTCAACTTTCTATACGAGTTATGAATCTTTTCAGAAATAATTAATAGTTCATCATAAGAAAGTTGACATAGCTCATCTTGATCTGATTGATCAAGGTTATCATCAGTCATAAGACATAAATTCGTTACCTCCTCCTCTACTTCTTCTTCTGATGATTCTGAAGCAGAGGCGGCCTAAAAAGCTTTTTGTGTATTAAATTTTCCCTTCTTGAATTTTGACTTTTCCTCGCCTTTCTCCTTAGTTTAATGAGTCTTAACATTGGGGCAATCAGCTCGGAGATAACCTGATTTCCTGCGCTCAAAGTAAATTGTGTCAGATGTAACTTTAGTATTCTTTGAGCTTTTACCTTTATTCTAATTACTTTGATGACGTCGTTGTTTTCTTTTCAAAAAATTCTTGAATTGATGAGTTATCAAGGTTATGTCATTATCTTCCTCCACTGCAGAACTGTCACTTTCAGAATTGTTCACTTTTAGAGCCATAGTTTGCTCCTTCTTTTCACCTGCATCACTTTGCCTTTGACTCACTCCTTGCTCATAGGCAATAAGCGACCCAAGCAAATTGTCAATTGAATAAATATTTAAATCTTTGGACTCAGTTATTGCAGTAATTTTTACATCATAAGAGCTAGGTAAATATCTCAATATTTTGTTAACATTTTCAGAATTTGATAACTCTCTTCCTAAAGCTTGCAAGGATGTCACTATCTGGGTGAACCTAGGGTACATTTCAGATACATTCTCGCTAGATTTCATGCGAAAATATTTGTAATCATGTAGAAGTATGTTTAGCCTAGACAGTTTAACCTCATTGGTTCCTTCATATATGATACACAGCCTATCCTAGATCTCCTTACCAGTACTATAAGTAGATACTCACATATAATCTTCTGATTTCAATGCATAAAAAAAATAATTCAAGCACTTAGTATTTAATTATGCGAGTTCTCTATCCTCATTACTCCGTTCATTAATTGATAACTCAATTTTAACACCATTCAAGATACGAAACGGTGCAGAGTAACCTTCTTGAACTAACATCCATATGCGATAGTCTATAAACTGTCAAAATATAGACATGCAAATTTTCTGGAAATCAAACAGTATATTGTCAAATAAAGGTGGACGGGTTATAGAATAACCCTCCATAGTGTTATGGTTATCAAAATATGCCATGAATCTTATATTTCTAGGTTTTTTAAAATACTATTTTTAAACCTCGCTCTGATACCAATTGAAAGTACGAGATGTACCAAGAGGGGGGGAGGGGTGAATTGGTATTTTAAAAATTAATCCTAAACAAGTGTTCTAATTTTTTGGATTTTTAAAATAATAACTTAACAAGTAGAATGTGGAAGCTAATGATTCATTCACAACTACGATATCGGTGACACAATTGCAAATCTCATAATATAAAATCAAAATGAAAATTTTCACCAAGCAATTAAAATAGTAAATAAGTGCGTGAAAAATAAAGTGTGGTAAAAAATAGAAAAAGTACACCAAAAATTTTTATAGTGGTTTGGTCATTTGACCTACATCCACTCCCCGGAGTCCTCCACTCTAAGTATTGCACTACTAAAAGTTGACTCTCCTTCTGCTCCCACATCAAGTAGGAGAAGCCTTTACAAGACTCACTTTCACCTTCCCCGCACGGAATACCAGATACTATGTCACCCTTCTGGCGACGGCAACGAACCTTCTCCTTTTTCTCCCTCCTTGAGATGGCAGAGTACCTTGAGGACGTTGAACTTGAAGCCTCTCTTCCTAGAGAACCTTCTCAAGACTCACCAAGGCCACAAGAGGAGTAAGCGTGCAGCTAGCTCGAAGCAACCATGTGATCCCCTCACACTCCTTCTCCCTCACTCTCAAGCTCACCTTCTCCTTCCTCTCACAAACCATGGATCTCTCCAAAAGCTCCCTCTCAAGAGTTCCTTCCTCTGTCAACCACGACCTCAACAACTACTAATTGAATAATAAAAAGCCCTTTTTAAATTAGGCTTTAGAAAACCCTAAAAAATCCAATTTGATGATTCTGTTCGTACAGTACGATCCAATATAGTACAGTACGATCAGTTCAAAAATAGTTCCGTCCAGTACGAATGCAAACGAATAATTCACAAATTTTACGAATATCGTACAGTACGATCCACAGATCGTACTGGATGATCCTCTAATTTTCAACTGTTCGTACGAGATAATCTACGAGATGAATAATATCATCTCTGTTCATCATCCCTTTCTATATCATTCATAAAGTATGATTAATTCATTTTCAAAACGTTATTCTGTACGATATAAATATAGTCTGTGATGATCAGTACAAAAATCATGGTTTCATCTGGTACGATATATAGGACGAACAAAATTGTCTTTGTTCATCGTACAGTACGATCGACTGTAATTAAGAAACCATGATTTAATTTCCAGATTACGGGGGATAGTTTTGGCAAGATTTTAAATATTCGTACAGTACGATTGTAATCGTACAGTATGATTAGTTCAAAAATCAAATTTAAAAAACTTACCAAAACTGTCCTGGCGGCTAGGGTTTTCAGGTTGAAACAAATCGTATAGTACGATCACTATTGTACAGTACGATTAGTTTACAAAATGAATCATCCAGAATTAGCCGTTAAGCTTGAGTTGAAATGCCATATCGTACAGTATGATACAAAATCATACAATACGATGTGTTTTAAAAAGTTTAAATTTTAGTTAAAAATTTTAACTCTCCCCCTATGTGTGTGTGCTTGGTCACCCCTTTTGCGTACATACTTTTGTGGCAGACTAAAAAAAAAATAAAAAAAATAAAAAAATAAATTTTTGCACATCCTAGTCCACCCAGTCTTGAGTCTTCAACAATCTTGAGCGGTGTGTATCTTACCTGAAATGTTAGTGCTCACAGACAAAAATAAGCATTTATAATTTTCAAGGAAGAACATATTAATTCAATCAGTATTATTTGTCATCATCAAAATTAAATGCTTGGGATCCTGGATTGTAACAATACTAACCCTTAAATAAATATATATGCATCACATAATTACAATCAATTCCTAAATCTAGGACAGCATAAGCGTAAATAATGGATAATTAGATCAGTGAATAATCAAGACATGATTGTTTACTAATCATCGCCCCATTAATTCAATTCATTCAAACTTAATTTATGTTTAAAATTCCACGACTCACTTAAGGCTCTCAAAATTTAATATTTATAATTTTAAAATTAATTATGTATATGAAAGTAGCTCAATTTTAAGATTTTCTAGAAAAATTAAGATATTTCAAAATAATTTTTGAAAATACTTTAATAATATAAAAATATTTTAGAATAAAAGTTTTTGATTTTTTTGAAAATTATTTAAGTCAAATATTAATTAAATAATCAGATATTAAATAATTAAAATTATTTAAATTATATCAAATATCTAAAATTAATTTTAATTTTAAATTAAAATATCTTCAAATAATTCTCTGATTATTTAAAATATTTTAAAATAAATTTTTTAATTTTAAAAAAAATTAATTTAATATTTAATTAGATAATAATTAAATAGTAAAATAATTATATAATTAAAATTATTTAAAGTAAATTAGATTTTTTTAATTTTGAAATTGATTTTAAATTAAAGTATTTAAAATTCTAAAAAATTTAGTATATTATGATAATTTTTCTTATTTAATTTGAATATTTTTTTAAAATTTTGAATGTTTTCTAGTAATTAAAGGTATTTAAAATAATTTAAAATTATTTAATATTCAAAATAATTTTTAAATTAAATAATATTAAATTTAAGATGTTTTCTAAAATTTTAAAATTATTTAAAATAATTTTATTTAAAATTTCAAAATATTTGAATTTAATTTTAATTAAAAATTTAAATACTAAACTAATTTAAAATTATTTAAAATATGGAATATATCTTAAATTAATTTTAATTTCAAATTAAAATATTTCAAAATAATTCCTTGATTAGTCAAGATATTTTAATTTAAACATATAAATTTTTAGAAAATATTTAATTAATTAAATACTAAATAATTACTTAAGTAACTAAATAATTTAAATTACTTAAAATATACTGAATATTTTTTTATTTAATTTTAATTTTAAAATATTTAAATTATTTCTTATAATTTAATTAAAATATTTTAAAAGAAAATTTTGGAGTTTGAAAATAATTAAGTTAATGTTAATTTAATATTAATTAAATATTAGAATATTGAAATTAGTTAAAATATTTAAAGAAAATACTTTAAACTAATATTTAATTTTAAAATAAAATATATTAATATTCTTATCTGAAAGTTTAAAATATTTTAAAATAAAAGATTAAATTTTAGAGAATATCTTAATTATTTTAATTAAATATTAATTAAAATTATTTAATA
Source organism: Dendrobium chrysotoxum (assembly GCA_019925795.1). Classification (NCBI taxonomy): domain Eukaryota; kingdom Viridiplantae; phylum Streptophyta; class Magnoliopsida; order Asparagales; family Orchidaceae; genus Dendrobium; species Dendrobium chrysotoxum. The sequence goes on along the minus strand of CM034300.1, from coordinate 26,348,485 downwards.
TTTAATTATTAAAATAACTTTAAATATATAAAGTATTTTAAGTTGATGTTATTTTTAGATTAAAAGGTTTAATTTTCTAAGAAAAATGATATATTATATTAATTTTTAGGATTAGTATTTAATTTTTTATAATTTTTAGAGATTTTTTAGTTTTAAAACTAATTTTAATTAATTTTAAATCCCTGGCAGTTCTAGCAACAATGGAGGATGTGTGGCGGTTGCGGATTCAGCCGTTGAAACCACGGGGTGATGATTGACCAGTGGCGCTGTTAATTGATAATAATTGCACCACCGGCAATCATTAGCAATTAAAATGCGCTAGCGGTAGTGTCCATATGATTTCATTAATCCTCGTCAGTAGAGCGCAAACACCATTCTATCTTCTGCTTTTCCGGATCAATGGTTGTGATGCCGTCATACGAGAAAATGGTGGATCAAGAGAGCCACGCGATTAGGAAAGACCGCGGAATGGCAAGATCTCGATCGTTGATTCAAAAATCAACGGTCAAGATTTTGTACACTAAGGCTTTACGTAAGACTGAAGCCCTAGTTAGAAAAATGGCTCAAACTTGAGATTGGATCGATCGTTTCAAATGAAACTTTAAACTAGCTTAAGATTATGAATAGAAATTAAGGGGAGTTGGTTTTGCGAATCTAAGAAGCACTTAATAAAAAGCTATTTAATTCTAAGCGTCTTAGAGTAGGGTTTGAGTTTTCGAGAGATTTTATCGATGGATTTTGGTGATTTTTGAATCTATGAATTTGTAGTCTGTCCACGCTCAAGTTTATAGAAGACTCCTTGAGCTGGCGACGCCTAGATTGAAAGCTATACAGCTTGGATGGATTTAAGCTTCAGTTTGCTGGAGATCTCGCCAGCGGCAGGACTTTGATGGTGTGATTTATTTGGGAACTAAAGAGGGAGGGGTGTGAAGCTCAAACGAACAAGAGTTATAGTATGGTATTACTTGAGAAGAGAGAGAGGGATAGGATAGTGAATCATGTCATTTTAGGTCTTTTGCCATATTCAAATGTCCCCAGCTCGAATGGACGGTTGGGATTGGTTGGGCAATCCCCTTGATGCTTGTCATCTGTCCAAGGGTTATTGAGATGGCAGGGAATCAAAGGAACAAAAGGACAACCCATGTGTAAAGGGATTCTTTGAAGGAAAGTTGGATACTATCCCTAGGAAGGAGATCTAATTGTGGATGATTCTCTTGTTAGATGTGGTGTTATTTTGCTGCCATTGATTAGAATCCAAGGATGTTTGGTTTGTTGATTTGAATGTTCAAGAAAGGTTAGGACTTCTGAAATGTTTTGTAGAGATATATGTGGATTTTACAACGAAGGTAAAGGCTATTTTAACAAGCACTATTATCTCCTTTATGAAAAATATAGATGCTTTTGTCTTGCTGTTGATTGCATTGGCCAAGGAATTGATTTTGGGATGTCATATGGAGAGTGGTTCTGTTTCTATAAGCATGATTTTATCAGCAAAGAGGAAGCCTTGTTTACCAAACTTGGAGCTCTTATGGGGCGTTTCTGAAGGAATCAGGTATGAGAAGCAAGTATTGAGTTTTAAAGTAAAGTTTTGTTAGATTGTTGATCTATTTGCTATGGGATCTGGCATCTTCGCTGCCGGTAGTTTCGCAGAAGCTGTAAAGTCCAGTAAAACTAATAAGTTTAAGTATAAACAAATGATTGTTGAAGTGGCTAAAGATATTAAATCTTTGCCCTATTTTAAGGAAGTTCGTATGGTTCCAAATGCCAAAGTTATTGCAGCGACTAGTCTGCCTTTGTTTGGATCATCTATGGAAGTTAGTTTGGATCTTCCTAAACGTATTAGTGTTGACTTTTGGTGGGATCTAATCCCATCGAGGCAAAGGAATGTTACTGCTTTGTTCTTTGAAGATCAAGTCTTGTTTGTTGAAGACTTAAAGGAAGTAGATATTTCTGGTTTTTCACATGCTAGTGTGATGTTTGTGATGATGATTATCATTATGTCAAGCATTAGTAGTGAAGAGGTGGCATTTTGGCCTATTGGTTTTGAGGAAGGGTTTAAAAATCGGATCAGACCGGTCGGTTCGATCGGTTCAACCGTGAACCGGTCAGTTGTCCGATCCGGTCTAGTTTAAAAACCAGCTCCGCAGTGAACCAGCGTGAACCGGACTGAACCGGTGGTTCAAACGGTGAACTGGTTCTAGTTCAAAAGAACCAGCCAGTTCTATAAAATTTTTTTATTTTTAATAAAGCATAAAAAATATATTTGACTTTATTATATTTTTTAAAATTAAAATTTTTTATTAAATATGAGATTAATTACACCATAATATATGGATGTTATCTCATAAAATATGCTTTTTTCAAAAAGTGTGAACTTTACATTATATAAAGAGTTAAAAGGCAACCATCCTAAACTCCCTCATGATGTGGGACTAAAATAGTTGCATGAATGCTATATGAGCTTGAATGTGAGTTTGGGCTTTATTGGGCTAGGGTTGGTTGGGCCACAAATTTGGGCTGATTGGGCCACGAATTTGGGCTATTTGGGTGTAAAGTTTTTTAATTTGTATTATAAATTTGTTATAATGTATATTATAAGAATTAAAAATATAATTTTTTAATATTATAAATTTATATATTATATTAAATATTATTCTTATTCCACATTTATAAATTTAATATTATAAATTTATATATTATATTAAAAATTTTAATTTCTTATAATGTATATTATAAGAATCTCATTTATTATCACTATAATTAAATATAAATGATGATTATAATTAAATTACTGGATATTCATAAATATAATATAATTAACTATATGCCCTATAATTTAATTATAATATATAATTATATTTATCATTTCAATTTAATTTAACTATTTAATAATTTAATTATATTGAGAGATAATCTAATAAAATTATGAAGTTTAAATTTTTTAAAATTATGAGGATTAATGTTAGACTGCTATAATTATTATGTTAATTTTATTACTTTTTAATAATATTTTTATTTATTACATCATTCGGTTCAACCCTGGTTCAACAGGTCGAACCAGTCGAACCATGAACCTCTCCTTCCGGTTCGTTGTCCGGTCTGGTTTTCACAACCTTGGTTTTGAGGTTATCAGCATTGTATTTTTGCATTAAGATTTTAAAATAATGGGATATTAGACCCTTTCTAGTTGTCACTTTTTATCTACTTGGGAATTCTGGGATACTAACCAACCTTTTGGTTATCAAATATTTGGTGTCCCCACCACCCCATTTGGTTCAAAGTGAGGATTAGTGAATCTTATTTCCATTATGTCTTTTTTATTATGAAAATACACTTTTCCTTTCATGTTTAGTTTGCTTTTCTGTTATGCTTCCTTTCCTAATGTTAGGAAATGGAAGTCTACTAGCTTTATTTCCTTTTTAGCTTGTAATAGTTTTTTTATGTTATTAATGCTATTTGCATTTCTTCAAAAAAAAAAGACATTTTGGTCAAAATTGGTCGAACTGGTTAGCCTGGGTCAGGGCTTGAGTCCAATGTACTCCTAATGATGATTAGGATGCATTGAAAGATGTTTTGAGGCTTGATTTGAATAGGCCATGTTGAAGTTTAGAGAAAATTCCAAAATTGCCCGTAAGGTACATTTTGGTTTTTTTGACCCCTGATCAACTAGGGGTCAAAGTGGGTTCACCAAAATACAATTTAATGCTTAAAATATTTTAATCAAGGGTCTAGAAGTGATTAGTGGCTTTGGAGAAGGCTCTATGGTCAAATTCCGTTGGATAGCAGATCCAATGACATAGGCCATAAATATTTAAAGATTTTACATCCTTTGGATTTTAATTCAATTTCTACAGTTAGAGGCTTCATATTGAGCTCAAATTTGGAGGGTGGACCCTCGGGATATGCCTAATCAAAATGCAATTGATAGATCATGATTCCGGTGTCATTTGATTGGGGTTTGAAGTATTTGAAAAGTCATTAAGAAAGGCTTTTAAGATAGGGCCTTTGGACTTTGAGATTTTAGTCTGGATTTCTGGATTTAAGCTTGATCTCTGGATTTGATTGCTTGAATTTGAATTATCCAAACTAATTACAGTTAATTGAATGATCATACATGATTGGATAGGATTGAAGCATGATTAGAAGCAGGATAAATGTTTAAATTAGAGTTGAGCTCTGGATAGGTTTGAAGTTTGGATATATTTGAAGTTTAAATTGATTTGAGATTTGGATTAACTTGAATCTGGATTTATCTAAGATCTGGATTGCTCCTAGGATTTGAGTTGATTTAGAGTATGGATTGATCTAGGGTTTAGGTAGATCCTTGGATCTGAATAGGTCCTAGGGACTGGATAGATCTAGGATCTGAATAGGTCCTAGTGGCCTCATATAAAAATGAGGTCAATAAATGGACCATTGATATGTATAATAGAATAAAATTCTATTGCACATATTGGCATTGACGAAATTGGAAGGTTAAGTATGGGATTTTGATTCTAAGGAAGTGTAGAAATCTAACCTTAAGAAATTGAGTTTGAATTGATACTAGGGTAGTGCCGGAAAAGGTGTACTCTACCACTATTAGAGCTGGTCCTAAGGGAAGAGAATACCTAAACCCTAAGGAAAAGAGAGTTTGATTTTAGGATTTAAAATTGAAATTGAAACTAGGATGGTGCCACAGAGGGCATTCTCCACCACTTGTAGATCAAATCCTATGGAAGGAAAGGACTTAACCTTAAGGAAAAGAAGATTAAATGATCATATAGGAAGGAAGAACTCCTAACTGCAGAGGACCAAATATGGATTTGAAATCAAGATGGTGCCATAGAGGGTGTACTCCATCACTAGAACATCTAATCCTAAGGCAAGGAAGCATGATAACTTGTATCTAACCTAAAGGAGAAAAAAATTGGAAGATTATGTGGGAAAGAAGCATTACTTCTCACAGAGGATCGAATCTAGATTTTAAAATTAGGATAGTGCCACAGAGGATGTGTTCCATCACTAAAACGTCTAATCCCAAGGTAAGAAAGTACGATGACTCGTATCTAACCTTAAGGAGAAGAAAATTGAAAGATCATGAGGGAAGAAAGCATTGCTTCCCACAGAGGATCAGGTCTGAATTTTGAAATTAGGATGGTGCCATAGAGGGCGTGCTCCATCACTAAAATGTGTAATCCTAAGATAAGAAAGCACGATGACTTACATCTGTCCTTAAGGGACAGAGAACTAGATGATCGTGTGGGAAGGAAGTATTGCTTCCCATAGAGGATTAAGTCTAAATTTTGAATTTAGGATGATGCCATAGAGGGCGTGCTCTATCACTAATGGATAATCTTATGGAGAGTAAATTTGTTCTACATGAAAGATCAAATCTAAATTTTGAAACTAGAATGGTGCCACAGAGGGCGTGCTCTACCACTAGGGGATCTAATCCTAAGGAAAGAAAGCATGAAGACTCACATCTAACCTTAAGGAAAAAAAATTTGAAGATCTTATGGGAAGGAAGCTTTTCTTTCCATAGAAGATCGGATTTGAAATTTGAAATTAGGATTGTGCAGCAGAGGATATTATCGACCACTAGTGAATGATCATATGAGGAGGAAGCTTGCTCCACATAAGATTGAAACTGGGGTTTAAAATTTAGGATGGTCCACAGACGGCGTGCTCCATCAATAAAAGATCTAATCCTATGGCAAGAAAGTACGATGACTCACATCTAACCTTAAGAAAAGAGAAATAGAATTCTGGAATTTGAAAACTTAAATGAAATTGAGTTAACTTGATTCAAAACTTAAAAATTTTATTTATTCAAAGATCGATCTACATCAAGCATAGTATCTTTTAAGGAATCGCCAGTTAACCAGCAATATTGGATAATTTCTCTTACAATCCAATAACTGATATGAGCCTCCTTTGTAGACCATCTTTATAATGAAGGGTCCTTCCCAGGTTGGTTCTAACCACCCACTAATCTTTCAGTGGTCTAAGATAGGCCTCTAAAGAACCAAGACTAATTCTCCAACTCAGAAGGTTCTAGGCCGCACTAACCTATCGTGAGCTTGAACCATTCGGACTTTATACAAATCTAAGTTTTGTTGAGCTTGGAAACGACATTCTTCGAGGCCCTCGAGCTCTTCTAACTGGAGTTTTGCATTTTGCTCCATTGTGATCTAGTTCTGGATTGTGATTTTGAGTTAAGGAATTTGAACTTTCATAGGGAGTACGGCCTCAGACCCATACATTAGCGTGAATGATGTGGATTTGGTTGAGGTTTTATATGTGGTCTGGTAGGCCTACAAAGCTTCCACTAACCTCTCATCCTACTAATATTTGTTATCATCCAGGATCTTTTTGATGATTTGAACCAATATTTTATCGAAGGCCTCAGCCAATCCATTAAATATTGGGTAATAGATTGTTGAGTATCTCTAATCGATACTATGACGACTTGCAAAACTATTGGTCTTCATAGACTTAAAAGCGGACCCATTATCGGATATGATTCTACAGGGCACGCCGAATTGATATACGATATAGTCATGAAATAATTTTATAATAGGGTGCGATGTTACGTTACGTAGGAAAACTATTTTTGCCCACTTTGAAAAGTAACCAGTCGCTACTAAAATAAAGTGATGACCCCATGCGGAGGGAGGGTCAATTGCCCCGGCGATATCCATGCCCCAACTTTTGAAGGGCCACGGAGCTATCGTGGGACGCAACACGTTAGGCGACTGATGTAAAACTACACCATGTACCTGACACTGATGATAATATTTTGTAATTTTCATGCAATCGTCAATCATCATATGTTAGTATTAATCAAGTCTTTTAATTTTCATTTTCATCTTTGGACTCGATTGATGTACACCGCATAGTCCGGCATGGACCTCATTAACAATCATTAGGGCCTCTTATTTATCTAAACAACAGAGCCACATTTGATTGAACGATCGATGGTATAACATATTGATGACTAGTGCATATGATAGGGCACGTTTCTTGATTTGATTGGTAAGTGACCTGTCGTAGGGGAGCTTGCTTTCTTAAAGGTATTCAATCAGCGGTTGTCTCTGATCGCCTTCTTCATCGATTGCTGAAGAGGCTGAAAGGACCTGGGGAGATTATTTATTGATATGCTCCAAATCTATAGGAGAAAGGACTTGACAGCCTTGAACCTCTATAAGAATGGAGTCTTCTTCTAGATAGGTAAATTCCTTTGCAAGCTTTACTAAGGCATCCAACGAAGAATTATTTTCATGGGAAATCCTATATATAGTTATAATAGAAATTTGCTCGAGTAAGTGACTTATGTACTGGTTGTACTTCAGAAGTTTAGTATTCAAAATCTTTTAGGTTCCTATAATCTGGTTGATCATCAGTTGAGAGTCACCAAAGATTTTAATCTCTTTAATCTATATCAGGATTATAAGTTTCAAGCTAGTTATCAAAGCTTCGTACATAGCCTCGTTGTTTGTATAAGGCTCTGATAGGTGGTAGGAAAAGTGCATTATTCTCTTATCTAGTGTTATGAAAATCAGGCCAATTCTGACTTTTTCGGGAATAATAGGTTGATGTGCATTGCCCTTATGGGAGGACGATATGCCGTCAAAGTACATTTTTCAGACTCGATTATTGGATTCCTCAAAACTCATGATTTATTTTTCAGGTATAACATCATTTAGAGGAGATTCTGCCTGAAGTGGGTATGCCGCAAGCAAGTAGGTAATGACCTGCCCTTTCACAGCACACAAGGGAATGAAAGTGATTTCAAATTAAAGCAATATCATAGACCAACGAGTTAAGCATCCGGACAACGTAGGCCGAGTCATAAGGTGTTATAGAGGATTGACACTGGAAATCAAATTGACTTGGTGAGAAAGCATGTAATATCTTAGTTTTTATGCTAGAAAGAGTAAGGCAATGTAATATTTCTCGATTGAAGGGACCAAATTTTCGTTGGAAGAAGTCTTCGACTCAGGTAGTAGAGAGCATTCTCTTTTCCCTCGTTATTGACTTGAGCTAGGAGGGCCCCGAGAGACTCATCAAGGGCCGCAGTGTAAAGGATTAGAGAATTTCCCTGAATAGGGGCTTCCAAGACTAGCAGATTTGTCAGGTATTATTCGATATTTTTGAAAGCAATTTGATATTTTTCATCCCATATGAATTTGACATCCTTTTTAGCTAGGTTATAGAATGGTTGACATCATCCAAAGAAGTTAAAAATGAATCTTTTTATATATGCCAACCTATCCTTAAGAGACCTTAGTTGAGTAAGGCTCTTAGGAGGTGGCATATTTAAGATTGCTTTAATTTTGGCAGTATCAGTTTTGATTCTGCAGTGCCTCGCTACGAAACCTAGAAATTTTCTAGACGTGATGCCAAAAGTGCACGTCAAGTGATTCATCTTAAGATCGTAGCAGCACAACCGCTTGAAGATGAATCTTAACTCATAAAGATAAGCCTCTTTAACTTTACTCTTGACAACTAAATTGTCGATATAACACTCGACTTGATTATAGATTAAATCATCAAAGATTCGAGTCATAACCCGCTGGTAGGTTGCACTGGCATTTTTAAGGCCAAATGACATCACTTTATAATAAAAGATCCTTATAGGACTTTTGAATGCAGTGTTTCTCTCACCTTCTGAAGCCATCTTGATTAGATTATAACCAGACGAGCCATCCATAAAGGAGAAAATAACGAGCAAAGAGGTAATGTCCACCAAAAGTTCTGGTATGGGCAAAAGAATTCATCCTTGGGACATGCCTTATTCATGTCTCTATAGTCAACACAAACTCAGATTTGACAATTTTTTCTTTCGAACTGGCATGACACTGGCTACCTAAGAGGGATATTATTCCTATCTAATAAATCCAGCGTCGTCCAACTTTTTTGTCTTCAGAAATGACTTATTGTTCGATCTCCAAACACATGCATCTAGGAGTTTGCTTGATAGGAATGGTATCATGTTAGATTCCAACTTTATGGACCGCTACATCGAAAGACAAATCTGGCATTTTGTCATATGTTCAGGCGAAGCAATCCTTAAACTCAAAAATAAGTTGAATCAGATCCCTAGACTTATCCTTACTAAATAAAGAACTTATGAAGGTGGGGCGAGGTTTATCGTTCGTTCTAAGGTTAATTTATTTAAGTTCATCAACTGTTGATTTAATTTCTTCCTCAAATTCATGGGATACATCCTGAACTTGAAGTTCATCGAAATCATCTAAAGTCTCCAAAGAAAGTATGTCAAGTAAATCGATAACTTCAGTAGAGATATTTTCAGATTCAAGATGACTAGTTATCATTAAACAATATTTGTCATCGTCAAACGAACAAACGATACCAAAGCCGATACCATTTATCCAATTTTTATTGATTTTTGAATTCAAGATATTTTCGTGGTATTTAGCTTAACCCTTAGTCCATCGACTCAAAGTGAGACCTTTAGAGATTAGAGTTTTAACACAAACAAGAAAGTGGCCAAAAGTTAATTTCATTAATTCGTTAAAATCTATCTCCTCAAGGGTTACATCATCTTCTTTCCTTGAGGAGGAGGAGCTAAGGAAAAATTTCTAGACTTTCCTTACTTCTCCACATAAATTAGGGGCATCCTTAATTACTAACCCTGAGATGATGTTGGTCGATGGTGGGGTAAAGGTTAAGGATTCAACTGCCCTATTAAACTTTTCATAAAGAGTTAATTCAGGCTCGTTACTTTAAAATTTTGAATTGTTACCCTCCTTGTCACTATCTAATTTTAAGGTGAGATTAAACTTCTGAGGAGGATTTATTTTTCAATAGTTAAAAATAATTTTGGCACCCCTCTTTTTTTATTCTTCATCTAAACTTGATTCTAGTTTGATGTACATTGGGGGAATTCTTTTTTCCACTGAAGCACTGCGTCGACCATGTGCTCTTTGGCCATCCTCCCACCTCATTGAGATAAACTATTTGAAGGCTTAAAAACCACATCCTCGATGTCGTCTTCCCTACTTGAACTTTGACCCTTTTTATTCTTGGCTTTTTTTACTTTTAACTTTTGAATTGCTTTTGAGCTTTGAGTTTATGCTTTCTCCTCTTTTACATTGATCTCTACCTTAGAACAGGCAGTGGACCCTTTGGGTACGTAGTATGCGGCATCCTCGTAGATCATGATCTCGTGAATAGATAATGGTTGCATATCACCCTTAATTTCTTGCTCAATATCATCTTGTTGGTAATTGATTCATTGTAGGATAGAAGGAATCATTATATACTCATGGATCCAAGGCCTACCTAGGAGCACGTTGAAGGACATCATTGAATCAATTATATGAAATTTCTTTTTAGTTTTCAAATCTTCTATCTTTAAAAGAAGTGTAATTGAATCTAAAGCCTTCTCGCCCTTTTCGTTGAACCCACGAAGCACCAACTTGTTGGTTGAGAGCTTATCAGTGTTAACTCTAAGGTATGCGAGATTCTTTATGTTCATCACATTAACTGATGCACCTGGATCAATGAGGACTCTGAATTAACTTGAAATTACCTACATTTATAGTAATGTAAAGTGGATTATTATGATCGGAGTTCCTAGGAGTAGATCTTCATCGAAAAAGATTACTCCTAGGATTTTTTTAAAGTACAAAGCTTCTTCATCAGAAGTTAAAGCTAACTAAGCTAAACAAATCTCTGAGTCGAGAAGTACTTTAATTAAGGACTCCTTTATCTCCTTATAGAGGACAAGGGCATCGTTGATGCTTAACTTAACAGGCAACTTCCTAAGATGAGTTAAGACATTATATTCGACCTTGGAAAGATCAGGACCCAATGGATTGAGAGGTGGAATTGATTATTGAATGGGGATTTAAATTAGATCACTGGAGGCAACTTGCTTGACTTTTTCCTATGGAGAAAGCCTAGGGGTAAAACCTTGCCACAATATAGTTGTACTTGCATGATCTCGTCGGAAGGATAACTACGGTATGGACTATACTCTCCTTAGGCGATCGATTGTCATTTTCTGAGGGGGAATCTAAATCTGAAAAGTTTATCACAAGAGGACTCCCTTGAAAGTTAATTTCAAGGGTATCGCTATCTGATAAGACTTCAGGTTTATTTTTCCCTTGAAGGGTCAAATCTAGAGAGCTGAGTGTTTGAACTTCTTAAACGATCTTAGCTAATTCTTGATTGTTTTCAATAGAAGTGTCATTTTAAATTACATTCTCAATATTAATCATCAAAATATTTACAGAAGGGTCATTTTTATTTATTTGCAACCCTTTGCCTTTAATGGGACAAAATAAAAGTCAGATAACATCAATGGGAATAGTGGTTTTGAGCCACCATCCATCACTTATAGACATCTCTCATCAACACATTTTCTCTCTACAAAAGTATCTCTCTTTATTTTTATTAATTATAGTAATTAATATAACTATTGGAGAGGAAACTGTCCCAACATCCTCCTGCGAAACCTCTAGGTCAATCTCTCAAATCGGGCCCCAGGCTCTTATCGATAGTTGTTGATAAAAATGAAAAAAATTATTAATTGACTTTTTAAATTCCTGAGATAGTGTTATATCCCAACCATCTTTAATGGATACAAAAAGATTATAATTTTTACCTAAGATTGATTTGGTAGACCCCTGATCCGAATCGATGAGGTACTCCTTTCGGATGACTATGTACCTTGACAAAAAATTTTCTTGAGCCAGTCCTTAAAGATAATGTAGTCTTCGATTGTATGGCCCAACATGCGATGGAAGGGGCAAAAATTAGGGTCACCCTCTTATTTTCCTCTTCTAGCTTCTTAGCCTCTAGTAATCGAAAGTCTGATTTCTTTTGAAGACTCTTAAAAATTTTCCTTATTGATTCCCTTTTAAATAGATACGGATAAGCCAATCTCTCTTTAAAAGAAATCGGATAAGGCTCCTTATTAGGTTGGGAGGTTACTTGGAAGAGTTGTGGTTTCTGGATTTACTCGGGTGGAGGACCAATGGACTGAGGACTGACAGATTTCTTACCCTTGTCAACTGCTGAAACTATGTATGATCTCTTCACAAAAGACTTTAACGGTTTGCTGGCTTTCTTCTCCTTAGATGAATCCTTTAGGAATGGCATTCTGGAAGCCTCTTCATATAGATTATTAGCTTTACTGAGAAGTTTTTTAAAGGTTTTGATTATAAACTTCTTTAGCAGAAAAGTAATAAGCATGTGGATATTCTTTAGAAGAATCTCCACTGCAAGTTACTCTTACAGCTAGGGTTCACATTTCATTGAGAGGTTTTGCCACCTCAAGATGTACTCAATGAAAGACTCTCCTGACTTTTTCTTTTGATGATGAGATCACCAACAGTTATTCTCTGCTGAGCTCCTGAAAATTTCTTTAAGAATAGACCCTCGAGCTCTATGAAAGTTTTCACTGAATTGTCTAATAAATCTGCGTATCACTCAAAAGTAATGCCAGATAAACTACTCATAAATTGGCGAAAGAATATAACATACGACCCCCCTGCATTGTAATAGCTCACTCGAAAATGCGCCAGATGCAGTCTTAGATTTTCTAAACCACTAAAAACTTTAAAAGGTGGCACAAAACCCTTTGGAAAAGGAATTTAATTATATTCCTCAGGGTAGGGTCTATCTTTTGGAATAGATGTAGTCCCTTGAGAATGGGCTTGGGTCTCCCTTACCTGGGTCTCAATCATCTGGTGGATGTCTTTATCAGCTGGAGACACTGGAGAGGTGACTTCTAGAATCCTGAGGCTTAAATCTGCCTTCTTACTGTGCTCACACACTATGTGTATTATAGGTTGCAACTGCTCGGGTTAAGATTACTGGGCTTTAACAAGTTGACTCTGCATTTGTTCCACCCTTAACATCTTCTTCTTAATTTTTTTCCAGATTTTTGATGTACTCATCCTTCTCATTCAATTTAATTGAGTCATTAGAGTCTAAATCTACTGCTACTAAATCCTTTTCTTTATCAGACTAGTGTCTTGAGGGCTCAACGTCTTTAGCTGCTGCTAGGTTTTTAACCATATAGATATTCCTGACTGAATCTTGATCCATCAAAAGGTTGTCTGAATCTGGATCGAAGGCTTTCATAGCCTTCATCTTAAGAATCTCTAGGATGTCCTGGACTACCTCATCGATTGGTCTACCATCAATTGACTCAGCATTAATTGGTAAGTATCCTTTGTAATACATTATCTAGTCTAACTCCTCTCCATCTAGCTTGGCGAGAATATCTTGAAGTTTAATATCTTCTTTAGTGAGTTGCTCTGCTACTATATGATCAATATCTGGAATAATCCCCTCCCCTTTGACTGTTCCAGGGTCGGTAGTCGTGAGGGTGACATCCTCCATAGGGTGAGGGATATCTATCTTAACTAGTCATGAAGGATTTTGAAGACTGGGAACTCCAACATCAAGAAGAGTGGAATCCTCGCATCCTTCAATGGGGAGTCAGGGGGCATCAACTGGTAGTAGATCTGGACCATCACGAATCTGGCTCCCTGTAGATCTGTTCAATTGCTTTGGTATATACTACTTCTCAAGTGACATGGGCCTCTTGCCCTTAACAACTGTAGTCTTAAATCCTCAACAAACTCTTTAGATTTGACCATCACAGGGGCCAACTTCAACAATCTTGAAGGTGGGATCAGCGGTCTACCACTGAGAGGCTGACCCTTGCCAAATCTGGTTAAACTATCTCCTCCATCTTTGTAGATGGGAGATGAGGCACCCAATGATATCTATCCACCAAAATTGAAGTGGCAAGCTGCTTAACAAACTTTTTGTTTCTCCTTATTGGTTGAGAAGTCAAGTTCTTAGCTTCAGACTTCTCTTCTTTTAAGACTTCCTTCTTAAGCTTGTGTGAGATCACCCCCTTCAGATGTCTCATGTATTATTCTTTAGTTTGACCTGCTTGAGCAGCGTATGTGTGAATGATGTTCCTCAACATCTTTGTTCTTAGAGTCTGTTTCTCCTTCGAGGTCTTTTGGACAAAGTAGTCCACCGGGTAAGATGGAGAGCTGGTAATCCTGGAAACTCTCTCCTCCCTTGCAACAGCTACGAGGGGGTGAAAACATCACCATTTGAGGAGTGGAGAAGAGGTAGGAATGGGCAGTTCCTCAGCAGCCTCGGGTTCAACTAGACTTAAAGCTGAATGCTCGATCATCTTCCTTGTATTGGTTATTTTCTTCCTGACCCTCCTCAAGTAGTTCTTTCTGGCATTCCTATTGCCAAAGGGGGTTTCTTCACTAAAGGACCCCTTCTCAAATATAGAGTTGACCTCAGTATTAACTGTAGGCTTCTGTTCCTTATCCTTCCTGGAAGATATAATAGGTACAGGGGCGATAGCTACTTCTATTGTGGGAATGGGGGAGTAAGTCCTCGCCCCAACAACTATCTCTTCCAGGGGGATATCTTTGTCGCCCTCAGCAACGAGGTTGATTATGGTTCCCCCATCAACTAACACCTTCAAAGTTTTAAATCCCATTCTGAATTGGGTTGAATTGTTCAGAATCAACTCCTCAACATAAAGATCTCGATCAATTGAGAAGACTAACTTGCCAACCATTATCTCAGAAGATTGATTATCTAAGATTTGAAAAGAAAATATTTGAATTAGATCTCTTGAAATTTAATTTGAAAAGGATCTTACATTTTATCATATATTGAATTATAGGATCTATAATCCAGTATACGATGATAAAATATAAGAATTGATTTTTATTTGAAGGAAGCTTGAATTTTCGTTGTATATATTTGACTACAAGAAAATGTTATGAAGAACACATAGCAACGATGATCTAGATTTGATTTGAATAGATTTTGAAGAGTGATTTGAATTTTTTTGAAAGTTGAAAGATTTTCCTTGAATTTTGAAACTCAATACGTTTAATTTGCATTCAACATGAAATTTTACAAATTGAAAAGAAAAATCAAGAGATTTTGGCTCGACTCTCTTATCCCGCCGATTAATTCGGGGGTAAAATGACAAAACTCAAATTTAGATTTAAAATTTCATTGCATATGTTAAACTACAAGAGGATACTGTAGAAAACATATAGTAATGAGGATCGAAGTTGAATTGAGTGATTTTTGAAAAGATTTCAAATGTTTAAAAATTTGACAAAATTTTCTCAGATTTTGAGACTCAATACATTGAGTTTGCTTTCAACATAAATGTCTATAAAATTGAAGAAAAAATTTGGGGAAATTGACTAGACTCTTTCACTACACTAATAAGTTTAGAGTGAAATGTCAAAGTTTGGATTTTACTAAAGGGATTTGAATATTGATTTTGACTTTGAAAAGGATTGAATATGCATTGCATATGTTATGCTATAAGGGGGTGTTGTAGAAGAACATATGACAATTAGATTTGAACAATTTTGAAAGGAATTTTGAAAATTTGAAAATTTAACAAAATTTTCTCAAATTTATGGAACGTAATATGTCGAGTTTGCACTCATCATAAGGGTTTTCAAAATAAATGAGCAAATTCTAAGAAGTTGGCTTGAATCTTTCACCTTGATGAATGGTTTGGGAGTGAAATGTCGAAGACCAAATTTGATTAGAGAAGAAAATAGAATTTTGATTTTGAAGTTGAAGGGCCTTCAATAAATTATGAAACTTGACATGCTTAGGATTCATTTGAGCATGCAGGTTTACAACATTTATAAGAAGATCTTGAAATGTTTAGCTTGACTCTTTTGCTCTACCAATTAACTTAGAGGTAAAACGTCTAAGCCCAATTTTGATAGAGGTTTTCTCGCTCACCTCTCTTTTTTATGCAAGAGTCATAGGAACATTTAATTAAGTTTTGAGAAATTGGGGCCGATATTTAGAGCTGATCCTAATTGGCCCCTTGACTTATGTAGGATAAAATGAAGCTTGAAATTAAAATGTATTTATAGATTTAGACACTTTTTAAATTTGTATATAATATAATGCATCGTAGTTGACTCGATGAATGCTTAAATCAAATATAAAATAGTCTTAAAAAGGCTTAAAAATAATTTTTATCCTAGAGATTGCACAACATCCCCTTGAATGGACTTCACCTTATTAGGTTAGATGGCCTGCCAGATTCCGCTGCCAGGGAGGTGCCTAACAAGAAAGAGAAAGTAATAATATGAATGTATGAGAACCTCGACGATCCGAGCTAACTTCTTAAAGTCATTAGAGTTTCTATGTTATCTTAGATTTTTTTTAATTTTGTTAAAGTAAAAAAAATTTGAATCGGGGTTTCAAGCTAAATCAAAATTGACATGCAATTGAAAAAACTAAAAAAAGACATGCAATTTGTACTACAAAATCAATATAAATCAATCAATTAAATTAAATATTCAAATTGAATGTCCATGTGATAAATACCACTTAATATTACATCCCTGGGTCTGCAAAAAAAGAAAAGTGGCCGGGTACTACTGATAATAACCCAGATTCTACTCCTAAGACACAAGTGACTTTGAGAATAAGATTCTTCTCAGTCTTCACTTCTTCGTCCTTCTACAAGCTCCTTGAATTCGTCGGGTCCGGATGTCCAAGTAAAAAGAAACTTCTCCCCAAAGGGGTGTTTTCTTTTCTCCTTGGATATGTGAAAGTATCCTAACCTGAATCTCCAAATGAAGAGGAACTCTCCCCTAAGGAATGTTACCCTTCTCTTTAGATTATAGGTTGGATTACTACTATCCATCTCAAAATACTTTTACAACTCTTAATTATAACTCAAATTACATCAAACTATATTGAATAATAAAATAAAAATCTAAATTCAAACAACCTGTAAGGTTATCCTAGGCAATTAACATTTAAATAATCTCAAGCAGTTATATATATATATATATATATATATATATATATATATATATATATATATAATGCTCAAACCAGCCGCACTTGGCCATACTCTTTTAAAGGGAGACTTAACATTCTGAAGCACCTACAAAAAACTTAGTTTTTAAATCTTAATTTTACACCCCATTTTATTTTATGCCCTGTATAAGCATAACCACCTACATAAGATTATGTTAGCATTTAAATCATCCCTAATCTAAGAGTAAATCTGACGCCCATCATATTAATACACAGATTACAGAAATTAAATAAACAATCAAATCAATTTATACTAGTAACCAACATATAATGAAAACTTAGAAAGCCCGACACACAACGGAAAAGTAAACACTGCATAGCCTACGATTAAAATTGGTTGTCCTAGCAAATCAGCTAAAGCGTGTGAGGTAAGCTGTATGGTTTTGATATGTCTTATATAGGGTAGTTGGTTAGAGTTGTTTTGAAGCTCTGGTTGGTTGAAGGGTTCAGGAAAAAATTTAATTAAAGTTTAAGTATTAATTATTTAAAATTTATTTTAATATAAATTTTAAATGTTGAATGGCTACCACATTTATTTCTCATCAGGATCGTGAAGCTTATTTCATCTTCTTTAAGGCTAAGTTAATAGCCTCGTAGGTTCAAATAACCTAGTGGTAACTGGTATAATTAAGCGAATTGAATTGATTAAGGTTTAAAGATTGATAAATTTTAATTATAATTGATTGGCTGTAAGTTTTTAAAGTTGGATTAAGTTTTCTAAAATTTTAAATTAAATATTAATTTTTTGGAATTATTTGAATTATTTAAATGTATTAATTAAAGGATCAAATTTTTATTTTTAGACTGAGATTGATTTTTAAAAAGTTAGTATTTTTTTT
The DNA here is from genome assembly GCA_019925795.1 of Dendrobium chrysotoxum. NCBI lineage: Eukaryota > Viridiplantae > Streptophyta > Magnoliopsida > Asparagales > Orchidaceae > Dendrobium > Dendrobium chrysotoxum. The sequence goes on along the minus strand of CM034300.1, from coordinate 26,330,765 downwards.
AAATAATAGACATTAAGATGAGTCATTAGATCGTAAGTTTTCTAGATTTGGATTTTCTTATATTTATTTATGAATTTTTAAAGTTTTGACTTGATTTTGACTTAAAGTTAACCAAATTATTAACATTTTAAATTTGTCTTATTTCTGGTGGTTTGATATTTTTAATAAATATTAGACCCCAAATGAAGTCCAATGCCTTTGAGTTTGCTCAATTTGAAATTTTTTGGAATTAGTTATGATTTTTAAAGTTTGTTTATTTATTTGAATTTTTAAATTAGTTTAATTAAGGGGATTTAATGATTTGAATCGAAATGAATTCCAAACTTCTTTAAATCACCTCCAAAGGTCCAAAATGACCTAAGGAGGTGTTCTCAAGTATTTGAGAATTTTTTTCGAAGTCTTAATTATTTTTATATAATTAAATTAATTAAATATTAATTTTTATTTAAAATTAAATTAATTTTGAAATTAAATTCTAATCAAGGTGCTTTTATTTTTTTATTCAGGGTTGAATTCTAATCAGTTAGAGGTATTATATGTAATTTTTGGATTTAAATTTGATTTATTATAATTTTTAGAAGTTTTGATGCTTAATTAAATATTTAATCTTTAGTTAATTAATTAATGAGCTTAATGATTTTTAAAATCAGTGAGCAATTTTCTCAAGGTTGGAAATGTCACTAAGTTTAAATATTTAAATTTTCAAACCTATTAGACATGTATTTTATTTTCTAAAATTAATCTAATTTTTTTAGGCAAATATCCTTAATTTTTGTCTTTAAGGGTTCACTAGGTTAGGTAGGTTTGAATCAATGCCACTAACTCTTAAATAAATATATATGCATCACACAAATACAATCAATTGCTAAATCTAAGAAAGCCTAAGCTAAGTACAAGTGTATGCATCTGACATATGCAAAGAATAATAATAGTATAAAGAATGGATAATTATATTAGTGAACAATCTAGACATGATTGTTCACTAATCATCTCCCCATCAATTCAATTCATTCAAGTTTAATCTATGTTGAAAATTTCATGACTCACTCAAGGCTCTCAAAATTTAATATATATAATTTAAAAATTAATTATATATATATATAAGTAACTCAATTTTAAGATTTTTTAGAATAATTAAGATAATTTAAAATAATTTCAAAATAATTTTTGAAAATAACTTAATAATATAAAAATATTTTAGAATAAAAGTTTTTAATTTTTGAAAATTATTTAAGTCAAAAATTAATTAAATATTCAAATAATTAAATTATTAAATTATTTAAATTATATCAAATATCTTAAATTAATTTTAATTTTAAATTAAAATATCATAAAATAATTCACAAATTACTTAAAATATTTTAAAATAAAACTTTTAATTTTTAAAAAAATAATTTAATATTTAATTAGATATTAATTAAATAGTAAAATAATTAAATAATTAGAATTATTTAAAGTAAATTAAGTTTTTTAATTTTAAAATTTATTTTAAATTAAAGTATTTAAAATTTTAAAATATTTAATATATTATATGAATTTTTTTATTTAATTTGATTTTTTATTTTAAAATTTTCTAGTAATTAATGTATTTAAAAAAGAAAGAAAAACCCCTAAATATATAAGATATTATGGAGAAATCTAAAAATCGATAAGGAGAAGAATTTTAAAATTTGCACAACATTAAATTTCTGATGCAAAAAAAACTTTTTAAACTCATTTAAATCAACGAATAAATAAGATACGAATAATTGATTAGGTTCAATGTTCGTTCTAGAATACAGAAATATCAAATAGAATAATTATCACAAAAATTATTACATAAAAAAGCAAATAATTTCAAATTCAATAATTAAAATTATTAGTTAATGCATGAATTTTTTTAGGAATTATAGATATAGAGGAAAGAACTAAATGTAGTGTGGGCTTATTTTATGCTTCTTTATCAGCTAGAATTACGAATATAGCACATTTTTTCTGATTGAGCTCATTTTATGCCTCTTTTTAAATTTGGCAAGCTTTGTGCATCTTTTATGGTTGGACTTGTTTTGTGCTTCTTTTCAAATTTAGCGCACTTTGTACATCTTTTGATATTTTATTCTTTCCACAGCCAAAATAAGCAAATCTTAGCTTGCGTGATTATCTTCCAAATAAAAAAAAACTTTCTCGTATAAGGAAGATTAAACTACAAAATAAAATTAAATAGATAATAATAAAATCAACACATTGAACAAGAAAATAAAAGAAAATTAAGTCACAATTTTTGTAACAATTATAACTATAAGATAAATGTCTATTGAAACATAAAGATGATCTCCTCATCTAAATATAATTATAATTTGATTTAAAGTTTGAGTAAAAAAAATAAGAAAATAACATTATAATGCAAATAATTTAAAATTTTCATCATTTAAATCAACATTTTAGATTAGTCAATATTAACTCATAGATAATTTGAGAGGGAACAAAAAATCAACCAGATTTTTTTTATTTTTAATAAAATAACACTGACTCAAAACATAAAGAAAATACAACTAATTCAGAATAAAAGCATCTAAATTGAACATCATAAAAACTTCAATCAAACTAAAAACATCCAAAAAAAAATACAACCAAACTAATAGCCAGAAATCTTCATCTAGAGGAGGCTGTGGAGGACTGAACTGGGTAAAATAGTTATTGATGGTAGCTACTTGAGTATTGAGTGAATAAACCTGTCCTCTCACCCAGCTCATATCCTCATTGTATATAAAGTCATGCTGGTCCAAGCGAGTCTCAATATGATCAAATCATTAATCAATATGAGACTTTAGACGATCAAATCTCTAGATTAAATCTTGGTAGAATTGATGCTCAAGCCCAAGAACAGGAGCATGTGTAGGTGCTGGAGCAGGTGCATCTTCTTCACCAATTTCATCTCCCTCATCCCCCTGATCCCGATGGAAAAGAATGCGAAATGAAGCATCAGTAAAATAGATAGGCAGATTATTTGGGGGATCGAAATAAATAAGATTGTATTTCTTCTCAAGAATATTGGCAATCAAGTATCCTAAGGCCATATTCTTCTTCCTTCTAGTGGCAAAGAGTTTGATGTCAGAAAGATTATTGATGTAATCTAGAATCAACTGGACTTCATCAATCGGAGTGTTTGACATTATGAAGTATGTAACGATAGAAAGCAAAGGAGTGATATTGATTCGATCACCAACTTCATGAATAATGAAAGTTCTTAAGACATGCTGGATGATTCTGACATTTTGATTCAAAGTATGAATAAGGGGCAAGTGTTGGATTGAAGGCATACCCCTAAGAGTTTGATTTACTTCAGACCAATCAAAATCACTTCTTGAAATCATAGAATGTGCCCTTACTCCTTCAGTTCTAAGATGCAGAAATGTGTCCAAATCCTCCTTAGTGATTTTTATTCTTTGGTGGAAGACATAATAGGACATTATAGTTTGATTCTCTCATTCTCATATTTGCAAGAAAATAGTAAAAAGTGTTAGAGTGAAATGCATAAATCAAAGTGAGAATGAATGAAAACTAAGTAAAGTTAAACAGAGGCATAATTGCAAAATTTATGTCTTCTTGAATAAAAAAACGGGAAGGAGTAATCTTTGCTTGAGCAAACCGATCATAGGCTTGTTCGTTTTCTCTTGAAAGAAAATTATCATCTCGTTCAGTATGAGATGAACTCCCTTTGGTCTGACATGCTCACTTGCTGTCACTTGCCATTTGAAAAGGATTGAACACAAGGATTGAAAAGGGCTGAATGTGGAATAGATTGTGAAGAAATTCAAAGAACTTCTAATTTATAGAAATCAGACGATTTCATACAGTATGAAATTGGGTTCGTATGTACAAATATAAACCGTCAAAAACAGTTATTGCAGCAAAATGACTTTTCGTAAAGTTGCCTTCCGGATGAGTCGTTTTGTAAAACCTTTAACCAAAATTGATCGTACAAATGAAACAGACGAATATGTGTTCATCCGGGATAATGTTCGAACAGTAACCGTTCTAAGCCTTAAGTTAATTCGTTCTCGGAATGTCCGCCATGTTCGTACAGATGAATTATTGATGCTTCGTACAGACGATAAGGTGTTAGTACTGTACGATTACCATAAAAAGATATCAAATTTTCGTCTGTCCAACTCAAAAAAGAAATCATGTAAAATTTAGAGAATTCGTACGGTACAAAAGTGATTCATACAGTACGAATGGAAATGGAATTTTAGATTTGCACATGATGATCAAGATACTTTTTTAAAACAAATCAAACAAGATTCATAAAATACAAAAAAATAATAAAAAGAAAAATCAAAGACACAATAGAGAAGTACAAATAGAACAAACCAAAAATAGAGAACAAAACACAAACAACCAAATAAAAAAAAAACAATATACAATCATAAACATAAAAGAAATACAACACAATTGCATTTTACAGAATTACAATTTTCAACCATGAATATCAATAACATCCAATCTGGTTCTTAAGGTGCTGAAAGTTTTAAAAACCAATAGTTTTGTGAAAATATCTGTATGTTTATTTTCACTAGTTACATGATGTAGCTCAATTTCTCTTTTAGTGACATGGTTCCTAAAGAAATGATATCTTATGTCTATATGCTTAGTCCTTGAGTGTTGGATTAGATTATTTGAAATACAAATGTCACTTGTTTTATCACAGAAAATTGGAATAGTACCAACTGAAAAACTTAAATCCATAAGTTATTGTTTTAATCAAAGAACATGTGCAACACAACTTCCTAAGGCTATATATTCTGCTTCAGTAGTAGAAAGAACTATTGAATTCTATTTTCTACTAGACCAGAAAACTAAACAGTTTCCAATGAATTGATAAGTTCTAGAAGTACTTTTTCGATCAACCCTACATCATGCAAAATCTGAATCAGAATATCCAATTATTTCAAAAGAAGTGTTGTTCATATGATAACAAATCTCTAAGTTTTGAGTTCCCAAAAGATATCTCAGAATTCTTTTAAGAGCAGTAAAATGGGATTCTTTTGGATCAGCTTGAAATCTAGCACAAAGGTAAACACTAAATATGATATCAGATCTGCTAGTAGTTAAATAAAGTAATGATCCAATTATCCCTCTAAATTTTTTTTTATCAATAGATTTGCCTTTAGAGTCCTTATCTAATTGAATTGAGGAACTTATTGGTGTACTTATTGATTTAGCTTTATCCATTTCATACTTCTTAAGGATGTCCTTAATGTATTTTGACTGACTAAGAAATGTGCCATCCTCTTTCTGCTTTATGCTAAAATTAAGAAAGTAACTCAAATCTCTCATCAAACTCATTTCAAATTCCTTACTTATTATTTTTGAAAAATCATCATAAAGATTTTTATTAGAGGATCCAAATAAGATATCATCAATATATATTTGAATAATGAAAATGCTATCTCCTACTCTTTTTAAGAAGAGAGTAGTGTCCACACTCCTTTTAACAAAAGATCTTTCTAGTAAAAATATGCTTAGCCTTTCATACAATGCCTTAGGTGCATGTTTTAATCCATACAATACCTTCTTCAATTTAAACACTTGATTAGAAAATTGTGAATTTTTAAAATCTGGAGGTTGCTCAACATAAACATTATCTTTTATCAACCCATTAAGAAAGGTACTTTTAATATCCATTTGAAATAATTTAAATCCTTTAAAACAAACAAAGGCTAGAAAAATCCTTATTATTTCAAGTCTAACTACATGGGCAAATGTCTCCTCAAAATCAATTCCTTCTATTTGATTATACCCCTTGGCCACCAATCTTATCTTATTTCTAACCAATACACCTAAATCATTCATCTTATTTTTGAAAACCCACTTAGTTCCAATAATATTTTGATTTTTAGGTCTTTGTACTAAGTCCCGAATATTATTTTTAACAAATTAATTCAACTCTTCTTGCATAACTAGAATCCAAAATTCATTAGAAAGTGCTTAATTTATATTAGTGGGTTCAATCATTGAAATAAATACTGAGTGGTTCACTTCTTTATTAAGTTCATGCCTAGTTCTAACACCTTCGTTCGGGTCTCCTAAAATCAATTCTTTAGGATGACTTTTAGAATATTTACATTTTTTAGGCAATGTATTTTCTGTTCCAACCCTTTCTTCAAGATTTGTATTTTTAATTCCTTGGATAATTTTTTTAACATGTTCTTTTTCCACCCTAGACCCATCAGAAATATCAGATTCATCAAAAACTATGTAAGTGGTCTCTACTATTGCCAATGTTCTTTTGTTAAAAATTCTATAGGATTTGCCAACACTTAAATATCCCAAAAATATTTTCTCATCAGATTTATGATCAAATTTTTCTAAAAGAGTTTTACATTGTTATGAATGAACACTTTACATTCAAAGACATGTAGATGTTAGAGGTTGGGTGTCCTTCCCTTAAGAAGTTCGTAGGATGTCTTATTCAACTTAGATCTAATGTTCATCATATTCAAAATATAACAAGCTATATTAACCGCTTTAGCCCAAAAATATTTAGGAAGTGAATATTCAGCCAACATGGCTCTAGCAGCTTCTATCAAAATTTTATTCTTTCTTTCAATAATCTCATTATGTTAAGTGGTCCTAAGAGTTGAAAAGTTGTGATCTATCCCTTGCTCTTTACAAAAAACTTTTGATTTTTTATTTTCAAATTCTCCACCGTGGCCACTATAAATTGCAAGAATTTCACAACCTAACTTCCTTTGAATCAAAGTAGAAAAAATTTTAAACTCATCAAATGATTCACTCTTATGAGATAATAATCTAATCCAAGTGAATCTTAAATAATCATCAATAATTACATACCCAAAAAACTTTCTCTCCTAGATTTACAGTGCTAACATGTCCAAAAAGATTCATGTGAAGATCTTTTAGGGATTTGCTAGCCCTAAGATCTTTAATTAAATGAAAGGAGGACTTGACTTGTTTCTCTAATTGACACGCATCACATAGATGATCCTTAGTGAAGTCTAATTTGGGTATGCTTCTAACCAATTCCTTTTGGATAATCTTCCTAAGATTTTTTATGCTTGCATGACAATGTCTTCTGTCATAACTCAGATTCATCAGTAATAGTTTTTAGGCAAAAAGTATTAAAAGATTTAACATAATTTAAATCAAGCATGTAAACATAATTTACCATATCTCTAAGCAACACATCTCCTCCATTTTGACTTATAATGCAGCTTATAGGCAAAAATTTTAAGTTAAAACCTTATCACAAACCTAACTAATACTTAACAAGTTATGTTTTAAGCCTTCAACCAATAAAATATTTTTAATCAAAAATTCTTCGTGTTACCAATCATATATGATCTTACCACTCTCCTAGTGGTGTTATTTTGAAGTATCACTTTGCCTCCAGTCCTGACCTCCAGCAATATAAATTGATTTGCATCTCACAAGGGCTCGTATGATAGCGTTTCTATAAAATTATCAAATATTAGGCTTGGGAACCCAAATAAATTTGGGTTCACCTCTTGACAATGATAATCTTGATGAATGTTTGATATACTGCGATTGATGTATCTTAAGTCTCAACACTAAATGTATTCTACTATGAATAGTACAAGTGCGAAAAATATGCCCCAACAGTCCACATGAAAAATTTAACACTAGGAAAAATGTTTACTAATTTATATGAGTTATAATGTATTTTCCTATATTTTGAACTTGTATGCTTTTTGTTAGGATTGTAAAATTATTCAAGTGTAGGAGCTAATTTATTTTCCTTCAAAGCCTTTAATTTTATTTGAAGATATGAATTTACATTTTCCAAAATTAAATTTTCAATCTTCAAATTATGTTCCCTTTGATTAGATTCACCCATAAAAACTTTAAAATCATTTTCAAGCTCACTATAAGACATTTTTAATAGTTCATGCTTCTTATTCAAATCATCAAATTCACCTAGCAAAATCATGTGATTGATATCTATATCTACATAATCATTCCTCAAATTTTCATACTCTTTTTGTAAATTCAAATACTCGATACTGAGATTAGCATGCAATTTTTGAGTTTCCTATATGCATTATAAATTTTCTCAAAAATTTTAAATAATTCATTGTAAGATAGGTCACATACCTCCTCTTAATCTGAAGAATCAAATTTATTTATCATTAAACACAAATTTGTAACCTCCTCTTCTGCTTCTATTTTTGAAGAATCTGAAGCTTAGTCAGCCAGAAAACTCTTTGCATTCTTCTCTTGCCCTTCCTAATGCTAGTTTTCTCCTCAACTTTCTTCTTGTTAGGATTAGCTTTGAGATTTGGGCACTCAGTCTTTATATGTTCAGGCTTTTTGCATTTATAACAAATGGCTTCATTAGAAACTTTTGGATTCTTATTGAACTTACCTTTGTTCCAATGCTAACGTCTTCGTTGCTTTCTCTTAAGAAAACTTTTGAATTGTTTAGTCATAAGTGAATCTTCTTCATCCTCAGGTATTGATTGATCACTCTCTGAATCACCAACTTTCAAAGCTATATTTTCCTCTTTCCATTTGTCACATGCATCAATCTGTCTTTGATTCACTCCTTGCTCGTAAGCAATCAGTGATCCAAGCATATTGTTAATAGAATATACATTCAGATCTTTAGACTCAGTTATGACAATTATCTTTGCATCATAAGAAGTAGGTAACAACGTAAAATTTTACTAACTCTTTTTTGAATTTGTATGTTTTCTACCTAAAGCATGCAATGAGGAAACAATCTGAGTAAATTTTGTATACATATCAGAAATTGACTCATTTGATTTCATGTGAAATAGTTCATAATCATGTAAGAAAATGTTCAACCTAGATTGTTTTACCTCGTTTGTCCCTTCATAAGTTATGCAAAATCTATCCCAGATTTTTTTCTAGTTTTGCAAGTAGAAACATGCATATAATCCTTAGATTTAAAAGCACAAAAAAAACTATTCAAACATTTAGCATTTAACTGTGATAATTCTTTTTCTTCTAAAGTTCATTCAGCAAATGGTGTTTCAATTCTAATGCCATCAACAATTCTAATAGGTCTGGTGTAACCTTCCTGTACTAATATCCACATGTAATAGTCAAGTGATTGCAGAAAAGTAGACATGTGAGTTTTCAAAAAATTAAAAAGAATATTTTCCATTAAATGTGGTCTAGTGATCGAATATCCTTTAGGAGTATTCCAATTTTTAAAATTAGCCATGATCATTTTTCAAAAAGTAGTCTAAACTTTAATTTTTGAAATTGGCTCTGATACCACTTGAAAGTTCGTGTTAGTCGTTAGACCTTTTAAAACTATTCCAAGGCTAACCGAGAGGGGGGGGGGGGGGGGGGGCGTGAATTGGTTATTTAAAAAATTTCTTAGATTTTTGAAAACCTTTTTTAAAAAAAAAATTAAATCAATAATCCTGAAATATGCAATTATTTAAAAAAATGATTATCACAGGATTTTTTAACTATAAAATTTTAAATGCAGAAAATAAAAATGAGGGAAAAATAAACAACAAAAGAAGAACACTAAATTTTATAGTAGTTTGGTAAAACTTGACCTACATCAACTCCTTGGAGACTCCTTTTCCAGGTATTGCATTAAACAATAGTAACTCTCCTTTTGCCCCCACAGTAAGGCGGAGAAGCCCTTACAAACTCTCTTCCACTAACCTGGTGCGGCAGAGTATCGTCGCCTTTTATACTCTCCAAGTGATGGCAGCATACCGTCACGTCTTTTTCACCCTCCTGGTGAAGGCAGATTACCATCACATCCTTTTTTCACCCTCCTGGTGAAAGCAGAGTACCGTCACGTCCTTTTTCACCCACCTAGTGAATGCAGATTACCTTGATCCAATGTTGAAAATCTTCTCCCGAGAACCTCCAAAGAAAATGGGCAGAAACTGAAAGAAGACAAAGAGATCCTCACTTTAAGCAATCATGTGAATCCCTCACAACTCCCTTTCATTAGATCTCTCGCTCTTCACTCTCAAAATTTCTCCCAAACACACTCTCTATGATCTCTCTCAAGAGAAATTCGCAGCCAAAAGATATTAAGATAGTTTCTAGGACTCTTTATATAGACAAGACATAAAAAATCATCCAAAAATTAAAAATTTCAAGTGAATCAACTTACATTCGTACTGTACGATCGTAGATTGTCTAGTACGAAAGTTAAGAAAATCAGGGCTTCATTTAGTACGAACTTGGACGAACTTTATTTTGTACACTGTCAGTCGTCTGTACAAATGAAGATCGTACTGTACGAACAGTTCAAAAATAAATGAGTTTGTTTGGTATGATCTAGTATGAACTTAATTTCGTACTCTATCAGTTGTCTGTACGAATTCAGACCGTACTGTACGAACAGTTCAAAAATAAATGAGTTTGTTTGATACGATCTAGTACGAACCTAATTTCATACTCTGTCCGTCATCTGTATGAATTCAAATTGTACTGTACGAACAGTTCAAAAATAATTGAGTTCGTTTGGTACGATCTTGTACAAATCTAATTTCTTACTCTGTTAGTCGTCTGTACGACTTAATATCGTACAGTATGAACATTTAAAAATTCAAGCCATGATTTGATTAACTGCATTCTGGAGGAAAACTATGTCAAATCGTATAGTACGATTAGCTATCGTACAGTACAATCAGTCATAAAAAAATTTATCACTCTCCCCCTGTGTGTACACGATTACTCAATTATAATCACGTTTGCTCAGACTCAAAAAATAAAAATAAAGATATATAGACTCTATTGCATGAAATCTTATTCTACTATGTCTTGAAGTCTTCAGCACTCTGGAGTAGTATATGATTTTTTTGAAATGTTAGTACACACATAAACAAACAGAAATATCTAATATATACTAGGAGAAATAATAAAATCATCAGAACAATAATATATTTGTTATAATCAAAAATCACAATCTCAATCTTGATTCTTGAGTTGCAACAAAGCAATCTTTTGAAATCTTTTTCAAAAGAGACTTTGGATGTTGAAGAAACTCTGAGGGAGATCTTTTCTTGAGAGCTTTGGGGTTAGAGAGGAAGAAGAAGGTGAGGGAGAAGTAGTGTGAGGGGTTTCACACGGTTGCTCCAAGCAAGCTTCCTCCTGTGGCCTTAGAGAGTTCTTGAAGATTCTCTTGGAAGAGAAGCTTCAAAGTTAAGAGTCTAGGGTTCTCTGCCTTCAACAGGAGGGTGAAAAATGATTGTGGTTCTCTGCCATCACCAAGAGGGTGAAGAAGGATTCCAGATTCTATGCATTCTCCAGGAGGGAAAAAAAGGATTGAATGTCCGCTGCTTAAAATGATTAAGAATAATTTAAAAATAATAAATAATTTAGCTAAGATTTATACTTAAAATAATTAATATTATGATGTTGAAAGTTGGACATTGATGTCATGTTAGGCATCAAGAGATGAGACAACAATGCTCTGGACAGTTGGGTATTGTTGTGTAATGTGATCGGACATTAATGTCAAGACGATGCCGATCTTCAATCTCAAGATGACGTCTGTCATTGATATTATTATTTTATTGGACAAAGATGAGATGCCGAGATAGAACAGAAACATAATTGTGGGTGTGAAATTGTCGGCACTAAACGTGAATGTCAGCACTATATCAAATTTTAATTTTGAGGTGATTTTGAACTATTGATGTTGTAATGGCTTTGATTCTTGATATTGAGATGGCATCAAATGTTGTTGTGAAACCTTAGCCGCAAACGACAAGAGAAATGAAAATGAAAATCTTCAAGAAATAAGATATTGAGTGCAAGCAATTGATTTATGACTTTGAAGAGAAAATAAAAAATTTAGTTTTATTTTTTACTAAATAAAAATTTAAGATACAATAATTTATATTTAAAAAATACACAATATTTTAGACACGTGTCCAATTTATTTTTAATTTTTTTTAATTAGACCAATCTTTAGCATATCTAACACGTGTCTGATTAATGTCGGAGACATGTCGAATGCATGAAGAAAACTATTTCAGACAAGTGTCATGTTTGATATGTGTTAAACATTGCATAAGTCTTTGAGAAGTATCAGTGCATCATAAAAGCTAACTATATCCTCTTGAGATTTATAATATTTTTTGTTATACTAATTATTAGGCTTTTACAGAAAAATTTTTTAACCCTCATTTAATAATTTATCATAATAGCATTTTTTATGTTGCCTTCACCTTTAGCTATATTCATGTTATATTCGCTTCTAATGCATCTAATTTGATCAAGATCTTTTAACTCTTTTATCTCTCATCTCTAGTACGTTTCATTCTATTCTTACATGATATTAAATCAATTATACAAATCATCTAATTACATCAACCAACCAAAAACAAGTTCATCATATTTTCGTCACATTCCCACATCAATATATGCTCGTAAAGTCATGGTTAAACATATTTTTCATATGAAGCCATGCTCATAACTCAACATGTGCTCACAGGTACAAACTAGAAATTTTTTAAATATATCTTTCTTATAAATCAGAACTGTTTAAAAAAAAAAAAACAAGCAAGAAAAAAAGGGAACCAAACAAGACCTTAATTTGGCAAATAACAGAACCTTAATGTGAGAAGCATCTATCAATTAGAAGAGTTTACATCACCGTCATGGACATAATTTGGCGAGCAAGACCTGGATCTTGCTGAAGTAATTCCCTTATGTTGTTTTCCACCTCTGCAAGCTGTTTCTCCAGGTATTCTTTTGAAGTCTAAATCAAAAACCAGATCAAAATAATGTTACTCAAAAGTTTAATAAAGGTGTTTTGCACTTTAATCATTACACTAATAATCATTATCAAGGTGAATGACTGAACTGTAATCTTACAAATGGGTAAAACATTATAGAGAGATGCCTTTATAATATTGCACCTCAACACTAGTTATTAGCAGAACTAAATTTGCATTTTAATGATCATATCAAGATGCTAAGTCCATCAGTTTATCATGTATCATTGCGGTGCCTGTACTAAAATTTTTCATGGTACTAAATGCAACTTAACAAAGATAAATATATGAATACCTGCAAAGATGTTATAGCAGCTTCACTATCATCAAGCCTCTGCTTTTGCTCCACCACCATGACCGATTTTGGCTCCAGAACAAACCTGGCCATCATCAAAAGAAATACTTGAATATAGATGCATTTACCTACCTAAGATCACCAGCAAATGAAATAAGATTTTCTTGATAAGGGAATTTCTCGTTGATGTCTCACAGTTTTCCTGCAACAGTAACAAAAGTTCAATTAGGAAACAATGTTAATTTGCACAATGGATACACTAAAAAAACATGCATATTAGTGTGAAATATTTATTGTTGTACTTTACAGAAATAAGAAAACAAGACACAGGGAAACAATGATGTTGCTAATAAATTTACTAACTTGCCAAAACCTGAAATGACTCAATAATATTAAGCATTCCTGGATCATTATGCTGATGCAGCTCCAAGTGCAATTTAGATATCTCTACCGAGCTGATCATATAATTCTGTGTCATTGCTGATATCCTACGGATGCTGATCTTCATTTGGGGTAACATAAACCTTGGTGTTGAGCATACTTATTCTAGAGCATCGAGACACCTTGAATGAATGAAAGTACTTGGAATTTATGACACAATGGTGTACTGCTGATCTACTGGCAGAATTTAATGGCAATGGAATATAGCCTTGAAAACCAAACTCTATTGCAAGTTGATTTTCGGGATGAAGTTTTAATGTTACCAACTACTTTTGGGAAATATGATAGGAAATACTTGTAGATCTCAAGTATTTCTATCAAAAGAGACAAAAATCAGCGAACAAACTCACAAAACCCGAGAGAGAATCACACCAAATAGTAATTTTATTGTAAGAATCAAACTAACGGAAAGAAAAATCAAAGAAAGATACAATTGATCCTCAATTCGAGAGGAGGATCAATCTCTTCCAATCTCTAGACAATGAATCTAGAGCCCAAGACACCAAGAAGAAAAACCCAAGAGAACTCAATAATCAAAACATAACCCTAACCCTAATTCCCTCATCCTACTTAAAGCATACAATTAATTAATCAAGCCACAATTACTATAAAGCCCTTGCAACCCCCTCCTTTCCCTCCAAGGTGTTTGAATTTGAACTCTTAGTGGACCCCACTCTTCTCCCTCTCTCTTTACCGCCGCCCCTCCTAGAGTAAACAAGAATAGGTCCACTAGGGACCGGTTGTAGTTGGATGGGTCCACTAGGGACCGGTCTAACAAAATACTCCCAGGGCAAGCAACTAATAGCATCATACTACTAGAATTTATTGAAACTACCTCAAGAAAAGAAGAATACCTTAGCTTTTAGTTTTTTGAAACAATGGCACCAATATGTTTGATTTTATGCAGAAAACCGATCATTAAAACATAGATAAAGCTAAAATGAGCCAAAATAAAGCATTTATAATAATCATCCCACTACACATAATGAGATAAAATGAGTATGTTTTAAAATGTATAAACATTCTGTAATTAACCATAGGGGCTTGCCCCTATAAGGCATTTGTACCCCAGAATAAAATAAACCCCGTTCAACCAAATATTGAACGGGGGAATCTCAGTTAAATTGTAGATTTTATCATTGAATCCATAAGAAAATGATATATTTATCCTTTGGGGTAAAATATCATCATTCTTATGCCGTATTAAATCATAAAGTATGCAATCCGTTAGAGGACAAAAAAAATTCTCCAACAGACTTTCTGGCGACTCCGCTGGGGAGGATGCCTCTTTTCATCTGAACTAGTGGTTTTCAATTTAGTCACTTTAAATTATGGCTAAAATAGCATTTGAAAAGTCAATTCAGTATTGTAGGCCTCTCCCATCTCCAATTTTAGGTTGAGTGATATCAATACAGGCAAATGTCAAGATGAACTTTTCAAAATTTAATGAGAAAGATGAAATTTGATTTTCCCAAATCAATTATTTTCAACAAATTCATATTTCCAAATATCTAATTTTAAAATCTTCCCCCACACCATAATTGTGGTGGTTGTATAATCTACAACCAAACAATCTTAAGTGGTGTGGGATTTCAAACTCTATCAAATCCATTCATCCCTTAAAAATCCGGGTCACAATTATGGGCAGCCAGTGATTGAAGTCGGTGGTCAGAAAACCCAGAAAAAAAGTGCAGTGATTAGTTGATGTTATGATAATTGGATTCAAGGAAAATTCAGCGGAAAGTTTGATTCAAGAAATGTTGGTTTTGAGGAAGACTCTGAAAGTGATCTATCTGAGGATCCAATAAGTCAGAAATGGAAGGAAGATTAGTCTTTAAGTTTGGAGACCACATGCAGTTGTCTTTTGATCAATCCCGCTTTGCTCCTGGGGACATGATCAAGTTCGGGCAAGGATTTGAGGATATGGAGGTCCTTTTTCAGGGTTCTACACCCTCTGAAGCTAGGACTCTTGAAAATTAACCTTCATCTGAAAAGAAGGTTTTGGAGATAAACTTGTCTGCTAGGGAGAGGTCACCCACTCAAGGCAATAAGAAGAGGGTGGCTGAGCTGTCTCCAAAAGCTCTAGCCTCTCGATCTTCTGTTTTCAATAGCTTGACATTCCCTAAGGTTCTGAAGTCAGATGTGAGACAAACAGCATAGACTCCACTGTTGCCTAAGAAAAAATCTGTTGAGAAAGAATATAAGCTAGTTCAACCACTAGCAATTGTCCCGAGTGTTCCACAGTCTGAGAGTTTGTTTCAGTCTAGTCAGTATGAGGAAGGGGGCAATTTTGCTTATGTTCTGACTAGATCCCAAAAAAGAAACATGTATAGGAGGTTTCGAAAGAGGATGGAAAAGGAAGGGAAAGCTGAACTAGAGGTTGAGATGATGGAGCTCTCTCCTCTTGCTGAGGGAAGTAGGTTTTACCTTCTTTCTGTGTCTAGGGGCGAGGAAGATGTTAGGAAGATTGCTGCATTATCCCCTAGGCCCCCACTTAGAGTTTCCAAAAGTACTCCTAAATAGAGGAGGAAAAAGTGGGAAAATGATATAAGGAGAAATTTTCAAAGGGTAGCTGATACCTATTTTATGGTGGGCTAGAATCGGTCTGCGAAGAACTAGGGCCAAGTCACCAACCTTGAAAGTCCTAGGACGGACCAATTTGTCATGAGCATGACCCATGCGGGCTTGGTACAACTCGAGGTTCTGCTGAGCATGCAAACGCTTCTCATCTAAACCATAAAGTTCCTCCAACCTCAGTTGGATATTTTGTTCACTTGTAATCTCATTATTTATTGCAATTATAAGAAATGGGAGTTGTACCTCCAAAGGGAGAACCGTCTCCGCTCCATAGACCAGAGCAAACGGGGTGGCCTGTGTTGGAGTTCTGTATGTGGTCCGATAGGCCCACAACGCCTCAACCAACTTTTCATGCCATTGACGTTTGTTTTCATCTAAAATTTTCTTTAGCAATTGAACTAATGTCTTGTTGAATGTTTCAGCCAATCCATTAGCTCGAGGATAGTATATCGTACTATACCTCCAATCAATGTTATGCTTGTTAACAAATTGGTTAAGCTTAATACTTTTAAAAGCAAGACCATTATCGAATGTGATTCGACGTGGAACACCGAATCTGTATACGATATGGTCCTTCAAAAACTACAGTACATGGCTAGTTTTGACTTCTCTCAGCGGTATAGCTTCGGCCCACTTTGAGAAATAATCGGTTGCAGCAAGAATAAATCTATGACCCTTAGAAGAAGGAGGGTCAATAGGCCCAACAATATCAGTTCCCAAGCTTTCAAAAGGCCAAGAGGCTATTGTTGGATGCAAAACATTTAGTGGTTGATGCAAAACTACCCCACGTACTTGACATTGGTGATATTTTCGTGCTACTTCAATACAATCTTTGATCATTAAAGGCCAATAGTACTCAAGCCTTTTAATTTTTAATTTCATTTTGGGGCCCGATTGGTGGGCGCCACACAACCCCTCATGTACCTCGATCACTATCTTGTGGGCTTCATCTTTTGCGAGACATCGCAACCACATTTGGTCAAATAACCGCCGGTACAAGGTGTTGTTAGTTAGAAAAAAGGAAAGTGCTCTTTTCTTTATTTGGTGAGCAACAGACTTCTCCTTTGGGAGTTTACCGTTTTGGAGATATTCAATGAAAGGTTGGCACCAATCATCCTCATCATCTACCACAAACGAAAACCCGCCAGATGAAGAAGGTTCATTCAACATCTCAAAGTCAATAGCAGACAAAATTTGGCGATTTTAAACTTCTATTTGGACTGAGACCTTTTCAGGAGGTTCCACTTGGTTGTAAGTGCCATGTCAGCGTTCTATTTGGACTGAGTCTTTTTAAGCCAATGAAAAAATTAATCGAAGCTAGTTTTATTCGAGAGGAAAAATACCCCTCTTGGTTGGCTAGTGTTGTAGGTCTCCCTTCTACTTTGCAACCTCCAAGTTGCATTTCATCATATACGCTCTACAAACTAAGATTGTAGAGAAATCCTTTCCTTTATACAACCCAAAAGTTGTATAAAGCTCTCTTTCATTCAATCCTTGTTTAATGAATTAAACCTATAAAAATCATCAATTTATTGAACCGAAAGCAACAAGTAGTTTCATTCCAAACATAAAACTCAAAAGTTCTATCTCCCTCCATCTTTCCAACCCAAGTTGGAAGGATGCAACGAACCCTTCGAACATCAAAATATTCAAAGGCATTCATGAGTTTGCAACCCATAAGTTGCATATTCCCCCAACTCTTCTCCAACTTTCAAATCATAGGAGATTTCCCCTCTTTTTAGCTCCAAAAATTAAAGGGAGTTCTCCAACATTTAACCCAAAAGTTAAATGTCGGATCCCTATATTCTCTTCTTAGCTCCAAAAAGTTAAGGAGAATCTTCCAACACTTAGTTCCAAAGCTAGGTGTTGGACACCTCTTCTTCCTCTTCTTTAGCCTGAAAGCTAAAAGAGATATCCTTTTTCTCCTCTTAGCTCCAAAAGCTAGGGAGAACTCTCCAACATCTGGCTCAAAGCTGTATGTTAGACATCCTTTTCTTAGACCCAAACTCTAAGTGGAATATCTTTAGTGTGACATACCACACAAGCCTCATAAACTTAGGTGCACAGCCCCTTAAGCATGCTAGGACTAGGATTTTTCTTTGTGTGAGCATGTGGTTGATGCTGTGGTGTGATTGCCCTTGGATTGTCTGCGTGTGGGCACTTGCCCTTAAATGGTTAGCATAAGAATATATACATGCTTTCTTATGCAGGTGGCCATGTCCAAGAAGGGGTAAAATAAAAAAATAAATCATGATTATCTTAACACTGTTTGTTTGCAGACGCTGCTTAAAACTCCCCAAGAGACATAACCAATAGGGTAGAAGCAGGTGCTTGACACTCTAAGTGCTAGGCAAATTTTGTATGTAATGTGATATATTATATAAACTATCTTCTGACTCTGTCTTGCAAGCTTGAGTCTTTTTCTTTTAAAAATGTATTTGATAGAATTAGAACTTGTATGAAACTTGTGGGGGTTTGGATCAAAAGAAAAAGAGGTGGATCAAGAAGGATATACTTCTTAGAGGTAAAACCCAAAGATCCACTGGAAGATAAAGCTTGAAGACCCCATAAGTAAAGTCTGTAAAATTAACTGGGTTGTATAATGGCAGGCAACTCAGCTGCCAAAACTGTTTGTAATAATTGGGACATTACTTACACTACTGTTTTGGTTTATTTATAAGCATATGTTGATTGTTTACTGGGTGAGCAATAGAAAAGCATGCATTTTTCCTAGGTTTCTTCACTTGTTAGTTTAGGTGTGGCCTGAACTTTGATGCGGTAGGCTCTTAGGATAAAATAAATTTTCTATCCATCAAAATGTAAACAATCTAAAAAAAGAAATTAGGCTCCATGATTTTTTTAATAAAAGAAACTTCCATGACTCTCTTTCAAAGAGTCAAGTTTTCAAAATTTAAATTGATCATGCATGGCTTAAAAGAATCTCATGTAGAAAGCCTTCACTTAGGATCAAATAACAAAAAAAAAATCTGCATCTATGAGTCAGCATTCTGCATATCCTACATAACTAGGCATCTTGGCCTCAAAGCCAAGTTGTAAGCCCTATTTCCTAAATAAAAATAGCCTTCCACTCTTCATATGCATTGAGACCGGAAAAGGAGTTCTCCAACATTTAACCCAAAAGTTAAATGTCGGATCCCTATATTCTCTTCTTAGCTCCAAAAAGCTAAGGAGGATATTCCAACACTTAGTTCCAAAGCTAGGTGTTGGACACCTCTTCTTTAGCCTCAAAGCTAAAAGAGGTATTCTTTTTCTCCTCTTAGCTCCAAAAGCTAGGGAGAACTTTCCAACATCTGACCCAAAGCTGTATGCTGGATATCATTTTCTTAGACCCAAACTCTAAGTAGAATACCTTTAGTGTGACATACCACACAAGCCTCACACACTTAGGTACACAGCCCCTTAGGCATGCTAGGACTAGAATTTTTCTTTGTGTGCGCATATGGTTGATGCTGTGGTGTGATTGCCCTTAGAATGTCTGCGTGTGGGCACTTTCCCTTAAGTGGTTAACATAGGAATATATACATGCTTTCTTGTGCATGTAGCCGTGTCCAAGAGGGGGTAAAATAAAAAAAATAAATCATAATTAACTTAACGCTGTTTGCTTGCAGGCGCTGCTTAAAACTCTCCAAGAGATATGGCTAATAGGGTAGAAGCAGGTGCTTGGCACTCTAAGTGCTAGGTAAATTTTGGATGTGATGTGATATATTATATAAACTGTCTTCTGACTCTGTCTTGCATGTTTGACTCTTTTTCTTTTAAAAATGTATTTGATAGAATTAGGACTTGTATGAAACATGTGGGGGTTTAGATCAAAAGAAGAAGAGGTGGATCAAGAAGGATGTACTTCTTAGAGGTGAAGCTCAAAGATCTACCTGGAAGATAAAGCTTGAAGACCCCACAAGTAAAGTCTGTAAAATTAACTGAGTTATATAATGACAGGCAACTCAGCTGTCAAAACTGTTTGTAATAATTATGACATTACTTGCACTACTGTTTTGATTTTTTTATAAGCATATGTTGATTGTTTACTGGATGCGCAATAGAAAAGCATGCCTTTTTCCTAGGTTTCTTCACTTGTTTGTTTGGGTGTGGCCTGAACTTTGATGCGGTAGGCTCTTAGGATAAAATAAATTTTCTATCCATCAAAATGTAAACAATCTAAAAAAAGAAATTAGGCTCCATGATTTTTTTAATAAAAGAAACTTCTATGACTCTCTTTCAAAGAGCCAAATTTTCAAATTTTAAATTGATCATGCATGGCCTAAAAGAGTCTCATGTAGAAAGCCTTCACTTAGGATCAGATAACAAAAAAAAAATTGCATATGTGAGTCAGCATTCTGCATACCCTACATAACTAGACATCTTGGCCTCAAAATCAAGTTGTAAGCTCTATTTCCTAAATAAAAATAGCATTTCACTCTTTATATGCATTGAGACCGGATACATGGTTTTAAAAGCGATTAAGAGGGTTTGGCTGGTAGTTCTTTCCAGACAGAAAAATAAATCTAGGGGTCGGGCTGGTTGTGTCTCTTGTGAGGTATAATTTGTAAGTCTTTTTGTATTCGTTAGACTTATGTTCGAGGTACTACCTCTCGGTAGACCTCATCTTAGTTTTATGATCTGAGACAGTGGTTGATTTCAATCACCACATAAGTCCTCATCTTTCAGCAATTCCTCCAATATGTTTTGTTGGAACATAAGCCCCAACATTCTAATGAAAATAGCCAACTCAAACAAAAATCAGATCTCTAAAACAAAAAGCCCAACATAGGATAGTTTGAGCACCTCTAAGTTTCTCTCAGAATCAAGTGCTCCTACTTCATTCCCTTTAGCTCTCATTCTAAAAATCTAATTTCAAATCGATCGTTTCCTCCTTGAAATTTCTAAAGGACCAAAATTCTTTAAAAAAGACTTTCATGAATTTTCAAAAAATCAAACTTTAGTCAATATCTAAATGACTCTCAAAAGCAAAAAAATCACTAGTTTAATCAAAAAAATTTTCAAGCATCAAAGCTTGAGATGTAATTAACCATAGGTGTTTGCCCCTATGAGGCATCTGTACCCCAGAATAAAATAAATCCCGTTCAACCAAACATTGAACGGAGGAATCTCTGTTAAATTATAGATTTTATCATTGAATCCATAAAAAAATGATATCTTTATCCTTTGTGGTAAAATATCATCATTCTTATGCCGTATTCAATCATAAAGTATGCAATCAATTAGAGGACAAAAAAAATTCTCCAACAGACTTTCTGGCAACTCCACTGGGGAGGATGCCTCTTTTCATTTGAACTAGTGGTTTTCAATTTAGTCACTTTAAATTATGGCTAAAATAGCATTTGCAAAGTCAATTTAGTATTGTAGGCCTCGCCCATTTCCAATTTTAAGTTGAGTGATGTCAATACAGGCAAATGCCAAGATGAACTTTCCAAAATTTAATGAGAAAGATGAAATTTGATTTTCCCAAATCAATTATTTTCAACAAATTCATATTTCCAAATATCTAATTTTAAAATCTTCCCCCACACAATGATTGTGGTGGTTGTATAATCTACAACCAAACAATCTTAAGGGATGTGGGATTTCAAACTCTATCAAATCCATTTATCATCCCTTAAAAATTCGAGTCACAATTATGGGTAGTCAGTGATTCAGGTCAGTGGTCAGAAAACCCAGAAAACAAATGCAGTGATTAGTTGATGTTATGATAATTAGATTCAAGGAAAATTCAACAGAAAGTTTGATTCAAGAAATGTTGGTTTTTAGGGAGCCTCTAAAAGTGATTTATCTGAGGATCCAGTAAGTCAGAAATGGAAGGAAGATTAGTCTTTAAGTTTGGAGACCACCTGCAGTTGTCTTTTGATCAGTCCCGCTTTGCTCCTGGGGACATGATCAAGTTCGGGCAAGGATTTGAGGATATGGAGGTCCTTTTTCAGGGTCCTACACCCTCTGAAGCTAAGACACTTAAAAATCAACCTTCATCTAAAAAGAAGATTTTGGAGATAAACTTGCCTACTAGGTAGAGGTCACCCACTCAAGGCAATAGGAAGAGGGTGGCTGAGCTGTCTCCAAAAGCTCTAGCCTCTCGACCTTCTATTTTCAATAGGTTGACCTTCCCTATGGTTCTGAAGTCAGATGTGAGACAAACAGCATTGACTCCACTGTTGCCTAAGAAGAAATCTGTTGAGAAAGAATATAAGTCAATTCAACCACTAGCAGTTGTCCCGAGTGTTCCACAGTCTGAGAGTTTGTTTCAGTCCAGTCAGTATGAGGAAGGGGGCAGTTCTGCTTATGTTCTGACTAGATCCCAAAAAAGGAACAAGTATAGGAGGTTTCGAAAGAGGATGGAAAAGGAAGAGAAAGCTGAACTAGAGGCTAAGATGATGGAGCTCTCTCCTCTTGCTGAGGGAAGCAGGTTTTACCCTCTTCCTGTGTCTAGAGGCGAGAAAGATGTTAGGAAGATTGTTGCATCACTCCCTAGGCCCCCACTTAGAGTTTCCAAAAGTACTCCTGAAGAGAAAAGGAAAAAGTGGGAAAAGGATATAAGGAGAATTTTTCAAAGGGTAGCTGATCACATGCATACCACAAAAGAGGCAGTGATTAAGGCTACGAAAAATACAATCACAAAAGATTTGCTAAGTTATTTCTGAAAGAGAATAGAGATCCTGAGGATAGCAAGTTGATTATTCAACCCACCCAGAGGGATAGGCGCAGATTCTCTAGATAGCCGGCTGTGTCAGCTTTGATAGATGGATATAATTCTAGACCTCGGCAGGAGAGATCAGTTGGTGAGCAAATTGTTTTGGTTAATTACTCAGTAGCACCACTTGAGGTCCATGGCAGACCAAAGGGTGATCACCCTGATCGCCGAGTGGTCCCTCAGACCTCTTTTTCTAGTTCTAGTAGATCCGATGTACCTAATAGGTTTAGGAGGCCTTCAAAAGAGGATAACCTCCTACTCCTCATGATGAGATACACTCTGGGGGTCACATTCAGACTCCACATTTAGATGAGGTAGATTTGGGACGCCAAAAATCCCATATTTCCTCATCTGAGGTGAAGAAAGAATGAAGACCCAAGGTGGTACCTTCATCAATGGTACATTCGTCCCCTCCTACTCATGTTGACCCCAAAGACAAAGGGAAAGCACCCATGAAAGTCAATAGTTATGAAGAGTATCATCCTTCCCATGTCAACCCTTCAACAGGCAAAACCATTGAAGAAATGATGGGGTATTTGAAAGACAGCCTTAGGAAGATTAATGAGGATGAGGAGAGGGAAAAGGAGGAAGAAAACTATAGAAAATTGATTAAGAATTTTAATTCGGATGAGGATGATCTCATGGATGAGGAGGATATCTATGTTCTCCAATATAGCAGAAGAGGATCCTCTCTTCTAGCAGCCTAGAAAGGATAAGAAAAAGGCAGTCAAAAAGCCTGATCCTAGGGGATTGGCAGAAAAGATTTTAGGAGAGATGCCACAAAGAAGATCTTTAAGTCTTTGATTCAAGATGAAAATTTTCAACTTCCCAAACCCAAAAGACTAGCAGAAATTGATAAGAGCAATGAGCCAAATTATTGCCCTTACCATAGGATGTTGGGTCATGTGTTGGAAGATTGTTATATCTTTAAAGATTGGGTTGAAAATGAGTACAAATCTAGTAGGATGAGCCTTCCTGATGCATACTTAACAAACCCATCACAGGGGTCTACTAAGGTTATTCATGTAGAAGTCACTCCTACTCAAGGGCAGAAAGCAGAATCAGCCATGCTAGTTCTTTCTCCACTAATGTTCAGTCAGAAGGATAGTGTTGATTTGCTTACGGATGCAGAGGGTTGGCAGTTGTCTTTGTCCAAATCTTCTCTTAAAATGTTGAACAAACTACCCAAAACCCCATTGGAATTTCCAAAAGGAACTCAAATGCCCATGAAAAAGGCCTCTTTTAGAGTTCTTTTAAATAACTTAATGGATGGAAATGGTCCTTCACCCTTGAAACTTCATGAAAAGAGAGTTTCAATGGTGAAGGGAAAGGAAAAAGAGAAATCAATTCCCAAAATCAAACAAGTTATCTCTCCAAATGGTAAGGGGAAATCCCCCAAGCCCATCACTCTCTCTGATTTCATATATGTTCCAAAAGGTGTTTAATGAAATGAACAATCCTTTCGCGTACGTGCAATCTGTCCATTCTGAATCTAAAAATGAACAACCTACAACTGAATCTTCTCAATTACCTGAATCAAGTGAATCAAGTTCTGATGATGATCTTCCCGTGTACAAAATGCAGGGAGTAAAGATTATCATTGAGCCCGAGTCACCTGACTTAGAGACAACAAATCAAGTGAAAGAAGAGTCAGATTCTGAGGTT
This sequence comes from Dendrobium chrysotoxum, assembly GCA_019925795.1. Lineage (NCBI taxonomy): Eukaryota > Viridiplantae > Streptophyta > Magnoliopsida > Asparagales > Orchidaceae > Dendrobium > Dendrobium chrysotoxum. The sequence goes on along the minus strand of CM034300.1, from coordinate 26,306,314 downwards.
TTGGTTGATGTGACCTCAACTTCTGAGCCTGAACAAATCAACAACAACAACAATAACAAGCCTTTGTCCCACTACGTGGGGTCGGCAACATGAATCTTTTTTCTCCATTGTGTCCGGTTCAAAGTCAAATTCTCGTTTAAATCTAATAGAGAAAGATCATTTCTAATATTTTCTAACCAAGTCTTTTTAGGTCTACCTCTACCTTTCTTAACATAAGTCAAATCTAATACCTCTACTTTCCTAACTGGGTCATCGGAAGGCCGCCGTTTTATGTGACCAAACCATCTAAGGCGACTCTCTCTAATCTTATCCTCCACTGGAGCTACTCCAACCTTTTCACGTATATGCTCATTTCGTATCCTGTCTCTAAGAGTAAATCCACTCATCCACATAAGCATCCTCATCTCCGCAACACATAACTTAGTATTGTGCTTCTCTTTTAATGGCCAACATTCTGCACCATAAAGCATTGCAGGTCTCACCACCATCTTATAGAATTTTCCCTTAAGTTTAAGGGGGACTTTTCTATCACACAACAAGCCCGATGCATTCCTCCACTTCAACCATCCAACTTGAATTCTACTGATAACATCCCCATCTATTTCACCATCACTCTGAATAATAGATCCATGAGCCTGAACAAATAACAGAAATAAATTAGAAAGTCAGTTGGAGATTTTTTTTTGTCCTCTAACGGATCCCATACATTATGATTGAATACGGCATAAGAATGATGATATTTTAGCCCAAAGGATAAAAATATCATTTTCTTATGGATTCAAATGATAAAATCTACAATTTAACAGAGATTCCCCCGTTCAATGTTTGATTGAACGAGATTTATTTTATTTTGGGGTACAGATGCCCCATAGGGGCTTGCCCCTATGGTTAATTACATCTCAAACTTTGATGCTTGCGAAAACTTTTGATTAAACTAATAATTTTCCTGCTTTTCAGAGTCATTTAGATATTGACTAAAGTTTAATTTTTTGAAAATTCATGAAAGTCTTATTTAAAGAATTTTGGTCCTTTAGAAATTTCAAGGAGGAAACGATCGATTTGAAATCAGATTTTTAAAATGAGAGCCAAATGGAATGAAGTAGGAGCACTTGATTCTGAGAGAAACTCAGAGATGCTCAAACTATTCTATGTTGGGCTTTATATTTTAGAGATCTAATCTTTGTTTAAGTTGGTCATTTTCATTAGAATGTTGGGGCTTATGTTCAAACAAAATATATTAGAGGAACTGCCCGGAAGGTGAGGACTTATGTGGTGATTGAAATCAACCACTGCCTCAGATCCTAAAACTAAGATGAGGACTACCGAGAGGTAGTACCTCGAACCTAAGTCTAACGAATGCAAAATGACTTACAAATTATACCTCACAAGAGGCACAACCAGCCCGACCCCTAGATTTATTGTCCTACCTAAAAAGGAGTACCAACTAAACCCTCCTAATCGCTTTTAAAATCATGTATCCGGTCTCAATGCATATGAAGAGTGAAAGCTATTTTTATTTAGGAAATAGGGCTTATAACTTGGCTTTGAGGCCAAGATGCATAGTTATGTAGGGTATGCAGAATGCTGACTCACAGATACAGATTTTTTTTTGTTATATGATCCTATGTGAAGGCTTTCTACATAAGACTCTTTTAGGCCATTTATGATCAATTTAAATTTTGAAAACTTGACTCTTTAAAAGAGAGCCATGCAAGTTTCTTTTATTAAAAAAATCATGGAGCCTAATTTCTTTTTTTAGATTATTTATATTTTGATGGATAGAAAATTTATTTTATCCTAAGAGCCTACTGCATCAAAGTCCAGGCCACACCCAAACAAACAAGTAAAGAAACCTAGGAAAAAGACATGCTTTTCTATTGCGTACCCAATAAACAATCAACATATGTTTATAAATAAATCTAAATAGTAGTGCAAGTAATGTCTCAATTATTACAAACAGTTTTAGCAGCTGAGTTGCCTGCCATTATACAACTCAGTTAATTTTACAGACTCTGCTTGTGGGGTCTTCAAGCTTTATCTTCCAGGTGGATCTTTGGGCTTCACCTCTAAGAAGTACATCCTTCTTGATCCACCTCTTCTTCTTTTGATCCAAACCCCCACATGTTTCATACAAGTCCTAATTCTATCAAATACATTTTTAAAAGAAAAAGACTCAAACCTGCAAGACAGAGTCAGAAGGCAGTTTATATAATATATCACATCACATCTAAAATTTGCCTAGCACTTAGAGTGCCAAGCACCTACTTCTACCCTATTGGTCATGTCTCTTGGGGAGTTTTAAGCAGCGCCTGCAAACAAACAACGTTAAGTTAATCATGATTTATTTTTTTATTTTACCCCCTCTTGGACACGATCACCTGCACAAGAAAGCATGTATATATTCCTATGCTAACCACTTAAGAGCAAGTGCCCACACTCAGACAATCTAAGGGCAATCACACCACAGCATCAACCACATGCGCACACAAAAAAAATCCTAGTCCTAGCATGCCTAAGGGGCTGTGCACCTAAGTGTGTGAGACTTGTGTGGTATGTCAAACTAAAGGTATTCCACTTAGAGTTTGGATCTAAGAGAAGGATATCCAACATACAGTTTTGGGCCAGATGTTGGAGAGTTCTTCTTAACTTTTGGAGCTAAGAAGAGAAAAATGATACCTCTTTTAGCTTTGAGGCTAAAGAAGAGGAAGAAGAGGTGTCTAATGCCTAACTTTGGAACTAAGTGTTGGAAGATCCTCTTTAGCTTTTTGGAGCTAATAAGAGAATATAGGGATCCGACATTTAACTTTTGGGTTAAATGTTAGAGAACTCCTTTTAACTTTTGGAGCTAAAGAGAGGGGAAATCTCCTATGGTTTGAAAGTTGGAGAAGAGTTGGGGGAATATGCAACTTATGGGTTGCAAACTCATAAATGCCTTTGAACATTTTGATGTTCAAAGAGTTCATTGCATCCTTCCAACTTGGGTTGAAAAGATGGGGGAGATAGAACTTTTGAGTCATATGTTTGGAATGAAACTACTTGTTGCTTTCGATTCAACAAATAGATGATTTTTTATAGGTTTAATTCATTCAACAAGGAATGAATTAAAGAGAGCTTTATACAACTTTTGGGTTGTATAAAGAAAAGGATTTCTCTACAATCTTGGTTTGTAGAGAGGATAGGATGAAATGCAACTTGGAGGTTGCAAAGTAGAAGCATTTCTTTGAACATTTGGTGTCCAAAAAAGGGGGAAACTCACGAAAATCTTTAAACGTTTTGATATTCAAAGAGAGGGTTTTACCCTTCCAAATTGGGTTGGAAGGATGAAAGAAAAGAAGATGCAACTTAGGAGTTGCGAATTCTTGAAAGCTCTTTAGACATTTTGATGATCAAAGAAAGTGTTTTACCCTTCCAACTTGGGTTGGAATGATAAGTTGGACTTAGAACTCTGGTTCATATGCTTGGGGCAAAAGTACTTGTTGATTTTGGTTCAAAAAGTAAATGGGTTTTGATGTATGCTTAATCTACTTAACTTGGATTAAGTAGATGACAGGAAATCCCTACAACTCTTGAGTTGTAGGAAGAAGGGAAGAGTATGTGACTTGTAGGTTACAAGTTAAAGAAAGATCCTTGAATTTTTGACATTCAAAGAAGAAGATCCATTCTTCCAACTTGGGTTGGGGAGATAGAGGATGGGTCACCTATTGATTTTGGTTCAATATATGAGGAGGATTTGTAACTTTGAGATTACAAATCAAGAAAAATTATCATTGAACTTTATTTTCAATGGTAAATATTTAGTTTGCTAAATTTAAATAAAGCAAATATGAAAGAATGATGTGTAGGTTTGAGCTACATATCATTGGTTCCTTGGACTTTTGAGTATCCAAAGAGAGGGGCTCATCCACCTAAATTGGATTAGGAGAATGAAAGAAAGCTAGGATCTTGACTCCTTGCTTGACATAGAATCATTTGTTGAGTTTGGTTCAGCAAATGAATGGTTTAGATTGAACTAATTGTTGATTTTGATTTAACAAATAAGTGATTTTTGTAGGTTTAATTCACTCAACATTGGTTGAATGAATGAGAATTTTCATACAACTTTTGGGTTGTAGAAAGAGGGGAATTTCTCTATAATTTTGATTTGTAGAGAAGATAGAAGAAAATGCAACTTGGGGGTTGCAAAATGAAAGGATCTTTGAACATTTTGGTGTTCAAAAGAGGTCTACACTCTCCTAATTCAGGTTTAGGAGAATGATGAAATTTCCTACAACTTTTGAGTTATAGGAAGGCTCTCTCTACAATTTTGAATTATGGAAAAGAGAGGAGAAAATGCAACTTATGAGTTGCAAATTCGTGGATGTCCTTTGAGTATCGGATGTTCGAAGGGAGGAGATCATCTACCCAACTTGTATTGGATAAATAGGAGAAGGTGCTATGCAGATTTGGACTACAAGCCACCACGGATTCTCTTTGAACTTATGGGTGTTCAAAGAGAGGAATTCATTCTTCCAAATTAGGTTGGAAGGATGAAATATAGATATTTTCTACAACCTTTGAGTTGTGGAAAGATGAAGTTCTCTACGATTTTGATTTGTGGAGAAGAAGAGAGAAGATGCAATATATGGATTGCAAATTCATAGATGCTGCTTGAACATTTAATGTTCAAAAATGTTCAAAGGGAGATAACCACTCTTCTAAATTTGGGCTTAGGAGAATGTAAAGGGTGGCATGATTTTCCATAGCTTTTGGGCTAAGAGAAGTCGAAGAATTTCCCACAGTATTGACTCGTAGGAAAGGAAGAGAAAATGCAACTTATGAAATTGCAAATCGGTGAATATTCGTTAAGCATTTTGGTGTTCAAAGAAAATGTGTATGCTCTCCTAATTTAGGTTAGGAGAATGAAAGGGGATTGCTCATTTGTTAATTTTGTCTTGACAAATAAGAGTTAGGCTTAGGGTTTGGCCCTAAGATTTTGAAGATTCATGCGATAGAATAACTTAGGGCTTTGAGGGTACTCCTAAATGTCACACATGAAGGGGATATTTGTTGGTTTTATGCTCCAACAAATAAATGGTGAAAGAACTTGAAAGTTGGTTCCAAGTTTTAAAGAACTCATGCGATGATGCATTTGGAGCTTTGAGGTACTCCAAATATCATGCATAAGAAAGATAATTTGTAATCTTGGAACTACAAACAAAGAGGTAGTCATCAAGTTTTTGTACTCAATGATATTAGATCATCTACCTATGTATATTAGGCAAATGAGATAGGCTAGGAGTAGAATACTAAGCCTAGAGATAGGCTAGGAGTAGAATACTAAGCCTAAAGAGGACATTCATTCGTTGATCTTTGTATCTCAAACGAAAGAAAGAGGGAGCTTAGAATTTGGCTCTAAGCTCCAAAATCTCCATATAGTGATATGTTGGAATTTTGGAGGGTTCCAAATCATTATATAGGAGAGGAGAGACGTTCATTTACTAATTTTGTGTCATTAGCAAATGAAAAAGGGGTTTAGGATTTATTCCTAAAGCCTCAATGATCCATGTAATAGGACATTTGGAGCTTGGAGAGGCTCCAAAATATCACATATGGAGGCAGTGTTTGTTGGTTTCTTGTATTCCCACAAATGATGTTGAAGAACTTGGGATTTGTTTCTAAGGTCCTTTGACTCATGAAATGACATAGTTTTGGAAGCTTTGGAAGCTTCAAGTCATTATATATAAGGAGGGGGAAAATTGTTTATTGATTTTATTTCAACAAACAAGAAATTAGTAACTTAGAATTTATTTCTAAGTTCAATGACTTACATGACATGGCACTTAGAACCTTGAGGAGGTTCCACTTGCAATGCATGAGGAAAATGGGCATAAGGAAGAAAACTTCCTACCCTCCTACGAATATTTCGGGTTCATTTGGAGAAGGAAAGTTGACTTCCTAAGGCTTCTAAGAGGTTTCAAAATTGGATCCAACACAATCTAAGAAACCTAGAAGTATGCAAATGAGGTTTGTATGTTTATGGGGATAAGCATATGCTAAATTTGATTGTCATTGCATTTGAACTCTTTTAATTTATAAATTCTATTAACCATGCTTAGGTATATCCAGATAATTCTGGAATATGAAGGACATACCTTATGAACCCAAAGGCTATGAGGTATTCCACATTTGCTTTGCAAGAACTTGGGAATTAGATGAGCATGCTTATGAATTTATAAATTTTGAATACAAGAAGGGAAGTGAACACACAACCCTTGACATACACATGTAAATATTACAAATGATAATCAATATTTTAAACAAATTAAACTTGATGAAGAAACATATAATGGGTTTGGTTGATTATGCATATTGTAGGGTTTACAACACAAATCCTTGGAGACTTGTGGTAAACCTCACAACGATATACATCATAGATTTTTTTGCCGGATCAAAAAATTCCATTAAAAGCCTTCACCAAATTTATAAAGCAATGAACTTTAGCATATGTCAAGTACCCTAAACATATGTCAATTTTTGTCATAACTTATGATTTGTTAAAAATGACATGTATGCTATAAGATGTGAAAGTCTCTACACATCGTCACTCAAGGCATGGTTGAATGATAATACCTAGCCTAAGGTTTGGTCATAGGCGAAGGTACTAGACGCAAAAATGAATGCTTTTCATGCATTTGAAGGTGTTGGATACCAATCCAACACCCCTACGCGTATAAAAATCCGCTCCAGATTCTCACATGAGAATCGACAAATGAAAACCACCAAGCTTTCATCGTTTTGCGGAGTGGACAGCCAACAAGGGATTTTGGGAGAGTGAAAATTGAAGTTTTTAGGGACCTAAGGCTTGGGGACGTCAACCACACATCAATTGGCCTTGGGGGACCCTAGGTTTCACTAAGTTTTCAGATTTTATCTCGACGGGTTGTCACGGCGCAAGCCACAATCCACTCGCCTAGTCAAGGCGAGAAAGTATGCTGCCCAAGCTCCAATCAAGCTCCAATCCAAGCTCCGGATTGCCGTCCGAGCTCCTTTCATGACTCCAAACTGCTGTCCAAGGCGTTTCGGAGGGAGAAAGTTGCTGTCCAAGCCTCTCCGGACGTTGCCGCTGCTGTCCAAGACGTCTTGAAGGCTCCAAACTGCTGTTTGGGAGGTTTGGAAGATTTCCTTTGCTGTTTGGAAACTTCCAACAGCCTCTAACTTGCTACAAACTCGCCGGCGTTGAAGAAGAGAGGGATAAAGCCTTCCTATGGAGAAAAAAGCTGCACCAGCCCTGATCTGGAGAGAACCGAGGCCTTGTGGTCGAACCTGGAGGCCGGCGACCTCAAGAGGTATGGTAGATGGGAGAAGACCGAACCCTGGAAGGCTTTGCCAAAGCCTTGGACGGGGTCGGATGGACGATTCACACGCGAAGGAGGGGGAGGGGGGGCGAACGAAGGCCTAGGCGTGGAAAATGCCTTTCTCCCGCTCTCTGCTCTCTCGCTTCTCTCGTTCGGGACGGACACACACGGGGGAGTCAAATGGCTCCCTCCTTTTCCTTTCGTGCCCTTAGAGGCGCACACACAGGGCAGCAGGGGTGTCGCCCTCAGCGCCCAATCCAGGCTTCTCTATGCGCGAAGCGAGGAGAATATCCACTTGAGTGGATTTCTGCCAAATCTAATCTGAAATTGGGTGGGGTTTGAGGTGAGATCTCAACCCTTGATCTCAGATTTTTAATTTTGGGGCTTAATTAAGCTCAATTTGATTGATTAGAGCTGAGATTGAGTCCGAATTGGACTCGACCCGAACCAATTTGGGTCGGTTTGTGTCCGATTTCGTTCGATCGAGTCAATTTTGTGAAATTGAACTCGAATCGACGCCGTATTGCGTCAAATTGGGCTCGACGCGGCTCGATTGGGTTTGAATTGGTTTTAATTAAATTAAATTGAGTTTAATTTAATTAAATTGGGATTGCCCCGATGGCCGGATGTGGGTCACGCGCTGAAGGAAAAAAAATAAGGGAGACAGCTCAGCCACCCTCTTCTTATTGCCTTGAGTGGGTGACCTCTCCCTAGCAAGCAAGTTTATCTCCAAAACCTTCTTTTCAGATGAAGGTTGATTTTCAAGAGTCCTAGCTTCAGAGGGTCATTCCTTGTGAAAAAAGATGGTTTTCAAGAATATCAGGTATACTGAAGCGTTATGGTTGCCAAAAGCCCAAAGTACTCAGCAGCACTACAGGCAATCGCTCATGTGTAGGGCATTAAAAAAATGATTATTCGCTTATAAATTTTATTTATGCAGAAATACTTTTGAAGAGCATAAAATGACAAGCATCACATTATCTTATTATCAAATTCAAGTTCCGTAGAAAATTTTTTAGTGTGTATAAACAAGTAAAACAAAACTTCTAAGATTTTAGTGGGCATAATGCGAGGACATACTCCATCATCATCCATATTCTTCTCTCTGTGAAGTATGACAGGCGTGAAAACTCATTCTACTGGATGCTTCTAAAGGGGTGAAAAATATATGAAAAAAAGAAGAATGAATTCGATGGGACTGCAAGTATAAAAAATAAATAAATCTTCAAATTAAATTCCACAAACACTGGGTGATATTGTCGACTCCAAAGTTGTAACTCAGCACCTCATGTTCCGAGCAAAATTTTAAGAAGATAAATTAGTTTGAAGAGAAGACAAGACACTGCCTAGAAAAATTTCGCCCTTATTTGATGTAAAATTTGATCAATATCTCAAAATTCCATCATCCTTAATCGTTATGATCCCTAGTCTACTTAATCAGGGAACATAGTTGACACAACATAACCAAAAGATCCCTGTCAGATGCCTTGGTTTGCTTCGTTCAAAGGTAACTTTTAAACATAGAGTGGGTGTTTATCAAAGGGGCAAAATTCAAGTCATCTAAGCTAACAAAGTACTTTGTCTTTATCAAATGCATCATATGATTCATTATTCAAGGGTTTTTAGCCAATGGAGAACATGCAGGCCCCGGATAGAATGATCAAAAATCTGATCAATATCTCATAATTTGATCATCCTGAATTGTCATGATCTCCAAAATACTTAATCATAAAAGATAGTTGAACTTGACTATGGGCTCAGAAAATTCGCGCCCCGACCTCCCCTGCTTTTGTTGGGGGAGTTTCAACGGATTAAGTTCCAGGGTAAATTTTCAGAAGACAGATTGGATTTGAAATAAGACACTACCCAAAGATTTTGCCCTCATTTTGCAATGACTTTAGATCTAAGTTTTGGTTTCCTATAGGCGCAAGCCCCTAGAGTTAATTACCCCTCCCGATAAAAAGAGAGAACTTTCAATTAAGGCTAGTCGTTGATTAGATACATAGAGATGCGTGTATCTAGCATATAGTAGCAACATGGGTTTAAGTGTTTGAAAATTTGATATTTAAAATTGAAAATTTCATCATCTTGCACTTAAAGCGGATGGTGGGGGAATTAATGATATACCCGATCAAGATCCCATAGTTCTGTCGTCTCGGGCCATTGTGGTTCCTGGTCTACTTAGTCAAAGGAGTTAACCAATCAAACCTGACATAAGGATCCTTGTCGACAGACATGGGTTGCATCGTCCAAGGGTACCTTGTAGACCTGGGGTGAGTATTTGTCTAAGAGGACAGATTTGAATCCACCTTAACTGACAGAGGGCTTTGTGCCCTATCGATTACATCCTATTGATTCATATCTCAAGGATTTAGTATTATTGGGGAGCATACGGGCTCTGGCAATGATCATAACTTAGTGGTGCCATTTGACGGCAAACCATACGGTTTAGAGAGCTCCGGTCATATTTGTTTACCTGCGGAGCCATTTGATGGCAAAACCGCCGATTAGTAGACACGTGTTACGTCCTTGCTGGCAAGAGACTGTTTGAGAATGAATCTAGTGATATTCTCGACCAGACATTAACTCTTTGCGAGCTGAAGCAGTTTTCAGATTTTGTTCACCTCGGCAAATTATTATGGAGGATGGATGGATTTTGCTTCAAGTATTCGAGGGTTGAATTTTGATTTTAAACATTTTGAATTTTGAAATTTTTTAGAATTTTTGGATTTTCATGGGCAGTTTGGTGGCATTTGGAATATTTGGAATTAACCCCTCCGGTTGAGATTTTCTGTCAACACGCCATCATAGTGGTATTTATGGGGAATTGCATTTTATTGACTAAACCCTGTCAACTCCATTAACTTGCCAATAGAGGATCGGATTTTATAGGCTTTATACCTTGAGTTTTTCTTTTTATAGGCCTTGAAATTCTAATATGAACATATACAACCGAATATCCAGGTCGATGCCGCAACCGTATTTTTGTTCATTAGTTCAAGTCGTGTCGACTCTTATCCTACCAAGAAGAAGGATTATACTTTAAACTTGTTCATTTTTTGACCCGCACAGCATTCTCAGACGTCACGTGTGTACCTATAACACGTTCGCCAGGACCCATGCTGGTAAGCGATTACAAATGCATTTTCTTGTATTATGCTTACATACTTGTATGTATATTTACACTTTCATTTGTGTATTAAGGTGCTTGCACGTGCACTTTTGTATTTGTATGCATACATATTGCAATGTCTGTGTGTGGGCATTTTTGGAATATTTGATGTTGCTTGGTTGTGCGGGCAACCGTCGTTTGAATGCAGCGTTCTATTTGGAAGCTCATACACGCCTTATGTCCGCTTGTAGGAATATTGCAGATCTGGTGATGTGGCATAATGATGCGCTGGGTCTCACTTAGGAATTTGTAAATGCCTTCTATCCACTTGCATGGATATTACGGATCCGGTGGCGTGGCGTTACACTACAGGTTTCCTACTGTTTTGTACAGGTAGACTGTCATGCAAGACTTGTTGCTTTTTGCAGGTAGATTATTGTGCACTAACGAATCTCTTGCTATAACCCGTGGAGGCCTGCAATTAATGTATGTCATTCCCCTTTACTTGTAAGGGATCGAGGTATTTGATTGGCATTGTATGGAGGTCGGCTGCAAGGGTGTCGTAGCCTCCATTGTATTTTGTTGATTAGCACTCGTACGCTTGTTGTGATTGTGGCGAATCTCCTGTTACTGCCAGCAGGTGTTCGTATCTATAATAGTTCTTGCATCTGCTTGTAAGCAATACATTGGATGTATAATGGGTCTCCTACGGTAGCTCGTAGGAGCTCGTGTTTGTTGTGATCTTTCTGCATTATGCTTGAAGCGAATCATTGCATTTACTTGATAATCACTCGCCATTAACTGTGAGGACGAATACACATCGTAGATTTTCGTCTTTACTTGAAAATGATGCTCTGCATGAATACCCATATGCACAGGAGATTCATCATATCTGCAGCACATCCCCCGTCGTCACTTGCATGCAAATCAACACGCTCTCTTATAACTTGACGAGGGGTGAGGTGCGGGATGGGCATGGCAACATGGGTTGGATTACATCAACAAGGGTGTTGGTACAGGGATGAATGGGATTTTTTTTAATTTAATATGTCAACAATGGTAGGAGGATCTCTTAGGAAGTAGAAACTCTTGCTTGTGGTAGTTTGTGGGGATAAAGTAGAGGATTCAAATTAGGGTTGATGTGTACGGAGAATTAAAAGTTGGATGAGAGATAACTTTGAGGGGAATAATTTTATGAACTTGTGGAGGGGTAGAAAGCTCATGTATGAATATTGGAGGATTCAACCAAGAGATTAGAGGGTTAGATAGGGGTTAAGGCCATACGGTAAAGGTGTAGGGCCTTGTGGATGAGGGTTGCATCAAGGATTAATGGAAGAAGGAATCCAGAGAGGACTTCTAATAATGGCTTAGAGTGGGAGAGTGGATGCCAACAACTATAGGGTGGATTAAAGTTATGGATTAAATAAAGGACATATTGGCCGCGAGGATTGGGGTTTGGGGTGTGCGTAAGAGGGGGAAGGTAAGGAGAGTAAAAAGCATGAGTAAATATAACTAAGGAGAGTAAAAAGCATAAGTAAATATAATGAAGAACTCATCAAAGTCCTTGAAGGATCTGGCCACCAAGCTTTACTAGTCTAAGAAGAAGTTTCAAGCCGGTCATATACGGCTTCAAAAAGTGGTTGTGAAGGACTGCAGGTATTTTTTATCGTTGTTGGAGAACTGGTGAAGGAAGAAGACCTTGAGACAACAAAGAAGTACAAGGATAGCCAAAAAGAAGAAGATAGAATAAGGGCACTATCTAAGAATCTAAATCTTTGGGAAGAATAAGGTTAATCAAGGTAGAGAAACTATGACTTTAGCAAGAGTTTCTATCAATAAGACCTAAAAGGTATTATCCATTCTCCTCTTGTTTCCATGATGATTAGGGTTCCTTATGTTGATGTTTGTGAATGTAGATAATAATAATCATCTACAAATTTGATGCAGTGCTCGAGTCTAGGATCTGATCAATGCTATGTTTTTTTGCAGCATTAGGATATGAATAACTTGTAAAATCAACTTAAAATCAATTCAAGTACCTCTAGAGGACATAATTTAAGTGTAAGAACCAAAGAAAAAGTCTTAAAAGTAAATGATAAAAACAATAAGAGAACGCTATAATAACACCCAAATATAAACAAATACTGATCTAAACTCACTATTTATTAATCAGCAAACCAACCATAGCAAAATAGTAACCAGAATTGTTATAGACAAAAAGAAAAATCTTAAAATTAGGGAAAAACAAGGACGGTGGGTTTAAAGCTAACAAAAGTAATCTTGGATGGAGTTTAGCTACTAACATAAATGTGGCAGCACAAAAAAAGAATATTTAAGAGAAGAAAAATAGAGCTTCTAGAGAAAAAAACAAGGAAAAATGAAGATACATAAAAGAGATTGAGGAACATACCATGAGAGTCAAACCTCCAATTGGAACACTAATTGAGACCGTCAAATCACCCACACACAGACCCTCAGCGCTAAGGACAGCAAACCGCATGAAATCATAAAATTTTATATTCAAAATTTCAACCCCCAAAATCTCATAACGAATTCCTTTTTATAGACTCCCAAAAGACCTTCAGACTTTATAATATTTAATCTGCAAAATGTGGTCAGCCAAGAGAGGGGAAATGAGAGGAAAAGATAACCTCATAAAGTACTTTTCCAATGCTTCTTAAAGTCTCCCACTACCTAAATGTGAAAGGTAATTGATTTCTGGTTTTTTGGTTTAATTAAAAAGGAGACAAAATTAGAGAACCAAAATACAAAATGCCCTCCTTGCAGTTCTCTTATAGAATAAAATAGAATGTGGAGACAGTCCAAATAATCGGCAACGCCGCAGGCTACAACTTTGAGCTTTGCATCACTCTATCACTAGATTTGTAGCCATCAAACTCCTCTATTTTTGTTGGACTTATCATCCTCTGCATCTATAATTTTTATTACTCAAAATTTTTAAGTTCCTGCAAATTCATTTATTTATTTTGTCTCGAAGCGTGCATGCTTGTTCTCCAACTCTTGATTTTTTTTCTTTTTTACCATCAGCGCATGTTTAGTCATCATCATAATAAAGTCAAGATATGAAATATTAACATGCATCTATCAAATCAAAGAAAGGCATTTTCCTTGCTGCCTCACACCTAAATGCAAGGTGCTTGCCTAAGCACGCCTTAGTGATAGTGTTAGCCTACCTAGGAGGTGTGCAACAAGTAACGGCCTAAGCTCAATTCGCTGAGTGCTCTATTTGCATTTAACAATAAGCAATGTAGTCCAAACAAAATACGATAGTAAAACAAATAGACATGGAAGCATTTCTGTAAATCAACATATTATGGCTTTTTAAAAAGGGAAAACTATCAATATTCAAGTAGAACTACTGCTAAATTAGAAAATACTTTTAGATTGAAAGTTATGTTTTTGCTTACTACATGGTAATAAATGATATTCATTCAATCAGATTATATACTCAAAGAATAACTATGAACCCTCGAGTATACAGATCAAATAAATAAACTGAACTAAAACTAACCCAAACAACTTGAACGAACTCAAACCAATCAGATGTCATGATGCTCATCATCTTACAGTAACAAATAAAAGAACCTAAAATAACTTTAAAACCCTAGAACTTCATCAAATTTTGTTTTTTCGTAACATTCTTGCCAGCATTCATAAACATGCATTGAATTTTAATAAAAACATTGATCTAACATGAATCCCTTGGTTTTTTATGGTCCTGATGGTTGCTCCTTCACCTTACAAAGCAGGCATTATTACAAGAGGACTGGAGGTAGATCTACTAGTCTCATGCTAAAGAGGCACTCCAAATAGCTCCAAATAAGAAGAAAATTATCAGGCCTTTGCAAATGACAACTGCAAATCTAAAAAACTCGATTCATACTTTTGAAATATATTGCATTATATAAGGAAAGCCAATATAAATCTAAGACTGAATACAAATAATCAAAGTTTAAAATTGCGCAATTGGGTATTGAGGCGTTTTTCGTTCGTGAGGTGAGGCGTAAGCCTCACAATCTAAAAATTGCTTAAAGTCAAAATAAAAATTAAAAGTAATTTTTATATAATATCTAAATAATATGTTAAAGGATGACATTAACTTTCTATTGAACTATGAAGTAACAAATTTACATACATATGAAACAAAAAATTGTATAAGATGTAAAGTGTTAAATGATAAATGATGTGAAATAATTGAAATCCAAATATTACAGGAATAAAACAATATAAAATATATGAATTGTATAAAAATAACATATAATATTAAGTTCAACTCTATTTTTTTCTTTCTCAGTTGCCTACTCATCTACGTTTAATTACTAAAGAAAGCTAAAGTAATTGACAACAACTCAAAAATCATCTATACTATCATTACTAAGGGGATTTTTATTTGAGTCACTATCATAACAAATTGGCCTCTTCCCTGCCTCATCCTGTAGGGTCCAATACCTCTCAATCTACTTCTTCTTCATTTATTTCAGTCATCTTCATCTGTCATAACTGTTTGTCATCAACAAAAATATAATACTCCAAAATTTTAAGAGGAGATGGTGGTAGCATGCGGCTTTCTAGTGATCCCCTACGGGGACTACAATGGCGGGAGCTACGGTGAAGGCGGTGTGCTGCAGGTTGAGGCAATTGAGAGGAGGTTGTTGCGGCTTGGGGGTGCAAGAAGTCATGATTTTTTTGGGCTTTTGTATAGGATTTAGGTGAGTTTTAAATAAAAAATTCTTTAATAGAGTGAGGCGTACGCCTCAAGCTAGTGAGGCGAGGCGTGCCTCAAGGCGGGCCTCATCTAAGATAAGGCGTAAGCCTCATAAAAGAAGCTCGAGGCGTAATCTTTGAGGCGTTTTTTACTGGAATTGCGCTAAGGCGGGCCTCAAGGCGAGCCTCATATTGCGCAATTTTAAACAATGCAAATAATATAAAACCTCCATGAGAGCTTATCCAAACAGCACAACAACAACAACCTCAAACATTTATCCCACTATGTGAGGTCGGTCACATGAATCTTTTTTCTTCATTGTGTCATATTTTAGAGTCAAATTCTCATTTAAATCTAATTTAAAAAACATAAACTAACCAACTATAATGAACCCTGAGCAATGAATTTTAAGATACTGGTGATGCTCCAGTATTGCTATGTTGGCATACAATACCCCAAGTGTAATACATTAAATAGATAGAATGAGGTTAATGATGATCCTGAAGAAATATCCAGCAACTAAAAAAAACTAAAACATACCATATCATTTTAGTCTCCATCATATCTGAGAAAAAAGGACAGCTCTGACAGCAAACTTAACTTTATAAAATTAAATATTTCAGAAAAGGGTGCTTGGTTCAATTTAGAACTTTTCAAGTTGACTTATACATTTCATCATTTACCTATAGATTTATACGTGTTTGTATCATCTGGCAACCGTTGAAGTTCATCTAATGTAAGGTAAGCACGCTTCTTTTCTCCCTCTTTACCACGCATCTGAAGCTGCACCTAAAATATGACAAAAGAACATAATTCACCAAAAACAAAAATTTGAGATCATGACAAAAGCACTTGTACCATATATGGCTGAATTCTAGTTTATGTAGAAATTCAAAATTGCTTTTCGATTATATAAGACAATTTACTTTAATTTATTATTAACTATTTGGGGCATTAGTTTGTTTTTGTCAATCCTTCTAGCTAAAATATAGGTCAAAGTTTTTCAGCTCAATCCAAGCACTTAATAACATATGGTACCACATACAGAATAAAATATAATAAAACTAATGAGCAAGTTTTAGAAAACTAGTTTAGGTTCCATTTTAGTTTTGAAGCTAAAGTATGTTTACCATAGATAACTTCAATGGCCGCTCCTGGTTTTAATTTATGATTATTGTTCCTACTTTTATTTACAATCAAATATAATTCTAAAAATTATCAAGAAACACAATGACAAAAGCAAAGCATGGAACATAAATAACAAGTAACTTTAATATAACAATTCTTTCATATATTACCAATTACAACTTTCACATAAACCATCATCATAATTAGCCTTATTGCAACTATTTGAGGTCAATTTTATGAATCCACGTTTTTCATTTGTTCCCACCAAATGATGCTTGAGGTGTTATAACTATTCTTTTCAAATAATTTTGAATGTCTATCAATCTTAATTTCGGTCTCCATCTCCTTATTAATCTTCTAACACCAAGTTTCATCTAACTATTTAAGACATTCATATTCTATAATTCATTATAAATGTCCAACAACAACAAGCCTTTATCCCACTATGTGGGGTTGGCTACATGAATCCTTTTTCTCCATTGTGTCCTGTTAAGAGTCAAATTCTCATTTAAATCTAATAAAGAAATATCATTTCTAATATTTTCTAACCATGTCTTTTTAAGTCTACCTCTATCTTTCTTAACATAAGTCAAATCTAATACATCTACTTTCCTAAGCAGGTCATCGGAAGGCCGCCATTTTATGTGACCAAACCATCTAAGGCGACTCTCTCTAATCTTATCTTCCACTGGAGCAACTCCAACATTTTCACTTATATGCTCATTTCGTATCCCGTCTTTAAGAGTAAAGCCACTCATCCACCTGAGCATCCTCATTTCTGCAACACTTAACTTAATATTATGCTTCTCTTTTAATGGCCAACATTCTGCACCATAAAGCATTGTAGGTGTCATCAGCATCTTATAGAATTTTCCCTTAAGTTTGAAGGGGACTTTTCTATCACACAACAAGCCCGATGCATTCCTCCACTTCAACCATCCAACTTGAATTCTACTGATAATATCCCCATTTATTTCACCTTCACTTTGAACAATAGACCCAAGATATTTAAAATGTGTATTCTTATTAATGACTTGCCCAAAGTCACAATCCCCCGCTAGATCTATTATTACTAAAATTACACTCTATATATTCAGCTTTAGATCTACTCAAATGAAAGCATTTAGACTCTAAGGTAGGCCTCCATAATTCAAGTTTACCTTCAACTCCCTCTCTAGTCTTATCAACAAGCAGAATATTAGCAACAAAAAGCATACATTAGGGTACAACCTCTTGCAAATGTCTAGTGAGAACATCTATGACTAAAGCAAAAAAGATATGGGCTTAAGGTTGATCCTTGATGTAATCCAACTGAAATAGGAAAATACTTGGTCAAACCACCTTGTGTTTGGACACAAGTAACAGCTCCTGCATACATATCCTTAATGACTTGAATATAAGCATTATTAACCCCTTTCTTTTCTAGAACTCTCCATAGCAATTCTCTTGGAACTTTATCATATATTCATTATAAATGTCCAAACCACCAAAATCTATTTTCAACTACCTTGATGTCAATCAAACTATTTCTTTACTATAATAATTCATTAATTTATCCTTCCTAATTTTGCACATTGTTTTGAAAACCGAACCATAACGATAGATTTGACCAGTTCAACCAGGAACCGATTGCCCAGTCGGTCCGGATTTTCTCTAAAACCAGCTTTGCAGTGAACCGGATAAAATCGGTTCAAATGCCAAACCTGCGAATTGGTCCTGGTTCTTAAGAACCGACTGGTTCAATTATTATCTATTTTATATAATTAAATAATTTATTTAATAAATTTAATATATTGATAAATTTAATTTAATTTAATTTAATATTTAAACTTAAAATAACATTTACATTTTTAATATTCAAATCTTAAATAAACTCCAGCTAAGTTTACCCACATGGCATCTCCATCTATGTGACTACTTTGCTCAAAAAAGCTATGCAAATAATACTAATCTAAAGTGTCCAGGATATGTGGTAATAAATAACTAAAGTGAACTTCTCAAGTTAACAATACATAAACTATATATTTCTAAACATAACTTTTAATTAATTTTTATAATGTAAATAATATTAACTTTTTAGCTAAGAATATTTAATGTTTATCCATTTAGCTATTTAATAATATAATATAAAAACTAAATTTTTATCTATCGTTAATTATGAATAATATAGTATGAATTTATAAATGTAATTTCTAATGTGAATTTTTTATATAAATTATAGGTGTAAATTATACCTAAATATATAACAGAAATTAGCAATTATTTATATTAGAGTTATATATTTATATATGAACTAAATTTCTATTAAATATAAATTAAAATCAATAATTGGGGATATTTAATTATTTATATTTAAATTTAAAATTAGTAATTATTTATATTTAAATATATAACATAAATTAATAATTATTTTTATTTATATTTAAATTATAGAATATATTATTTATGTATGACTTTTATTTATTTATTAGTCTCAAAATTATATTATTTCATAATTATTACAACCTTATCTTATCATTGGATATTATTTAAATATTTTTAATATTTATTACATCATCCAATTTGACCCCGATTCGAGGTCGAACTATTGAACCTTAAACCCCTCACTATTCTAGTTCTATCTCTGGTCTGATTTTATAGCCTTCGTTTTGCCAAATGGCTATCTTAACATTCTCATTTTGGTTACTCTGAGCTTAACAATCAACAAGTTTCTTTAACTAGTGAGCACTTATATCCATACAATATAGTCAAGTTAATTATAATCTTATTAAATTTATGTTTAAATCTCCATGATATCCCATTAATCTTTATGATGTCTGACTTAACTATAGTTATAATCCTTTGCAAGCATACTTGATTATGCAATAGAATCTAGAAAGATGTCTAACAATTTTCCTTTTTCTAGTCTTTTAATTTTATTTTTATATACACACATTTTGCTACATTTTCTATTTGTACATGCCTAAAGAAATTTTACATGGCGTAATGCTTATTGAAAAAAAATATTTTTTTGATGAAAACTATTATGTTTACTTTGAGATTAATGTTTCATAGGAAGAGTTTGTATTCAAATAATCTCAATACAAATCCAAATATATTCAAGCCCATGATATCCTCCAATTTTTATTAAATATCTTTTACTTTCAAATACATGGATACCAAGATTAAATTCTCCTAAAAAATAAGTGATATAAATCACGCCAACCTCAAATTGATAAGCAAAACAAGAAAAACCTCCAACTCAATCACAGTTAAAAATAATCAACAAACAGCATAGAATATGCAAGATGAGACGGACCTGCTTCAACTTCGCGGTGGTCTCTATCAAGCGGCCTTGGAGTTCGACAAATGCCTGAAAACATACTTCAAAATGAGTTCCACAATAACAGGAGAAGAATGATAACATGCCAATAAAAGAAAGCTTCTAGTATTCATAAAGCGTTACGGTTCTGTTCGCTTCATCTGCCATTTTCAGAAATCTTTAGAACCGCAGGCTTTGGCAACCCTAACCCTAGCGGCAGATGCGAGCCCGCTTTTAAAATGAACCGGGCATATGTCGGTAGCGGCTGACGCAAGCAAGGTTTTATCGCTCCCAGGCTATTCCGGTCGATAAAATAATTTAAGATTCGTTTGATTCGATTTTTGCTTTATAAAATATAGTTTTAGAAATAGAAGTTCTCAAAAAAGACTTTTATAAAAAGTTGCTTGAATAATAAGTTATTGTTTGACTTATATTCTTCTTTGAGTGTTTATGAAAAATTGAAAGAAGATATTAATAGTTTGTTTTAAATTTTAGCTTTAGGGATTTCAAAATAAAAGATTAAATTATCTATCCCTCAAACTTAAGTATATAAATATTTTTTTTAAAAATAAGATTTATAAAAATATATATACATATGACATTCTTAAAAAAATACACGAATTTTAAGAATTATATAACATATAAATACATCTACATGATTTAGGTATAAAATTTAAATTTAAAGTATTGAATAAGGTACACAGTACGAAATGAACAGTCATTAACAAATAATTCTTAAAATATTTAAGTAGGTTTTCCCAGTGCGTTCGTTGAAATATTTAAGTAGGTTTTTTCATCCTTCCTAAGTAAAATGCGTAGTCGGTCTGTTCCCCAGTTCTATTTCTCTTATACAGATATTACAATAAATTAAAATAGTATCTGTCCCACATTGCAGGTGTACATCCTTCTTTTTTATTTCCCATCTAGAGCTAAAAAAAAGTAATAGTAAGATACTAGTATTATTTAGTATATATGAGATTGCCTTAATTAGCCTAAATGCCAGTCCAAAAAAAATTAATAACGTCAGTTTGTTTTAAAACATACGGGCAGCTCATTTTTAAATCTCCAGTTCAATTATATAAAATGCCTAAAGTTTTCAAAGTTTATTTCTTGATTTGAATAGTTTTAAGCCTTAATCATGAGCTCCAAATGTTATATAACTAGTATTTTTTTGGGGTTTTCATTATATTTTCCTAATCTTTACAAGAATGAGTGACTTCTTATCTAGACAACCAATTTAAGCCCAGTCTTGAAGTATGTCAAGTTCATTGCTTTGTTAACTTGTTTTACTTATGCATTTTTAGGATATAAATATGGATGTGGGCATCCCATATTCATTTCTCGATGGCCAGCTTAGTTTTTTAACAAATCTTTTATCTACAGATGATTGTTTTTGTTATAAAATGGTACATGAACATGATTTCAAATTGCAACTACTTAAATTTGGAACTAACCTATTTAATTTGTTTCTATAACTACAACTTATGTGCAAATATTACACCTTCATGCATTATGGCTCCAAAAAATTTCCAGCTGAGGGCTTTTACATGCATTAGAAAAAGGAGAAGCAGAAAAAAAAATAGCAGTGAGCTAAAATAAGGAGAAGCAAAAAATAACTAGGGTACGGCAATGACCTGAAACAATGGCGAATAGTTGAAGGAGGTGATAATCGGAATAACTTAGGGTTAACCACTTGAAATAGGAAGAAGAATCAGCTTGGAGGTGGATTTGGGCTGGTGAGAGATGGTAGGGACGTCAGATTCAGGTAGGAGGCTAGGCTGACGGTGCTCAGACGAGGGCTGAGACTGTTTGCCTGAACCGATTGGTAGCAGGCTGCTTGGCAGATGTCATGGTCGGCCTGGAGAAATGGAGAGGGATTCAGCCATAGCGTGTGAAGTACAGCCAAATCGGGAGTCCTCCGGATGGAGCGAGATCAAAAGAAATGAAGTTATTTTTTGTGCGACCTGCTGAAGAAAATGAAGGTCGGGAACGTGTGAATGTGGCTGGGTAACGATAGTTGAGGGACCATATACAATAGGCATTGGTGGTTAGAGGGACTATAGGTGGTGAGCAACGATGGTTGGAGGGACCATTGTCGGGACCATAGCTGGCAGGTGATTGTGGTCGAAGGGATAATAGTTTGTAAGTGATGGAGATGGGATGATGGCCCAACTATGGCTGTCGTATTGAGGTTCGAAGGTGATGGTCGGGTAGAGGTTCAGTAGTGGCAGCCTAGCGGCGCGGGTTCACCGGTGGTGGTGCCGGGGTGGAGAGCTAAGATTTTTCAAGCCTCAGAGCATTCTTGAGTCTCTAGCTCAGGGCCGAAGCCTCCAAAGGTTCAAGCCCCCCTTTAACTCCACTCTAGTCTTATCAATAAGAAGAATATCAACAGCAAAAAGCATACACCATGGTACAACCTCTTAAAAATGTCTAGTGAGATCATCCATGACTAAAGCAAAAAGATATGGGCTTAAACTTGATCCATGATGTAATCCAATAGAAATAGGAAAGTACTTGGTCAAATAACCTTGTGTTTTAACACAAGTAATAGGTCCTGCATACATATCCCTAATGACTTGAATATAAGCATTATTAACCCATTTCTTTTCTAAAACTTTTCATAGCACTTCTCTTGGAACTTTATCATATGATTACTCTAAATCAATAAATATCATATGAAGATCCTCCTTATTCTCTCTATACTTCTCCATCAAACCTCACAAAAAATGTATAGCTTCCATAGTAGACCTACCCGGCAAGAAGCCAAAATGATTTTAAGAAACGCTAGTATCATGTTATAACCTATGCTCTATTTCTCTCTCCCACAGCTTTAAAGTATTACACATTAACTTAATTCTTCTATAATTCACATAATCTTGTCCATTGCCTTTATTCTTAAAAATAGGAATCAACATACTCATTCTCCACTCATCTGGCATCTTTTTAGTCTTTAAAATAATATTAAAAAGTTTAGTAAGCAAAGAAATTTGTTCTTCTCCTAAGCATTTCAACACCTCTATTGGAATATCATCAAGTCCAACAACTTTTCCACATAATTGTTAACTTTTTAAAGATCACTAAAAATCTAAAAAATTATCCAAGTTTTATTTTAACAATCTCAAAGTAAAAGGTGGTGGTTGTCTTAACTACCTTCCTAATTAGTTTTTAAATCTCCTAGTAGGTTAAGATGATTCTTCACCATTAGCAGGGTCTAGTTGGGTTTCCTCAATAATATTATCATCGGTTTCTCTTCCTTACTAGCCACTTCCTCAAATTCTTTTCACTCCTCAATTGAATAGCTTTGCTTTATTCATTATCCTTTTCTTTCAGATTTACTTTTATGTTATTAGGTAAGATTCCCTGGGTTCTATTGGTTAAAGATCCACCTAATTGTCTTAATTAATTTTTAATATTTTTAATGGTAGTAGTTTAACTTCACAATTGTATGCCCATTTGCAAAACTAATTCATCTAATGAAGGCTTCTTATTTTTATGATGATTGTTTGAGTAAAATTTAGGGGAATAACTAAGCCTTGGGTTTATAAAATTTTGAAGGGGGTGGCTCTTGGCTCCTATTTCTTTCTTAATTTAGCTGATTAGAGCTCCAATTAGTATTATAATTTAGATTATTACTCTAGTTGAAATTTGGATGATTTCTACAACTAGGTTTATAAGTGTTTTAGAAAGGTTTATTAGTTTTATTATTGATGGCTTTAAGATATTCTACTCTTGATACATTTGAGTCAGTAGAGGCTCTAAAGATATTCTCTTCTATAGCAATGGTGAATTCTTAGGTGATTTTATTCCAAGATTATCTCATTTTCTAAATAAGGCAGCTATTTGTGTAGTTAAAATAAAGATATCATCTAATTCTTAAACGCTAGCTACCTACATATGATTAACTCTTTCAGATAACCTTTAAAATTTTTGTAATCATCTCCTCAATTAAAGTATATTCGTCATTAAAGAGCTTTAATATAGGACAACCACCAGCAGCATCATTAATGATTAATCTAAGAGAACATATAAGGTCATTATAAATGGTTTGAATGATTGGCCAATCACGAAGGGCATGGTGAGGATATTTCCTAATTAGTTCTTCAAATCTCTCCCCTAACACAGGCAGATTTTCCATCCAACTAGGTAAATGAGGTAACATCATTTCTAAGCTTAGAAGTTTTGTAACAACAACAAGCCTTTATCCCACTATGTGGCATCAGCTACATGAATCCTGTTTCTCCAGTGTTCCCTATTAAAAGTTAAATTCTCATTTAAATCTAATAAAGAAAGGTCATTTCTAATATTTTCTAACCAAGTCTTTTTTTAAGTCTACCTCTACCTTTCTTAACATAAGTCAAATCTAGTACATCTACTTTCCTAACTGATTCATCAGAAGGCTGTCGTTTTATATGAGCAAACCATCTAAGGTGACTCTCTCTAATCTTATCTTTCACTAGAGCTACTCCAACCTTTTCGTGTATATGCTAATTTCATATCCTATCTCTAAGAGTAATTCCACTCATCCACCTGAGCATACTCATCTCTACAACACTTTACTTAATATTGTGCTTCCCTTTTAATGGCCAACATTCTACACCATTAAGCATTGTAGGTCTAACCACCATCTTATAGAATTTTCCCTTAACTTTGAGGGGGGCTTCTCTATCAGACAACAAGCCCGATGCATTCCTCCACTTGAACCATCCAATTTGAATTATACTAATAAAATCCCCATCTAATTCACCATCACTCTAAACAATAGACCCAAGATATCTAAAATTATACTCTTATTAATGATTTTATCAATTAAAGTCATAATCCCCCCACTAGAACTATTATTACTAAAATTACACTCCATATATTCATTTTTATATCTACTCAAACAAAGCCATTAGAATCTAAGGTTGACCTCCATAATTCAAGTTTACCTTCAACTCCCTCTCTAATCTTATCGGCAAGAAGAATATCATCAGTAAAAAGCATACACAAGGGTACAACCTCTTACAAATGTCTAGTGAGAGCATCTATGACTATAGCAAAAAGATATGGGCTTAGGGCTGATCCTTGATGTAATCCAACTAAAATAGGAAAATACATGGTCAGACCACCTAGTGTCTGAACACAAGTAATAGCTCCTACATCAAAAAGCTTAGTAGTTTTAGATGAGAAGAGCTATTTAGCTAAAAAAATTATGGGATAAATCATTCGAAGTTGTAATTGAGCCTTGGGCCAATGAATTTAACAACATCTTAGCTTTATACCCAAGTGAAAAAAAGAAATAACCTAAGTCTAAAACATCATTAGAAGCACCATTATATTTAAAGGTTGCACATATTTATAGGAAACTAGTTAAATGCATATTAGGATCATTTATTAGAGCTCTCCCCAACTAAGAGTTCTGAACCATTTGAATTATTACAAGTATGAGTTCAAACATTTTAGCCTAAATTCTAGGTCTATTTATACTTTGATGAATGCCTTTAACCATAGGGTTAGTGTATTCTCTAAGTGGTCTAGGATGATCATTTTTTGAAATTTGCTCACCCATTTTTATTTTATTTTTTGTAATTTTTAAGTTTTTCTAAGTATTGGCCTTTTTAATTTTTGTGTCAAATAAAAGTTCTACTAGTTTTTTATTACTATACATGCAATAGTAAGAAACACAGTAGAAATGTGTAAAATACTAAACATTTATAATTAATAGTAAGCAAGGCAACACTAAGTAGATAAAAATAAAAAATAAAAAATAGATTAAACTAGAAGTTTGATCATTAATATAAAATACAAAACAAAATACTTAATTTTAATAGAGTTCTCTGGCAATAGCACCAAAAACCTAATAGAGATTTTTATTTTTGCTTACACACTACTTGGTTTTCCAAATATAGTTTAATTTACTAAGGTGTAAGTCATATTCTATGCAAGTGTAGGTGTTGGGTCAAGTAATAAAGTGATGAGAAGAGTATAGTTCCCATAGGGAGCTTTGAAATATTTAAAATTTAATTTAATACTTCTTCATGAAACTACTCTATCTATTTAGCCAATGATAATAAATAGGTTGTGCAAATTAAAATAAAAAATTACAAATATAGAAGGTAAAGTTTAATGTTTGTATAATCTCTGAACCTATGATATTTAAAATGCATGAATACATAAGAGTGGTTTTCTATATATTATGGCTTTGAATCAAGCATAAGTACTCCTCATCTCTGCTAAGCCCATTTGAGTATTCACTAGGATTCACCCTAAGTATAGTTCTACTATCTCCTTATGATTTTATAACCCCCACCATATATCTATGTTATGGCAAGATTATGTTTTAAAACCTCTAATTATTCTTCTACACATCCATTGAGGCTCTATAGCATACTAGGTTTTAAGTTTATGTATGCCCTATACATAAACTAGATGAAGCTTAGAGAAATTAAAATCATCTATAAAGATCAAACCTATAATGTAATTTATGGGTTTTAAATAATAATAGATTTAGAATCATTTTATCATCTACACATGGAGAAATGCTACACAGCACAAACGTTTTCATTTTACTTACAAACACAATATATACTAATAAATAAAATACAAATGATAGAAGAAAGGTTACAAGTAACCCAAATCTAAAGAATAGACTCTTTCACACTCATCCACTTTGATCTATACCAATACAAGACACCAAACAATTACATAAGATCCAATTCCTCTACAAAATGGTCTCTCACACTCATACACACACAAGTCTCCCCAAAGTGCCAACTAATTTACATAAATAATAAGGCTATTATTTATTTATTTATAAAATAATTGAACTGGCCTTGTGGCACTGGCTTGGTGGCATTACGACACTATTGGACATGCTCATCAATTCACCATTCATTGCATCAATTCACCAATCTAACTACCTCATAACATGGCACTGTGAAATTTGGCATTGTGTCACTGGATCTGGCACTATGGTGCTTCCTACATATCTCCACAGTGCTAAGCTCTCTAGAAAATGTTTTGAGGCCATCTTCTACAATATTGAAAGGGTTGTGCTACAACAATATAGAAAGATATAACACTATGGTGCTGCTTCTGTGGCACTACAACACTTGTTCAATTTTTATGATTTTTAACATATTTTTGGCACAAAAATATAAGGATTAAAATCATATATATCATTATATATATGTGTAATTTAAACTTAGCAATTTCTCTCTTATCATAGTCTCCCTATGGAACTCACAGCTAAAGATTTTCATAACCATCTTTATGTTTCCCACACTAGCACAAAACCTCATGACATCTCAATTACAACTAATTACAATTGGATACTAGTAAACCACACCATTAGGAATAGCCCTATAAACCATCACCATCCACTTGTTAGCATGTTGGTGTTGAATGAACAAGTTATCCAACACAACCTTGAACACTCAATTATCTCTAAAGCTGGCGATAGGATAAACTTTACACTACTTCTCTCAATTATGGCCTTTTTGCATGACTTGCACCAAATTTAATATTTTTGATATGTTGATTTGATATATTAAAATTTTGATTACAATTAGAAATCCTAGGGCTCTCCATAGGCAAAGCTTGACATTAGAACACATCATATCCTTTATATTAGATGCCAATATAACCTACTTTCCCCTACACTAACCGATAACTTCCCCACTAACTTCACTAATAGCTCATTCCACCATATTTATAGTGATTGATCTAAAGGATCATAGGATGAGTGGGAGTATGATTTAGAAGAAGAAAAGAGAGAACAAACCCCTGTAGTTCAGTCAACTCCAACAAACTCGTGGATTAAGTAGTTCGCTAGACTTAAACTAAAGTTGGATACATATCAGGAGTCCACCACATGCTAGGAGAAACTTCAATGCTATCAGAAGAAAATGAGACAATAGCACTAGAAGGATAGAGCTTGGTTTCATGAGAAATTTTTAGCCCTTCATCACTACTTTTAGCCATGACTACCACCACCACCACCACTTGATCAAGGACAATCAGAGTTCTGGATAATTTTATTCACTAGTCTTCTCTATTTATTTTTGTACTCTTGTATTTTTTTTACTTCCTTTCTAGTAGTTCCTCCTTTTTGAGTTGTTAAAAGGAGGAGTAGCTATAGCATTAGTTTTTATTGTCTCATATTAGTTTTTGTGATTCTAATTTAAAATTAGTGTCTCTATTATGGTTGTATATATGAGTTTGTATTTTTTATTTATTATTTTTTAAATATTAATAAAATAAAATAAATACAATATATATATATATATATAATATTTGAAATCCAAAATTAATCAAAAAATCCTTCTCATAAAAATTAAAATAAGAAAGTGGGCATGGAGTGAGAGAGAGACCTATGTAGAAAATTAAGCACTGAACTAAAAATATAAAATTCAACAAATACTATTTAACATCATAAAAAGGGGAGATTATTTAAATCTATGAGTCTGACCAAGTGTTGAAACTTCAAGCATTATTGGTTAGATCACTCTTTGCTCTCAACTTTACATATACTACCTGATTCTTTTGTGTGCTACTAACATTTTAGGTACAACATACATAGAGCCAAAATAAAGAAGCAAACTCAAAAAATTATAGCATTAAGTCAAGCTAAATTTGCAACAAGAGCATGCATTTTTTTTTAGTCTTTTATGAAATTAGGTGTATGTTGGCAAGACAACCAATAACACACACATAAGTGGGGATGAAATTTAAACACTTGAATTCTATGTTAAATCATATTATAAGATCCCAATCATATTGTATTATTTGAGTTAGTATAGGATGATTAGTTATTTGGATAAGCCCCATCATTGAATCTGAGTTACAAAATTTTGGTAAATTTGATATTTGAATTTTGACCTAAATGTATTGTATGATTATGAATGAATCTAGCCTAATTTGGACCATTGAACATACAATCAAATTAGGATAAAATCTTGATTGACAATCATGCATATGATCTAAATAGTATAATGTGATTTAATAAAACTTATGGTGGGATGAACGTTGGTTTGACCTGGATAATCCTTGATTCGATATAATTAATTATATATTATGGTTACTTATTATTCATTTCAATCTTATAAAATTTTGAAATGGGTGTTTAACTAATCGGAAAGTATGATACTTTCTTTCTACTATATGATTTGAACCACATAATTCAAATTAGGGTTTGATTTGAATAGCCCAACTTAAGTCTTTTTATATAATGAGAGGGGATGCAAGTGAGTAGCATGAGAAGGTTTTTTCTATGAGAGAGAGCTTTAGAGAGGGGCAAGTGTGTCCATTCTTGTTAGAGTGTCCAAACGTCTTGGGAAAGAGAGAAGTGAGATTGAGAGGTAGTCCTTGAGGAAGTCAAGGAGTATGTGAGGGAGTCACATTGTTGTCCGCATCTGCCTACACCTTCGTTCCTCCATGTTATGGTTTTTCAGCTCTTAGAGAGGAGATCTAGGGAAGAAGTTCTTAGGTGAAAGAGTTGTGACTAGTCTAGGAGGTTAAGGGAGGGACATATCTAGCATTGTAAGGAGCAGAAGGAGGGAGAGGCATCTTCTCCATTGAGAGGATCAAAATGAGGGTTAAGGCTTTTCGGGAGGAAGATGTTTTTTGAAGTTCATTCACCACCTAGGAACGGAGAGGGCTTCTCTGCCTCGTTGAGTGTAGGAGTATTTACTAGTAGAATCCCCAAAGAGTAGGACCTTTGGGTTGTGGATGTAGGTCAAGTTTGATCAAATAATTATTAAAATCATGGTTTACTTTTTCTTTTTTCTTTCCTATATTTTATTTCATGTAATCTTTATTTACTGAGATTTCTAGTTTGATCATATGTTTATTATAATCTTTGTAAGTTTGATTATTAAGAAGAATATTTTCTTTTAATTATTTACTAGTGATTCTATTGCTCCAAAAATTAAAATTAGTATATATATATATATATATATATATACTATTTTGCTTAAATAGCTTTGTTATTATTATCCGAAGTAAATTTATACTACATTTTGATTTGTCTTTGTCAAAACTTTTAGAGTAACCAATTCAACCCCACCCCCCCCCCCCCCCCCCCCCCCCAACCCGGCACTCTCTTAGTGTGTCATAGCATTTTCATCAATACCAATTGGAAATATGTGAGTTTTGATTTTTCTCTAGATAAACTAGTTCAATATCATGTGCTAAGCATGAAAACTTGTTTGACGGGGTTTTCCACATCTTTGAAAAATTTTAATATAACATTGGTTATTTTATGAACATTGATCTAGCTTTAACTTTATAACCCTTGGCAAGCTCAAAGTAAAAGATAATTTTGTGGCTTCTTTAAGCATGAAGCAATTATTTAGTTTTCTATATCATATATCTTCTATTTTTTTATTTTTATCCATTTGTACACTAGGGCCATTAGATCTAAGGAAAATCAACATTAGAATATGAGTACCCTTTGATATGCTCTATCTTTTGATTCATCTGTCATAAAGGTAGTGGCATAGGATTTGTAAGAGCTTGATTTTGCAAGATTTGATGTTTTTTTCTTCATGGCGCCCTCTAATATATATATATATTCAACATGATCCTCAACAAGGAAGCTAGAGCCATCTCAAATGTATATTTTATCTCCCTACTTTTAGACTTCCTATATTCTATCTTCTTTACACTCTCTCACATATACTTCAAATCTCCCCCCCACCCCCACCACCATTCCCTAACCTCCTACTCCACCTCTTCTTCCTTGTTTCACATTACTTTTGCCATCTTTCTCCATCTTAGTTATGACTATAGCCACATCTCCCATCTTATCTATCCTACTCTTTCTCTTCCACTCTTGTACTTGCTCTATTTTTTTTCATATTTCATACCCTTACTCTAGTTTTATTCCCTCTATTGTCCCTTTCTTTTTTCTCTCTTCATATTTATCTTTAGCCATTATCTCACTTTGACTCACATGCTATGTTTACATTTCTTCCCCCTTTCTATTATCCTCTCCTTTCCTTTTTCACCCTTTATTTTTGGATATATATCCCTCTATCAATATTTAACCTTTTTCTTTCTTTCTCTTTTCTCATTTCTCACTTTATTTTACTCTCCCATTTCCTTTTCTCTCTCTCTTCTTTCTATCACTCTTTTTCTATCTCACTCTATCTCTCACTTCTACCCTCCTCAACTTGCCTTACATCTAACCCATATTAACCCCTATCATCATATATGATCCTTTATCTTTCTTCTCTCAAGCACCACCATGATTTTCTTCTATTTCCCTCTTCTCTAAATTATTTTCCTCTCTCCCTGCAAACTCTCTCATTCTCTCCTCCTTTTTTTACTCTCTTTCACCTGTTCACATTTTGTTTGCCTTCACACTAAATCATTTTAGGACACTCTTCTCTTATTTTCTTTTTCAATCACTACCCCTTCCTTTTTCTCTCTTCCCCACTCTCTCCCTCTCACTAACGTTCCCTTCCTCCCACTATTCCTCTCTTTCTATTTCCCCCTCCTTCTCTCTTTCATCCTCGCTCTCTTCACCATCTCTCTCTTTTAACCCTTTTCTTCCTCCTTTTCGCATTCTAATAGATCTTATATTCTATATGAGCTATTTTGAGCTACTCCAACTCAAGATCATAAATAAAACCTAAGATAAATAAAAGAATACTAAATTAGGAAAATTATTCTTAGCTTTTTTATTTTAGATGAACTTGATTTATTTATATACCATCCATTGAATTACAATATTTTTGTTTGAGGTAATTAATGAGATTGAAAGTATAAAAACTTTAATGAACTTTCAAATATAGCATACCCATTTGATCAACAACCCTTCTTCCTTCAATCGCTTGCCTATTCTTATCATTTTATATAGTGTATAAATATGCCATCTATTTGGCTATTTTCCTTACATAAAAATCACAACCTTTTAGTGAGTTTGATAGATTCACAACATTACTCTCCTAGCCAAGAATTTCCTTATCATCTAGCGCAAAGTTGAGATATGAATAAATCTTTCAAAGATACCAAAGAAGCAACCTTAGGTAGTAAACCTTGCCACATAATCAATAGTTGCATGGATTTTCTTTCTATATCGAGAATAGCTCATAGATTTAGGATTTTTAATAGTTTTTCCTCATTAATGTGTGCTAGTGAAGTTTTCCAAAAAGGTTTAAGATGATAAACATGAGAAGTCAGATATATTTGAGTTGCTTTATGTAACTCCAGTTTATAAAATCTAAATCAACTCTTGCCTAAACCTAAAAAGAATCATAATAATGATGGTTCTACTTTACAAATGGTTGATAAGTCACATATGTTTGTCTTTAATGATATAAATTCACATATACAAAAACTCCAACCAAAAATAGAAGCTAATGTGCTTCTTATGTTCCATTTACTTCATATGACTCTATGTCATTTATAAATTATGAAACAATTGACACAACATTTTTTTCTCAATGGGAAAGGTTTAGGAGTCAACAGGAATAATTGATGGAGTTGACCTTCCATTTACAACTTGAAAAAGGGTATTCTTGTTGAATTATATGTTTAAATATATTATAGAATAATTCATCCATGGAAAAAAAATGTTCCAATTTCAATGTGAAATCTATCACAATGTTTTTTTAAATATAATCCCAAGTCATGAATTATGTCATCAACTAGTTTATTGAATCCATCAACACGTTTTGTAAATATTATTCCAAGTAGTGATTGACAACTTCCATTAATTCACCAGACTCAAGATGATATGAACTATTACAGCTCAAAGTAGTATCATTGAGCCAAAGCAAGTCCTTTCGAAATGAACACATAAATATGGGGTCATGATCAAAGATAATTACTCATGGGATGCCATGTAGCATACAACATATGAGAAAATGTCGTAAATGTTAAAGAAACTAAAAAATGACATGTAAGTGCTAAAAAATGTGATACCTTAAAGGTATCAACAACCACCAAATTAATAGTCTTCAAATATGATTTTGGAAGATCAATTATGCAATCCATCGATAAATCATACAAAATATTAGTCAAAATATATAATATCATGTTGAATCCTATAACTATCTCATACCCAACCATAGTAATGTGATTATAATGATGGACAATGGGTGCGACATTAGATAAGAGATGTTCAACATGTTTGAAATGTAATGAAAATACTCAATCATAGTCTATCTCATGAAATAGAAGGTGCCAATGTATCAGTCACATTAAATTGGCCCAAAACATCCCATATTACCCAAGTAAAACATGAGAAAAAGATGAAAATATACATAAAAGGTAAGGAGAAAATTTTGTCTCACACTAATAATAGAAAAAGTCTTCTAAAGAAATTTGGCACACACTATTATACACTTAAAAATATAAATATCTCTCTAATTAAATTAAGGCCACCTAACCTACTGCCTAATAATTGCACAACAACTTATGTAAATTCTCTGCTAAATATTTACAAGCTCTGTAAAATATGGGTACATTATGAATGGAATAATAATAGTTGCAATATTTGAAAAGCTTAGACTCATTTAAGAATGAATATCAACTCTCTAACCACTCAATTCTTTTTCTTACACTAAAAATAGCCAATATTTATTGTTGTTATGGAATTTCTCAAGGGCAACTGATTAGATGAGTACTTTACTATAGCAATATCTTTATATGTTATTATAACTTTAGTAATAGTAACAAGAGCAATTTATGTATAACCTATGTTCTCTAATGCTTCCATACAAATTGATGATAATCCTACTAATCAAACGCACATTCAATCTATAAATTATCATTGAGTCAATCCACGTGACCTTGTCATGACACATAAGTACTCTTACATGACATTTCAATGTAACAAGGAAACCCTATTGTGAAGACATTATGATGTTGACCTAATTTTTGTATGAGGTCACTAGGACCAATCCAAATCCGAGATCAAACGAGCTATGGATCATCGGGAATTCTCTTTGGAGCGTTTGTAGCCTAGGCTCACCGGAGATCTCGCCATCGGTATGGTCTTGACGGTGGGTTTGGCTTGAGGAAGATGGGGGAAGTCTAGGGGAACTCTCACACAAAGTCTCACAGCTTAAGGAGGCTTAGAGAGAGAGAGAGAGAGAGATTGCAAAAAGTTCCCCTCAAGGTTGCCCTAAACTCCCTATTTAAAGACCTAAGCTCATGATTAATGGCCTAGATCTATCCTAGGGTTAATTAGGTGGGAGAGGAGGTGATTTGGTTGTGGTTTTAGTGAGGGAGGAATTAGGAATGGTTTAAATACATTAAATGGGTTCTAATTGACTTATATAGGTCAATTTAATCAAAGGGTTGACTTGGGTTGACCAAGTTAAGGGTTGACTTGGTCAAGGGGGGTTGGGTCTAGGAGTTATGGAAGTGATTTGAATTTGATTTGGGCTTATTAGAGTTTAATGGGTCAACCTAGGTTGACATGGTCAACCAGGTGGACCCAGGGCATGGGTGTGAGCTCAACAGATGTGGTCTGACCCATGGAACCCAAGGGAAGTGGGAGGTTGAGCCTAGGATGTTTGGGCTTGATTTGAAATCAAAAGGAGGGGATTTAGGTCAATTTGGGTCCACCTGGGTTGACCTGGTCAACTAGGTTGACCTAGGGCCTAGGTCTGGGCTTAGTAGACTGGGCTTAATTCACTAAACTTAGTAGAATGGGTCTTGGGGCCTGGCTTGGTCAATTTGACTAAGTCAACTCCCTTTGACAAGGGGTGTCAATTTTAGGTCCCGGGTCGAGTTTGGGTCAAACCCAGAATTGACCCGGCACTATTCGGGTCAACTCAAACCTGACTCTTTTTTACAAACAGGTCAGTTTTTAGAATCTGAACCTAATCCACTTTGAGTTCGGGTCAACCTGACACGACCTGAAAGCGGGATGCCGGACGTGGGCAGCGAGACGCCGGCGGCCGGACATTCGCGTGAGCCAGGATGACTGGACCTGGACTCGGGCAGTGGCATGATGGGCTGGGCACACAGGCAACCGCGGGTCCACAAGGACCGCGACAAGCTGGCCAGCTGGGCAAGACAGCATGCCCGCACGCAGGCTTGGACGGACGGCTACGCGACCTGGACCGCTAGACGGTGGGACGTGAACCTTAGGACCTGGACATGGCCACGGTTGTTCGGCATGCAGTGACACGCAGTGAATGGCGATGCGGCCCATGTTGGTAAGCTGGGCAGGGGCAGGCACATCCGGTCATGTGGCGGGTAGCCTGATGCGAGCAAGCGGGGGCAACGTATGATTGGCCTCGGGCAGTAGTGGGAAGCTCGGTCAACAGGTCAATCCAGGTCATTTTCAGGTTTTCAGGTCAACCCGAACTCGACCCGATTTTTAAAATGGGTCAAAAACTCGAACTCGAACTCAACCCGGTTTGGGTTCGGGTCAACCCATACCCAAAATTTTTGTGTCGTGTTCAGGTCGAATTTTCAGGTCGTGTCTAATATTGACACCCCTACCTTTGACCCAGGTTTGGTGGAAAATATTATTAACAAATGGACCCTTAATAGGAGCGGCGAATAACTAGTGAACTGCTCGTGTTGGCATTGACCGAGTGTGATAAGGGAAGAAGGCAAAAGAACGCATACGAAACGATCATCACAGGAGGAGGGTGGAGTAGATCATCTACCTGCCTTACTCTTCGTAAGGGCAGAATAGAGGGGGAAGCAAAGGTGAAGAGTCTCACATCCACCTAATCATATATAAATAGTGAATATGGACCACTCGATGTTCACCTGACCATATCAAAACTGTGAAACAAAGAGTAAAAAGTAAAGTAAACCAACTTCCTGCTTAACCATATCGAAACAGCAAGATAGAAGGTGGAAGGGTCCCGCATTCACGTGATCGTATCAAAAGTTTAAATGGGGAGCCCGAGTAAAAAGGTAGACCAACTATCTACCTGACCATATCGAAATAGCAGAATAGAAGGCGAAAGGATCCCGCATCCACCTGATCATATCAAAATAGTGGATGGGGGTGACTCAATACCTGCCTGACCATATAAAAATAACAAATAAAGAAGTCACAAAATCTGATGCTTGCCTGACCATATCGAAATAATAAGACAATCAGGAAAAAGGGGTGGTGAGGTATGCCTCCCAAGGACTCTATCGGGCTCTCAACCAGGTAAGGTTCAATATTCGCCTGACCATATCAAAATAGCGAATGTGAACAGTTCAATATTCACCTGACCATATCGAAACAGTGAGTAAGGAATCAAGGGATAGTGGGGTATGCCTCCTGGGGACTCTATCGAGCACCACTAACTAGGTAAGGTATAATATCTGTTTGACCATATCAAAATAGCAGATGTGAATGACTCAATACCACCATAAGTTGGATATTTTAGCTCTGCAGCTATCAACCAACTGCTGAGGTAGTACAAGGCATTTTTCTTGCCCTCTTTATCCTCTTGAGCTAAAAGTGAACCCAGGGATTCATCCAGGGCCATAATATAAAGAATTAATGGCCTCCCTGGGATGGGTGCAGCTAAAATAGGGGGGTTCAACATGTAGCGCTTTATACTCTCAAAGGCCTCCTAACAACG
The DNA here is from genome assembly GCA_019925795.1 of Dendrobium chrysotoxum. Taxonomy (NCBI): domain Eukaryota; kingdom Viridiplantae; phylum Streptophyta; class Magnoliopsida; order Asparagales; family Orchidaceae; genus Dendrobium; species Dendrobium chrysotoxum. Next base: position 26,270,178 of record CM034300.1, on the reverse strand, counting down.
CTCATCCCAACAAAAATGGTCATCCTTCTTCACAAGGGCAGTGAAGGGATGACATCTATCAATAAGATTGGAGATAAATATCTGCAGGAAGGTAAGTTTTCCTTGGAAAGACCTTAGTTGGGTAAGGCTTTAGGGGGTTTTAAGTCCACTATAGCTTTGATCATGGAAGGATCAATCTCAATGTCATGGTAATGAACTATAAGCCCCAGGAACTTTCCTACACTAACTCCAAATGTGTATTTCAAAGGATTCATCTTTAGATCATACTTACACAGGCGTTCAAAAATGATTCGTAGATCTTGAAGGTGATCTTCACGAATCTTGCTTTTAACCACTAGATTATCCACATAGCACTCAACTTGCTCATATATCATCTCATCAAAGATAACAGTCATGGCATATTGATAGGTGGCCCAAATATTTTTGAGTCTGAAGGGTATCACCTTGTAATAAAACATACCTATAGGTGTGCAGAACATAGTGAATTTCTCCTCCTCGGGGTCCATATTTATCTGATTGTAACCAGATGAACCATCCATGAAAAAGAATATGCTATGGGATGAAGCGATATCCACCATAAGCTCGAGGATAGGAAGAGAAAAATCTTCTTTAGGGCATACCGTGTTCAAATCACAGAAATCAATATTGACACAAATCTATCCACTCTTCTTTTAAACTGGGATAATATTAATGAGCCAAGTAGGATACTTCTTTTCACAAATGAAACTAGCTTATATGAGCTTCTTAGTTTCATCGATCACCTATTATTCAATCTCTAACCTCATCCTACAAGGTGACTGTTTAATAGGGACTGCATCAGGCTTGATAGCCAACTTGTAGATGGCTACTTCTGGGTTTAGACCAGGCATCTTAGTGTAATTTTAGGCAAAGTAGTCTTTAAATTATGAAAGTAGCTTGATGTACTCTTGAGCCTCTAAATTTGATAATATGGCCCTATGAAAAATAGGTCTAGGATCTGATTCAGTGCCAAAGTTAACCTCATACAACTCATCCATGGTGGAAATAGTGCCATCTTCGAACTCTCATGGAGCATCAAGTATCATATCTTCAACATCATTTGGGTCTTCTTCCTCAGTAAGAGAAGCAACCATATATGAATGAGGGATAGCACGAATGTTGGCATGAATAGACTGACCCTTCTCAATATAACCTAAGCCTTACTTGGTTTGAGGTATATCAGTCCGCCAAACATAGGCTTGCTGTAGAGCTCATTCATCGGACCAAGTGAAAGGAATGGCACCCCGCTCAACATTGCCTTCCATAAAAGGGGAAAAGTAATAAGGGATATGTATGAATTTTTTATCCATAGCAGTCTCCGTGGGACCCTGACTTTCAGGACCCAATAGGGCACCTATACTATGGGATAAGGAGGCACACTCACTAGATCATGGTAGCACAAAGGATTTGTATAATGGAGGTACAAAATACTTATTAGTCTGTAGCGAGCCACAAATACTAGTAGAAGGAGTAACAACAGATCTTTAACGAGACTCTTCAACTCTTATTCTATATATCTAATGGGAAAGAGATTATTTGGTAGTAGTCTGACATCGGGAGTCTACTTCCTCGTCTGAGCTACTATCGACAACTAAACCACCCTCAGGTATCAGGTATCTGTGAAAGGTAAGGAGAAAACTATAATCAGTGAAACTCAGAGTCGGTGAGGGGGCTGAATGATGAGGAGCATCAATCATCTCATCATTCGAAGAGTTGGACTCAACATTTAAAGAAGAAGTGTAAAGATGCGATGGAGGAGGAATTTGAGTGTCGTAGTTTCTCATGGGGTGAGCATACTCTCTACCTCTACCTCATCCTCCCCTACCTCTACTAAGGGGAATATCATGCCCAACTATAAATTAGAAAGGAGATCTAATAGAATTTGCAGCGGAAACATCTGCCTCAATAATAACCTGTGATGGACCCTGTACTAGTAGTTGTATTGGACCCTATGCAAGTGACTGCATAGGATCTAGTTTAATATTAGCAGGTATCACTGGTGACTAGGAAGGGGGGTTTAAGAGTCTTTTGAGGCATATAATGCTCGGCATCATTATAAATGGAGACCTCGTGCACGACAAAGAGTTAAGTATCCACAGGAATGGAATACTCGAAATCATTCCTCATAAACTTCATACATTGGTGCAAGGTAGAGGGCACCATTCCATATTCACGAATTCAAGGCCTTCCTAAGAGAGCTTTGTATGAAGTATCAACTTTAGTCACATAAAACTATGCCTCAGTTAGGAAACCTCCAAACTTCAAAGGCAGGGCGATAAACCCTAGAGCACACTTGCTTTGGTCATTAAAACCTTTCAACATTATCTTGTCAGAAGTAAGCTTTAAATAACCTAGGGAGAGGCTTTTTAAAGTCTCATAGCTCATGATAATAACTGAAGCCCCTGGTCAATGAGGACCCTATTTAACTCATAAATATTAACTTCAGCGGTGACATATAAGGGACGATTATGCTCGGAAGTCTCTAAGAGGAGATGACAATCTGAAAAGATAATGCATGGTATCTCTCTCAAATTACATGCATCCCTAACAGATTCAAAAACAAAGAAGGCTTGATAAGACTCTGCTTCAAGCAACACTTTCACCAGAGTCTCTCTCAAGTTGGGAGACATCATCAAAGCATCATAAATACTAAGAAGAGAAGAAATTTTTTTAAATGAGCCAGCACATTATAATCAACCTCCAGCTAAAGGCCTTTCCCTTTCTCCTTAGACTATTCCTGGGAGAAAGGGATAGGATCATCCTACTGAGTAATAATATTTTTATCCTTTTCTTTAGCATTCTTAGCCATCCTAGGTGTAAGGACTTTCTCTGAACACAAATGAATCTCTTGTATTGAGTCAAACTCGACAGGAGATTTATTTAGCTCAGTGGTGATGGCTTGTGTTAACTCTAAGGAAAGTGACTAGAGTGATTTCTCAGACTTATCTCTTGAATCCATGTAATAACTACCCTATGGAATGGTAAATACAAGTTCTTCATCACACTCAAACTCATCATCACATAAAGAATCATTAACATTGCAAGAAATATGTAATACATAAAAAGAGCGAGTGTTAGAGGAAGTAGAGCTAGAAGAAATATAAGACCAAAAGAAGCCAGAATCATCTTCTTCTATTATTTCATCATCAGTCGAAGGGAGAACAAAATCCTTTAGCATAAGCACTGGAAGGGATCCCGTCTTCCCCTCTGAAGTTACAACTATCTTTTCTCTTTCATACATTTTCTTATTACATAGAAAAGAAGAAGAAACATGCTCAGTAGGCACTACGATAGAAGAAGAAGAAGAAAAAGGAGATGCAAAGTCACTGGGTAGGTAACTATCGACTTGGCCTGAGAAGGCCTCCTCTCAATTACCTCTGAACTCTGAATCGCTTGCTTGATCATCTGCTTTATCTTCTGAGAGAGTGCTAGCTGCCACTCTCCCTTAGGACCATGGGGTGATCTACTGCCACTGCTCTGACTATCACTCTGACTAATATAGCTGTTGGAACCTAAAATCATCTGAACAATTTGAGAAATCTTGCCCTTGGGCTGCACCAAATCACTATCCTGAAGGTGGATCTTCCCACTGGCTATGAGTCTCTAAATTCTATCCTTGAACACATAACAGTATTCTATAACATGCCTGATATGTCTATGGAAGGGACAATAGAGTGGGTGATCCATCTGTCCCTCTTCCTCCACTTTACTGTTCGTTAGGAACATCAAGATGTTCTTCTTAATAAAGAATTTGAAAATCTTCTTCACACTCTCCCCTTAAATGAATATTCCTTAATAAGCTTCTCTTATAGGTACTACTGACTCTCTAGAGTCCTATGAGAGGATCTAGACTGTGCTGCTAACTGGCCAGGTGTGTATAACTACTGCAGTGGTGTTGAACTAACCATGGGCTTCTTGCCCTTATCTTATGGCTCATAAGTACTGTGTACCTCACCTCTCCTAGGCGGAGGTACTCCTGAAGACTCTTGTTGCTAAGGTCTACATGAGGGTTAATTCTCAACCTTAGGAGGGACTACATCGGGTATGATATCCTACAAACTGATCTCCTTCGTCAATAATTTCTAAAAGGTTTTAATACTGAAACCATCAAGTAAGGTGATATAGGGCCATATATATTTTTTAATAAAATTTATACTGCATGCTGCTCCTACAACTGAGGCTCACACCATAAACTGAGGTTCCTCCATATGAATATATAATCTGATTGAGTCTCACGTGGATGATGCCTAGCCACAACTAGCTCACCCACTATAACTCTGTACTTGACACTGATAAACCTCTGAATAAATAACTACTCTAACTTTGTAGACTGTGAACTGAATCATTGGGGAGGTTGGCGTATCATACAAATGCCACCCCAACTAAGTTGTTGATGAATAGTCTCAACATCAAAGCATCTTTCCCTCCTATGTTGCAACATATGGCCCAATACTAAGCCACATACTACCTTGGGTTCCTAAACCCATCAAAAAATTTGAATCATGGAGGGATAAAACTAGGAGGGTAAGGCTCCTACTGATACTCTATTGGGTAAGAACACCCCCTGCTAACTACTTCTCCGGACTTTCTAGAGGAAATGGCCAGCTTGACCTTCTGTGATATCAAATCTTGAATCTGCCCGACTAATATCTGCACTGACTGACTCTAGATTGGGATAGTGAAGGTAACTGCTGTAGGTGCCACTAAAATTACGCTCTCTGGACCCTGTCCACTCCCACAGGGTCCGGTGCTATTGTAAGCGGTACTATTGGCTCATCCCTGGACATAGTAGAAGTACCTATGCCCATAACTTGGGGTATAGCCTCCAAGGTTATCAATAAAGTGGTCATCACCGTCATGGCTCTAGCCATCTCTACCATCTGAGTCTACAGGTATACGACTATGGCCTCTATGTCAACTGACCTGGGAGATCCACCCACCTCGGGCTCTCCCTACTCATCATCATCATCTGGCTCTCTCTGCTCATCCAAGAGACCTTGTCTAGTAACTACACACACTCGATGCACTGATGCATCTGTATCTGACTCCTCCTTGAGTGTGTCCTCCTCGGAGAGAGTCTAATAAAAGGCGTGTATATACAGACCCATAGGGGAAGAAACTCTCTGGGGCTAAGAATAGGAACTACATCTACCAGGACTGGTGAACCATCGGGAGGAACAACATCATTAGTATCTGCCACTATATCACAAATCATCAGGACTACCTCTAACCCTGAAGGGGCGACTTCATCAAACTATCCAACTGTCTCAACTAACTGTACCGCCTTGACAGGAGAGTTTGTCTGTCATCGTCTCCATACCCATCTGCTGTGGTGGGATCCAGTAAGGGCAGCTAACTCTGAAGGAGCTACAATAACTAAACTAAGCTGAGGTCGGGCAGGCTCCAACTATTGTCTACGTCCATGACAGCGTGGGTATCGTCTAATAGCTAGAACACCTGCCTGCGATCTAACTAAAAGAGCTAAACTAATTGACTGCCATAGTGGCCATCCTCTCTGACACCGATACCTCTATCTCAAGGACTATCTCTGTGATTGAACGTGTGCCTGAGAAATCTGGTGGAGTAACTTCACCCTACTGATAGGACCTCTACCCCGTACTAAGTGAATAATGCTTCAAATCCTATGAGTGAGGGTTTGAGCAGCATTATCCCTAGGGACCCCAGCACGTGAAAGAGTAGTAATAATAAAAGAGGCTGCCATAATGTGAGTGATGTTCTCCTTGTCACCACTATGTATCAAAGGTGAGAAGCATCCTCCCAGAACTACCTCTATCTCAACAGTCTGTGTAACTGGAAGTGGGCATGGCTCCTGCAGTAAGGGGACCACCCTAGGCTAAATTAGCTCCTACTGAGCCATTGAATTTGCCATATTCTACATGGCTGCCTCAAATACAGCTAAATAAAGTCTCCGATTTCTATTCCTCTGGGCCCTTCTCCCAAGGCTGGAGGTGGAGGATGAAGCTAAGTCTGAACCAACGGACTGAAGGACTAGGGGAACAGGAGCTACAGGAAGCGTCGGGGTCTGCTCTGTAATCTCTAGGTGAGAGAGCCAAGAAAAAATAGAAATCCGATGGGATGAAGGTGAAGGAGGCTCGGTCTGGGCACCCCTCTTCCTAAAGGAGGAAGGAGGGAGAACCCGAATATGAGTGACCTCCACTGAAGCAATAGAAGGAGTAACTACTGCTTGTCGGTGTTGAGGGGCCAGAGCAGTCTGAATAACTGGCACGGTAGGCACTGGTCTCCAGACTGCTGAATAAGTAAATTGAATGGGGAGTGGTCTAGGCACTAGCTTCCTAACCACGGGGTGCACTAGTTGTACACAAATAGGAGTGGGATGAGGGGGTGCTCGGGCTATCTGTTGAGCAACAGGATGTCCAAAAGGGCACATGGCTGTGTGACCTCTCCTCTAGGGAGGAGAAAAGGTGGCAGCCTCAAAAGGGGTATGCCTACCAAGGGTGACGAAGGCCAAGTTAGTGAAGGAACCAAAGGTAATTCCTCTAGCATGAGGAATAGCTAGCAGGGACTCAGGGACTATCACTCACACATCCGAACCAAAGTGAAAAGTCATGGAAGGAACAAAGGAAGCCATGGCACTATCTTGTTGACCTCATTTTTGTATGAGGTCAGTAGGACCAATCCAGACCTTAGGATCATTCCAATCCTTAGGATTTAATCCTGACCCTAGGATTAGTCTAATCCTAGATCAATCCAGTTTCAAATCAATCCTGACCCCAGATCAATACAATTTAAGACAAATCTAGATCCTAGGATTCTCCTAGACCTATCTAGAGCTTAGGATTCTTCTAGATCCTAAGACTATTCTAGATCCCAGGCCTTAGGATTTCCAAATCCTAGGATTTTCCTAGAAATCAAACATTAGGATCTACTCTAGATCCTAAGATTCTTTTAGATCTTGAATCTTAGGATTCCTAGATCTTAGGATTCTTCTAGATCATAGGATTCTTCCAGACCCCAGATCCTAGGATGTCCCTAGGACTTTTAGATTCCAGGATCTTCCCAGACTCCAGTCCCTAGGATCTACACTAGACCTTAGGATTCCCTTAAGCTGATTTGGACCCTAGGACCTATTCTAAATCCTAGAATTCTTCTAGATCAATCCAAGCTTCAATTCAATCTAGAATTAATTCAAACCATATCATTCAAATTCAAAATCCAGCTTAAAACCAGATTTCCAGATTCAAATCCAAGGCTAAAGGTCTAAGTCCTGAAAGCCTTTTCCAGTTAATCTTTGAACATTTCAAAACCCTATCAAATGACCTCTGATTCAAGAGCTGTCAGTTCCACACTGATGTGACATGTCTCTAGAGGTAACCCTCCAAATTTGAGCTCATTCTGAGATCTCTAACCCCAGAAACTGAATTGAAATCCAAAGGCTGTAAAACCTTCAAATATTTACAGTCTATGCCACTGGACCTACCACCCAGTGGGTTTTGACCCTGGAGCTTTCTCCAAAGCCTCCAATTACCTCCAGACCCTTGATTATGACCCATTGAGCATTAAACTGCATTTTGTTGGACTCAATTTGACCCCCAGTTGACCAGGGGTCAAAATGACCAAAATACCCCTATGGGGTGTGAATAGTCACTTTGGTCAAATGAGCTCCAAATCAAATGCAATTACCTCCAGCAAGTTTCAAATATCAAACCAAACCTGTTGAACCCAGAACCAGCCCCTGGGTCAACCTGGTTGACCAAGTCAACCTAGTTGACCTAGAAGGTCCCTTTAGGGTCAAAACAGGTCATTTTGACCAAATGACCTCCCCAGACCTTGGGACCACTTCCGTTGGTCTCCAAATATCATTTCAAATCTGTTGAACCCATTTCCAGACCCTGGACCCACCTGGTTGACCAAGTCAACCAGGGTTGACCTAAAAGGCCCATTAAGGGCCCAAATAGGTCATTTTGACCAAATAACCTCTCCAGACCTTGAGACCACCACCAGCAGACTCAGAATGTCATTCTGAACTGGTTGGACCCAATCTTTGACCCTGAGTCAACCTGGTTGACCAAGTCAACCTAGTTGACCCATTAGGCCCATTAAGGGCCTAAACAGGTCATTTGACCTATATGACCCATTTAAACCTTGAAACCACTTCCACTAGACCCCATTTATCATCTCAAACCATTTCAGTTCAAACCCTAACCCTGGGTCAACTTGGTTGACCAAGTCAACCCAGTTGACCTATTAAGCCCATTAAGGGTTCAAATAGGTGATTTGACCCAAATGACCTATTCAAACCCTCAAACCACTTCTGCCAGACCTCAAATTTTATTTGAAATTGATTCAGCCCAAATCCTGGCCCTGGGTCAACCTGGTTGACCAAGTCAACTCAGGTTGACCACTCTCAACCCTTAAGCTCATTTAAACCCAATCAAGCTCCAGATCGATTTCAAACTCATTCAAACTTCTTTGATCACATTCCCCAAGGATTTGGATTTGACTGGACCCATTGACCCAGTCAACAGTTGACCTAGTCAACTGAGTCCAAATCTAGTCAAACTTGACTCATTTAGCTCAAAATCAACTCAACCATCCAACTCAAGTTCTCTAACTCTCCAAACCCTCAAGCTCACATCAAAGAGAGGTTCAAGTGCATTCAAATATATTTGAAGTCAAATTACCTTGATTTGACTTGGTCACATCTTGATCTATAGTCAAACCCTTCATTGTACACATTCTTTCATTCAAACTCAAGTTCTTGTGTTCTAAGGAACTTCAAACCTATTCCATTTAATCTTCCAAACATTCCTTAGCTCACCTTGAGTCAAATCATCACTAATTTGACTAAGTCAACTTGAAATGACTTGGTCAAATCCATTTTTATACACATAAATTCTAATCTCAAGTCATCAAATCAACCCAACCCAGCTCCCTAGGTCCCCTTGGCTGCCATCTCAGCCCCATTGACTGTTGACTAGTCAACTTAGTCAACAAGAGGAATTAAGATGCTTTGGAATGGTCAAAGGTGGTCAAATCACCTCTTAAGCTTAACCCATTCCATTTAAAATCTCTCCAGCTATTAAGAACCTGCTCTAGAACATTCCAACAGTCCCTTTAGGCCTTTAGATCTAGATCCAACGGCTTGGATCACCCCCATATGCTCATAAAGTGACAAAACCCCTCTTTACACCTAAGATGTCCTTCCCTTGTCCTTGCCTTCTGCTCCCACCTACCCCCTGGACACGTGGCATTCATCTAGAGTCCAGCCAAACTAATCCTAGCCGTCAATTTGATCTGGGGTAGCTAGAATAGGGCAAAACCCTCTTGAAGCCGTCATTCTCAATTGAGGCCTCTCTCTCTTCACTCAAACCTTCCCAGAGCACAATCCCAATTCGTTCGAGCTTCCCAGACCTCCTTCCACATATTCCAAGTCGAGATTAGCCGGTCAAAGTCGCCGCCGGCGAGCTTCCCGACGTGCCAAGGTTGAATTCCGTCCAGCTCAAACTCCAGTCAATCCATAACGTTTCAAACCGTGGGTTCAACTAGGAAAAGTTGCGTGGACAGACTACAAGTTCAGAGAATCCAAAAACTCCAAAATCGGACGGTTAGATCTCTCTAAAACTCAAACCCTAGCTTACACACTTAGAGCTAAATAACTTTTTAAAAAGCGCTTTTCAAGCAAAACAAGCACGTCCACATGAAATCTGTTCAATATCTTAATATATGTTTTAAATTTCAAGTTGTTTCATTGAGTATGTGAGGAGAACGAGCTTCTTTTCCTAAATTAGGGCTTCGGTTTAACTGGCTGCTAACTGCACGTATCCTGGACCGTCGATCGTGAGATCAACGGTCCAAATCCAGCCTAACCGCAGTTCTATTTAACCGTTGGATCAATCCCGCGGAATTGCATCTGGTCCGGCTCAATCAGGGCCGTCCGCTCGAAATAGCGGGTAATCTAACGGTCCCGTGGCATTGCTGAGTCGGATAAGTGAGATGTGCGTGGGCCCGCCGCCTTTTCACATTAAATGCTGATGATTGCCGGCGGTGCAATCATCAGCATTTAATACCGCCGCCGGCCGCCGTTTGCTTGAACGAATCAGAAGCCGCCACGTATGCAGCCCGCCGCCAGACCCTTTAAATTAATTAAAAATTCATTTTTTAATTAATTTTTAACCTGGTTTTTCTTTAAACAAATATTAAAATTTAATTTTAATTCTTAAAAATATATATTATACATTAAATTTTTTTATCAAATTAAATACTTTATTTTAAAAATAAATACCAACTCCAAATATTAATTCTATTCTATATTATTTTAAATATCAAATATTGAATAGTTTAAAACTAATATTTATTTAAATATATTTGAAAATTTAATATTAATTTTAATATATTTAAAATTGTAATTTTTTAAGTATGTTGATTTAACATTGATCTTAAAATCTAAGATTTAATTTATTTTAAGTAATTTGAATTATTTTAATACTTTTAATATTTAAATAGTTTCCAATTAAAAAAAAAATATATTAAATATTAAAAAAAAATTAAATTTTATTTCAAATAACTTTTAAAATCAGAGAATCTCTCATTAACATATTAAAGTTATTTTGAAAATACATTTAATTATTTTTAATTTAAAATTCCTATTTATGTGTATATATATATATATGCATATGTATATTTTAAAACTATTTTGAAACTATATATTTTAAATCTTTAAAATTTGAGAGATTCCTTGGAATTTTAAACGTAGTTTAAGCATGTTTGAACAGAATTAATGTGGAGTAATGGATAATCAATGGATAATTAATGTGTTAATCATTCATTGATTATCTTTTGGTTAACTAAGTTAGTTTAATCCTTGCATGCTTAAGGTGCACACACCACATAGTTCTAGGGCTCTCCTAGACTTAGGAATTGACTGTGATTATGTGTGCATATCTTTCATGTGTATACCAAGGGTTAGTTGGATTTTGATTCAAAACTATTAAACCTAGGGACATCATTAAGGACAATAATTAAGGATTTTGCTTAGAGGATTTAGAAAAATTCCATTAATTAGGATACACTTCCTATTGATTTGAAACTTTGAACATTTGAACATAGTGACATATATAACCTTAAGAAAAATCCTCATTGCCTTTTGAGATCATTAAGTCCCTTAATTAACCTAATCAAGTTTAAACTTTAATTAAGCCTTAAAATCTTCCAGAAATTATAATAAATCAAATTTAAATCCAAAAAATACAATCAACCCCTCTAACTGACCAGAATTAAACCTTTAATCAATAAAAAATAAAAACCCCTTGACTGGACTTCAAAATTGAATTTAATTTAAGTTTAATTAAAATTCAATATTTAATCAATTTAATTAATTAAAAATAATTAAAAATTCCAGAAAATTTCCAAACACTTGGAAATCACTCCTTAGGTCATTCCTGACCTTTGGAATTGATTTCAAGAAGTTTGGAGATCATTTGGATCCAAATCATAAAAAGGGTCTCTAATTAAACAATTTTAAAAATTCAATAATTGTCAAAACTTCAAAAATTCATAACTAATTCAAATGAACTCCAAATTAAACAAACTCAAAGGCATACAACTCATCTTAAGCTCTAATATTTATTAAAAATGTAAAGTTTCCAGAAATCAAACAAATTTGAAAAAGTCAACTTTTGGTCAAACCTAGTTCAAAATCAAGTCAAAACTTCAAACTTTCATAATAAAATCTAGAAAAATCCAATTTCAGTGTATTTACTGTCTAACTGATCGTATTAAAGTCTAGTATTTTAATAAAATATGAAGTTTCCAGAAAACATTTTAAATCAAAAAGTCAAATTTTGACCCTTTAATTAAATCATTAAAATAATCAAGAAAATATCAAAATTCAATAAATTTCTAAAAATTCCAGAAAACATTAATTTGAACTTATGATCAGCAACCAACTAATTCTAATTAAAAATAATTAACTTTTAAACCTCAATCAAACTCAAATCACTTAATTATATCGGATACCACTGGGTAACCCAGGCCTACGAGGCTATTAAATTAGCCCCAAGGAAGGTGAAATAAACTTCACGGCCTCGGTGTGAAACAAAGGTGATATCCAACAAACAATTAAAATCAAATTTAAAATCAAATTTAAAATCAATTTCAAGTCATTAACATTTAAATTCAAATTAAATCTTCCCTTAAGCCTTCAACCAACTAGAACTTTAAACAACTTCAATCAAATCATCCTACTTAGGACACATCAAAGCCACACAGCCTACCTCACACACTTTAGATGGTTTGCTAGGACAACTAACTCTAGTCTTAGGCTAGGCCGGTGTTTACTTTTCTGCTATGTGCCGGGTTTTCGAGCTTTTACTGCATGCTGTTTGCTATTAGTAGAATTGATGTGATTGTTTATTTATTTAATGCACTCTGTGATATGATTGATTGTACGATTAGATCTACCCCTAGGCTAGGAATAATTTTGTACTAATTCAATCTTATGCAGGTGGCCATGCTCATACAGGGCATAAATTAAAGGGGGCAAAAAAATCATGATTATTAAATTGCACAGGTGCTAAGCATGCTTAAGTCCCCCTTTAAATCAAAAAGAGCATGGCCAAGTGTGGCTGGTTTGAGCATTTAAATTTCAAATATATTAACTGCTTGGGATGTCAAATATAAACTGCTTGGGATGTCAAATATCAGTGGTACCCGGCCACTTTACTTTATTGCAGACCCTGGGTTGTATTATTAAGGGCACTTGCCCATGGACTTTCATTTTGAATATTTATTTAATTGATTTAATTATTTAATTGATTTGATTGATATGTTGATTGCGATTAAGGACCCGCATGCTTTTAGTAGTTTATTTGGCGCTATTGCATGTCGATTTTGATTTAGCCTGGAACCCGATCGGAGGCTCGTGAGGGTACGGTCATTAACCTTTTCTACTTAAACAAAATTAAAATATTTAAGCTCAGATAGAAACTCTAACGCTCTTAAGAAGTAAGCCCGGACTCGCCGGGAGTTTTTCATGCATTCATATTAACTTTTCTCTACCTTGTTAGGCACCTCCCCGCCTGCGGGTTTTGGCAGACCACCTGACCTATTAGGGTGCAGTTCTGTCCAAGGGGATGTTGTGCAATCTCTAGGATAAAACCTATTTTTTAAGCCTATTTTAAAACTGCTTCATACTGATTTAAGCATTTCATCGAGTCAACTAGCATGCATTGCATTAGATACAAATTAAAAATCGAGTCTAAATCTTAATTGCATTTTATTTAGACATTTAACCCAACATATGTTAAAGGGTCAATTAGGATCTGCTCTAGATGTCGACCTCAATTCTTTAAACCAATCTTAATCAATGTCCTTAACCACCCTACATTTAAAGACTTTGACTCATGGTTTTAAAAGCGTTTAGGTGGTTTAGCTGGCTCCCTAATCCAGGCCGGGATAAGTCCAGATTGCATTGCATTAGCTAGATTTGGGTCACTAATTCTCAGTACCCAATTTTAGACTTAGGATCTAAGGCAGATATTCAATTCTAAGACCTCAATCTTCCGGGAATCTAATTCCCATTTTCTAATAAAATCAATCACTTAAATATCAAATCTATTTTCCATCTAATTCAAGCCCAACAATTAGGATAGTTGAGGTGTTTCTGAAGTAATTCAGAATCTCAAAACACCTCCTACCCTTCTTCCTTTGACTCCAAAAATAACTGTTCAAATTTGATCCAGTCCCTGTTGAAATTCCAGTCCCTACCTTCTTTGATATCAATCTTTGAATTCTTAAATAAAATTCGTATCGCTATTTTAATCGAGAGTATTCGTAGGAAATTTTCTGGTTTCCTACGATGTAATTAACTACGAGGGCTTGCGCTCATAGGAGATTTAGAAACCCAGACCAGATTTTCAAAATCAAGCTTTTTCAAAACTTTTAATTAATTATCTTTAGGAAATTCAAAAGACAACGATCATTATCGTCATTTTCAAATGATCGATAATAGACGATATCCTCTTTCCTTGGAAAGATATATCGTACTATTATCGTGATCTTAATTATGAAATTAATGATCTTTTTACTAGATTATTATAGTTAAACATTGGATTTAACGTCATTTTGATTCTTAGGAATCATATGTTGTTTCTCCTTGAGTTTGACTACGATAATCAGGGTAAATCAAGATTTGTAATCGGAACCTATTAGGGAACGATATGTTCACCTTTTTGAGGTGATATATCATTCATAATAAGTGTTCGATTATAAAATTTAAATTCTAGAAATTAAATATTTCCCAAAGAAAATTAAACACATTTTCAAACTATATATTTTTTTCAATCAAACAAAAAATGGCGACTCCACTGGGGAAATTCTCTCTCTCCATCTTTAATAGCGGTACGAATTTTATTGCATCGGTAGTTTTGACTACCTTTCTTCCGTTGGTCCTTCTACCCATTTCTCCCTTGGGTGAGTGCGGCCAACTCAATTAAGACGTGTGAAAAGAGAGGTGAGTGTAGGAAATCTCTCTCAAAGTCTGGCTTTGACATTTTGCCTCCGAGTTCATTGGTAGAGCGAAAGAGTCAAGCTGAGCTTGTCAAAATCTTTTTGCATATTTTGCAAACTCGCATGCGAATAAATCATAGCGTGCTAAGTTTCACAATTTACAGGAGATTTCTTTAACTTCAAAATCATAATTTCAGTTGTCTAGCAAAATTTCATTGCCTTCAAATCTCAATCGATTCCTATATCCTATAATTACATATAGGATTGTAATTCCTATAATTCAATATGTGTGATAGGATATAGATTCCTCTTCCAAATTTTAATCCAAAGTTCGAAATCTTCTGGTTAATCTAACCTTTGACATTTCAATCCCGAATCACTAGTCAGAATGAAAGAGTCAGGTTAGCTTATAACATCCCCCCTGTTTTTGTAAACCGTTATGTTGAACATATGTTCAACACTTCGAGTTTCAAAATAAGGGGAGATGCTGCCGAAATTTAAAATTTTTCAAACATCTCTTTTCAAGTTATAATAATCATTGCAACTATATATTCTACAACAATGATTGTAGTTGTATATAGTTAATGCACTTTCAACTTCTCCGGTCATTTCAATCCTTGACATTCCATTCTGAGTCACTCATCAGAATGAAAGAGTCAGGTTGATTTCTTAGAATCTCCCTCTTATAGGTTTGTAAACCGTTTTGTTGAACATATGTTCAACACTTCGAGTTTCAAAAGTAAGGGGAGATGCCGCCGGATTTTCAAAAATTTTTCTCTTTTCAAAGTCAATCGAGTTCAAAATGCATTGCCATATATTTCTCTATAACTATTGTTGTAGCTTAATATATGCAATATTTATTCAAATTTATCCGGATAAATCAATCTTTGACATTTCATTTTAAATCATTCTTTTGAAATGTAAAGAGTCAAGTGATTTTCCCTAGCTTTCCCTAACATTTGTAAACCGTCGAGTTGAATGCAAATTCAACACCTCGAGTTTCAAAATAAGGGGAGGTGCTGCCGGAAATTCAAATTTTTAGAAATATCCGTTCAATTCTCTTCAAGTTTTAATCGTCACGTGTCGAATGTTCTTCTACAATACTTCTTGTAGATGAACACTGATAATTCAAATTCAACATTTAGTTTCAATGTCTTTCAAATTTTCGAACTCTGACATTTTATCCTTGATAAGATATAAAGAGTCGAGTTCCTTCCTGTAAAATCTTCCCTAATGTTTGTAAACTGTCTTGTTGAATGCAAATTCAACACCTCGAGTTTCAAAAATAAGGGGAGATGCTGCCGGATTTTTGAGTCGTTCAAATTCCCTTTCAATTCAAAATCAATTTTCACTGTCACATGTACTACTACAACATTCTCTTGTAGTATAACATGTACTATTTCCAGATTCAAATTTAATCATCTAGTCTTTTCATCAAGTCAAACCTCTGACATCTTATCCCTAGCCTGATCAGTGGGATATGAGAGTCGAGTCAAAACTCCTTGACTTTCTTTGATATTTTGTTAACTATTAAGTTGAAATCAAATCCGACTTAATGGTTTCAAATAGTCAAAGAAAATCTTTCAATTTTCAAAATTTCAAACCCCTGTCAAACTCTTTCAAATCAAATCCAGACCATCGTTGTTATACGTTCTCTACAACATTCTCTTGTAGTTGAACATATACAATAAAAATTCAAATTTTTTTCAAGTCAAAATTGATATCTATGCTTTATCACTACATATCGGATTATAATTCCTATAATTCGATTTATGCGATAAAATATAGAAAATTTCTTGTCAAAATTCAAATTCAAAAGTTTGATTCAAGTCTTCTCTTTCAAATTTCAGACAATCAAATTTTCTGCAATGGCTGGGAAACTTCTGTTCTCTGTTGACCGAGACCTCCAAGTCGAAGAGTTAATTCATAGCAGTGCGATTCAGTTTGGGATGGGTTTCAAAACTCTTAAACTGTCTGTTAATGGTGGAACAATCATCAATCTCGCTGCTGAGGGCGAGAATGGTCCAGTAGTGGAACTAGCTGTGGGAGCTACGAGTGACCTTCCCCCAGTGTTGGAACTGGCAGCAGGTGCTACCCTTACACCTTCTGCACCCTCAGTCCAGAGTGAGGACAAGAAAATTGAAATAAAATCTACTGTTGAAAAAGGGTCTTCTAGTTCTGCAGCACTGTTTGGCACTAAGAGTGCTAGGAAGAACTACCTGAGAAGGATAAGGAAGAAAATTACTAAGTCAAGGAAGATAGCTGAACAGAAAGCCTTGAGTTTAGTTGAGCCTGAGGCTGCTGAGGAGCTGCCTATCCCTGCCTCTTCTCCACTCCTGAAAGGGAGTCGTTTTCACCCCCTCGCAGCTGCTGCAGGGGAGGAGAGAGTCACACGGATTGCTAGCTCTCCACCTAGCCCAGTCGACTACACTGTTAAGAGAACCACCAGGGAGAAGAACACTTTGAGAACTAGGATGTTAAGGAACATCATTCATACCTGTGCTGCTGAGACAGGTCAGACCAAAGAACAATATGTAAGACACCTGAAGGGGGTGATCTCACATAAACTTGAGAAAGAAGTTCTAAAAGAAGAAAAATCTGAAGCAAGAAACCTAACTCCTCAGCCAGTGAGGAGAAACAAAAAGTTCGTTAAGCAACCAGTTGCCTCAGTATTAGTGGATGGATATCATTGGGTGCCTCGTCTCCCAACTGCTAAAACTGAGGAGATAGTTTTAACTGGGTCTGGTAGGAGTCACCCTCTCAGTGGTAGACCTCCAGTTCCCCCTTCAAGACTCTCAAAGTTGGCCCCTGTGATAGCCAAATCAAAAGAGATCGTCAAAGATTTACAACCAGTTGATGTTAAGGGCAAGAGGCCCATACTTTTGGATGAACCTTATGTGCCAATGAAGATAAGCAGAACTGTTGGGATTCAGATTAGAGAGACACCAGTTCAGTCATCAGCTCAGTTACCGGTCCAGTCACCTGTTAAGGTCCCCCGACTCTTTATTCAGGGATGTGAGGATTCTCCTCGGATTGATGTTGGAGTTCCTACAAGTCAAACTCCTTCGTCACCTGTTAAGTTAGATATCCCTCACCCTATTGAGGATGTCACCCTCACGACTACCGACCCCGGGACAGTCGGAGGGGAGGGGACAGAACTTGAGGATGATCAAGAAATGTTGGATCAGTTAGTGGCAGAACTTACTGCTGATGACTTGAAAATTCAAGAGGTCCTCACCCAGTTCGGAGATGAGGAATTTGAAGAGATGATTAACTATAAGGGGTACCTACCAATCGACCTTGAATCAATTGAGGGTAGGCCGGTCGATGAGGTGGTACAAGAAATAAGGGACATACTCAAAAACAAGGCAATTGAAGCCTTTGATCCAGAAGCAGATGATCTGATGGAAGAAGATTCAGCTGGGAACATTTGTATGGTTGAGACCAGAGCATCAAATAAAGATGCTGAGCCTTCAAGACACCGATCTGGTAAAGAAGAAGCCTCTGCAGCAGTAGATTCAGACTCTGATGGATCAATTGAATGAGAAAGATGAATACATCAAGAGTCTGGAGAGCAAAATTGAACAGATGATGCTCAGAATGGAACAGATGCAAAATCAGATGATCAAGGCACATCAATCTCAATCCGAGCAGTTGCAACCTACAACACACACAGTGGGTGAGCACAGCAGGAAAACAGAATCAAGTCCTAGAACTCCAGAGGTTGCTTCCCCAACCTCTCCAGCCGACAAAGATATCCGCCAGATGATTGAAACCCAGGTAAGGGAGGCCTTAGCCCATTCTCAAGGGACTGTATCCATTCCAAAGGGTAGACCCTATCCTGAAGAATATGATTCAGTTTCTTATCCTAAAGGCTTTGTGCCACCTTCATTCAAAGTTTTTAGTGGGTTAGAAAACCCAAGACAGCACCTGGCCCACTTCCGAGCGAGTTGTTGCAACGCAGGAGGGTCAGATGCTCTACTCTTTCGCCAGTTTGTGAGTAGTCTATCCGGTATTGCTTTTGAGTGGTACGCAGATTTACCTAATGGTTAGTGAAAACATTCACAGAGCTCGAGAGTCTATTCTTAAAGAGATTCTCAGGAGCTCAGCAGCGTGTAACCGTTGGTGATCTCGTCATCGAAAAACAAAAACCGGGAGAGTCTTTGGTTGAGTACATCTTGAGATGGCGAAATCTCTCGATGAAGTGTGAACCCCAGTTACAAGAGCAACATGCAGTGGAGATTCTTTTAAAGAACATCCACGGGCCTATTGCTTTTCTCCTAAAGGGTTTCTCTATCAAAACCTTCGAAAAACTTTTGAATAAGGCTAGTAATCTACAGGAAGAGGCTTCCAAAATGCCATTCCTGAAGGATTCTACCGAGGAAAAGAAAGCTAGCAAACCATTGAAATCTTTTGAAAAGAGAACAACAATGGTTTCAGCTGTTGATAAGGGGAAGAAACCAATGAATGTTCAGTCCAGTAATTCTCCAACACAACAAACTCAAAAATCTCCACCTTTTCAGGTAACTTCTCAACCTACAAGAGATTCTCACCCGATTTCTTTTAAAGAGAGATTGGCTCGTACATATCCATTTAAAAGGGAGTCAGTGAGAAAGATCTTTAAAAGTCTTCAGAAGAAGCCAGATTTTCGATTGCCGGAGGCCAAGAAGCCGGAAGAGGCAAATAAGAAGGATGATCCAACTTTTTGCCCCTATCATCGCATGTTAGGCCACACAATCGAAGACTGCATCGTCTTCAAAGATTGGCTAGAAAAGAACTTTCGTCAAGGTAATATTATAATTCCAAAGGAGTACCTGGTCGATCCGGATCAGGGGTCTATCAAATCTATCTCAGGTATGAATTCTAACTCTTCTCTGTCCATTGAAGATGGTTGGGATATAGCACTATCCCGGGCATTTAAAAAGTCGATTAATAAATCTTTTCGTCTTTCTCAACAGTTACCGACGAGAGCCCGGGACCCGATCTGGGAGGTTGACCTCGAGGCTTCGCAGGAGGACGTTGGGACAGTTTCCTCTCCAGTAGTCTTAGGAACTACTGTAATGAATAAAAATGAAAAGAGTGAACTTTCTGTAGAGAGGAAATTTGTTGATGAGAGATCTGTACAAGTGGTTGATGGTGGCTCAAAACCTCTGTCACCACTGAAATTATCTGACTTTTACTTTGCCCCATCAAAGGCAAAGGGTCGAAAATTAAATAAAAAGTCTGATCCTTCTGCCCATATTTTGATGATTAATGTTGAGAATCAAGATGTTAATGACTCTTCTGTTGAAAATAATCAAGAACAAGTTGAGATCAATCAAGAAATTCAAACACTCAACTCTCCAGATTTGACTCTTCGAGAGAGAAACGAATCTAATATCTTATCAGATAGTGAAACCCCTGAAATTAACTTTCAAGGGAGTCCTGTCGTGATAGACTTTTCAGATTCAGACTCTCGCTCAGATAACGACAATCAATCACCTAAGGAGAGCGTAGACTCCCCTGTAGTTTGTTCTTCCGATGAAGTCGTGCAAGTACAACTACGTGGTGGGAAGGTCTTACCCCCTAGGCTACCTCCTCAGGATAATAGAAAACAAGTTGTTTCTGATGATCCAATTCAAATCCCCGCTCAACAATCAACTCCAATTCTTTCAAATCCACCGGGTCCCAACGTTAATGTTCCAAGTGTTGATTATAATGTCTTAGCTCACCTTAGAAAGTTGCCCGCCAAATTGAGCATTTATGATGCCCTTGTCCTTTCAAAAGAGATGAGGGAGACTCTAATTAAAGCACTTCTCGACCCAGAGATTTTCTTAGCTCAATTAGCCTCAACTTCCGAGGAAGAAGCTTTGTACTTTAAGGAAATCCCTGGGGTTACCTTCTCTGACGAAGATTTACTCCTTGGAACTACCGACCACAATCGTCCACTTTACATCGCAGTAAATGTGGGTAAGTTCAAGTTATCAAGAGTTCTAGTTGACCCGGGTGCATCGGTCAACATGATGAACATAAAGACTCTCGCATACCTTAGAATTGTTACTAGCAAGCTCTCAACTGATAAGTTAGTGCTTCGTGGGTTCAATGAGAAGGGCGAGAAGGCTTTAGGTTCAGTTACCCTTCTTCTAGAGATAGGAGAATTGAAAACTGAAGCGAAATTTTATATAATTGATTCGGCAACGTCCTTTAACGCGCTCCTAGGAAGGCCCTGGATCCATGAGTATAGGATGGTTCCTTCTACCCTACATCAATGCATCAAGTACCAACGGGATGGCATTGAGTTTGAAATTAAGGGTGATCTGCAACCATTCTCTATTCATGAGATCGGGATCTACGAGGATGCGGCATACTACGTTCCTAAAGGGTCCACTACCTGTTCTAAGCTAGAGATCAACATCAAGGAGGAAAAGGCAGAAAATCAAAGTTCAAAAGCAATTCAAAGATTGAGAAAAGAAAAAGTCAAAAATCAAAAGAGACAAAACTCAAGTAGTGAAGACGACGTCGAGCGTGTGATCTTCAGGCCTCCAAACATTATACCTCAAAGAGATGGGAGGATGGCCCAAAGAGCACGCGGTCGAGGTCGCCCTTCAATTGAAAAAAGAAATTCCCCGATCTATGTCGAACTTGAAACAAGTTCTGATGAAGATTCAAGAAAAAGGGGTGCCAGATTTGCTTTTGACTATACAAAAATCAATCCTCCTCCGAAGTTTGATCTCACTTTAGAATCGGATAGCGACCAGGAGGATACAAAATTAAATATTCAAAATGACGAGCTTGAATTGAGTTTATATGAAAAGCTTAATAGAACGGTTGAATCCTTAACCTTAACCCCACTGTCTGCTGACAGGGTCTCAGGGTTAGTAATTAAGGATGCTCCGAACTTAGATGGAGAAGTAAGGAAAGCCAAGAAGTTCTTCCCTGGCTCTTCCTCCTCAAGGAATGAAGATGATGTAATCCTTGAAGAGGCAAATTTCAATGAATTAATGGAATTACCTTTTGGCTACTTTCCTGCTGGTGTTAAATCTCTTATTTCTAAAGGTTTTGCTCCGAGTCAATGGACTAAGGGTCAGGCTAGATACCACGAAAGTCTTTGGAATTCAAAATTTAACAAACATTGGACTAGTGGTATCGGCTTTAGTACCGTTAGATCATTTGACGATGATGAATTTTGTTTAATGATAACTAGTCGTCCTGAATTTAAAAATGTCCCTACTGAAGTCGTTGATTCATTCGATGGACTTTGTTTGGAGACTTTTGATGATTCTGACGAACTTCAGGTTCGGGATGCACCCCCTGAATTCGAAGAAGAAATTAAATCAACAGTTGATGAACTTAAAGAAATCAACCTTGGAACAGAGGATGACCCTCGCCCCACTTTCATAAGTTCTTTGTTGAGTGAGGATGAGTCTAAGGATCTAATTCAACTTCTATTCGAGTTTAAAGATTGCTTCGCCTGGACATACGACGAAATGCCGGGGTTGTTCGCTCACGTAGCAGTCCATAAACTTGGAATCCGGCACGATGCCATTCCTGTCAAGCAAGCTCCACGATGTATGCGTCTGGAGATCGAACAACAAGTCATTTCTGAAGTCAAGAAGTTGGCAGAGGCTGGATTTATTCGAGAAGAACAATATCCTTCTTGGGTAGCCAGCGTCGTGCCAGTTCGAAAGAAAAATGGTCAAATCCGGGTCTGTGTTGACTATAGAGACTTGAACAAGGCATGTCCTAAGGATGAATTTCCTTTGCCAATCCCAGAACTCATGGTGGACATTGCTTCTTCGCATGTTGTTTTCTCCTTTATGGATGGCTCATCTGGTTATAATCAAATCAAGATGGCCCCAGAAGATGAGAGAAACACTGCATTCAGAAGTCCTATAGGGATCTTTTGTTATAAAGTGATGCCCTTTGGCCTCAAAAATGCTGGTGCAACCTACCAGCGGGCCATGACTCATATCTTTGATGACTTAATACATAATCAAGTCGAATGTTATATCGACGATTTAGTCGTCAAGAGTAGAGTGAAAGAGGCTCATCTTTATGATTTAAGAACCGTTTTCGAGCGGTTACGCCGCTACGACCTTAAAATGAATCCCTTGAAGTGCGCTTTCGGCGTCACGTCAGGGAAATTCTTAGGTTTCGTAGTCAGGCACCGTGGAATCGAAATTGATCATGCCAAAATTGAAGCTATCTTAAATATGCCGCCTCCTAAGAGTCTCACTCAACCGAGATCTCTCCAGGGCAGGCTGGCGTATATAAGAAGATTCATTTCTAATCTTTCTGGAAGATGTCAACCATTCTCTGTCCTAGCTAAAAAGGACGCCAAGTTCATTTGGGACGAGAAATGTCAAAATGCTTTCGAAAATATCAAACAATACCTGACAAATCCGCCAGTTTTGGCAGCCCCCATTCCGGGAAGACCTTTAATCCTTTACACTGCAGCCCTTGACGAGTCTCTCGGGGCTCTTCTAGCTCAAATCAATGACGATGGGAAAGAGAATGCCCTCTACTACCTGAGTCGGAGATTACTCCCAACGGAAATCCGATATCCTACAATTGAGAAACATTGCCTTGCCTTAGTCTTTGCAGCACAAAAACTAAGACATTACATGCTTTCTTATCAGGTCAGTCTGATTTCCAGTGTCAACCCCCTGCAATATCTTATGACCCGGCCCACGTTGTCAGGACGTCTAGCTCGTTGGTCTATGATATTGTTACAATTTGAAATCACTTTTATTCCCCTGCGTGCTGTGAAAGGGCAGGCCGTCGCCGACTTCCTTGCGGCACATCCGCTACCGACGGAATCTCCTCTAAATGATGATTTACCTGACGAGCAAATCATGAGTTTCGAGGAATCCAATGTTCAAACTTGGGAAATGTATTTTGATGGTGCAGCGTCCTCTCAAAGGGGCAAAACACCTCAATCTACTATTCCTGGGAAAGCCGGAGTCGGTCTGGTTTTCATAACACCGGATAAGGGAATGATGCACTTTTCCTACCATTTATCAGAACCTTGTACGAACAACGAAGCTGAGTACAAAGCTTTGATAACTGGTCTGGAACTTGCAATCCTAATGGAGATTAAAGAGATTAAGATCTATGGTGACTCTCAACTGGTGATCAACCAAGTTGCAGGGACCTATAAGGTTTTGAATCCTAAACTCCTGAAATATCATCAATATACAATGCACCTACTAGAGAAAATTCCCATTGTAACTATGTATAGGGTTCCTCGTGGAAGCAATTCCTCGGCAGATGCCCTAGCAAAGCTTGCAAAGGAATTTGCTTGCCCAGAAGAAGATTTCATCCCTATAGAAGTTCAGGGTCGTCAAGTCCTGTCCCCTGTAGACATGGAATACCTCAACAATCAATCTTCCCAGGTCCTCTCTACATCTTCAGCAGTCGATGAAGAACAAGATTGGAGACAACCAATAATCAAATATTTGCAAGAAGGCAAGCTTCCCCACGACAGGTCTCTTGCCAATCAAATTAAGAAACGTGCCCTATCATATGCACTAGTCAACGATACGTTGTACCGACGATCGTTCGATCAGATGTGGCTCCGTTGTTTAGACAAACGAGAGGCCCTGAAGATCGTTAACGAAGTCCATGCTGGACTGTGCGGTGCTCATCAATCGGGTCCTAAGATGAAAATGAAAATCAAAAGACTTGGTTATTATTGGCCTACGATGATTGACGATTGCATGAAAATTGCAAAATGTTGTCATCAATGCCAAGTTCATGGTGTGGTTTTACATCAGCCGCCTAATGTGTTGCATCCTACGATAGCCTCGTGGCCCTTCGAAAGTTGGGGCACGGATATCGTCGGGCCAATTGACCCTCCTTCTTCAAGGGGTCATCGCTTCATTTTAGCAGCGACTGATTACTTTTCAAAGTGGGCAGAAGCAGTACCACTAAGAAATGTAACATCACATCATGTAATGAAATTCTTTCGTGACCATATCATATATCGATTCGGCGTGCCTCGCAGAATCAAATCCGATAATGGGTCCGCTTTCAAGTCTACAAAAATCAATAACTTTGCAAGTCGCCACGGTATTGATTGGAGATACTCAACAATCTATTACCCATGGGCTAATGGACTGGCTGAGGCCTTCAACAAAACCCTGGTACAAATCATCAAAAAGACCCTGGATGACAATAAACGTCAGTGGGATGAGAGGTTGGTGGAAGCTTTGTGGGCCTACAGGACCACATATCGAACCCCGACCCAATCCACACCGTTTGCACTAGTGTATGGGTCCGAGGCCGTACTCCCTCTGGAAATTCAAATCCCTTCACTCAGAACTGCAGTCCAGAATCAGATCACAATAGAACAGAATGCACAACTTCGACTTGAAGAACTTGAGGGTCTTGAAGAACGTCGTCTCCAAGCCCAGCAGAATCTAGAACTTTATAAAGCCAGAATGGTTCAAGCTCATGATAAGTTAGTGCGACCTAGAACCTTCCGAGTAGGCGACTTGGTCCTGGTTCTTCGGAGGCCTATCTTAGCCCACCGAAAGCTCGGCGGAAAGTTTGAACCAACCTGGGAAGGACCCTTCGTAGTGGAAACAGTTTACGAAGGAGGCTCGTATCAGCTAGTGGATTGTAAAGGAGATCACCCAATGCTTCCTGTAAACGGGCGATTCCTGAAAAAATACTATGCTTGATGTAGCTCGAATTTCGAATCAATAAAATTTTCAAATTTTGAATCTATTCAGCTCAATTTTGTTCAAGTTTTTGAAAATTCGAAATCAAATTCAAGATGAATCAAAATTAAGATCAAATTTCAAATTCAAAATTTTCAAACTCAAAACTAATTCGAGTCAAAATTCAAAATACATCACAAATTCAAAACCTTTCAAACTTAAAATTCATCAAATCAAGTTTTAAATTCAAACATCTTCAAATTCAAAACTCAATCAAATTCAAATTGAAAAAAAAAAACACTCAATTCTCAAGTTCCAGAATTCAAATTCGATCCTCTATGCGAAGCAAATTTCCTTCACATATGATCATTCCTGACCCGATCCTCTATATGAAGCAAGTTTCCTTCATATACGATCATTCCAGACCTGATCCTCTATATAGAGCAAGTTTCCTCTATATACGATCATCCAGACCCGATCCTCTATATGAAGTAAGTTTCCTTCATATACGATCATTCCAGACTCGATCCTCTATGTGGAGCAAGTTTCCTCTACATATGATCATTCCAGACCCGATCCTCTATGTAAAGCAAGTTTCCTCTACATATGATCATTCCAGACTCGATCTTTTGTGTGAAGCAAGTTTCCTTCACATACGATCAATCCAGATTCGACCCTCTATACAGAGCAAGTTTCCTCTATGTATGATCATTCCAGACTCGATCCTCTATACAGAGCAAGTTTCCTCTGTATATGATCATTCCAGACTCGATCCTCTATACAGAGCAAGTTTCCTCTGTATATGATCATTCCAGACTCGATCCTCTATGTGGAGCAAGTTTCCTTCACATACGATCATTTCAGTTATAATCCTCTATATAGAGCAAGTTTCCTCTATATATGATCAATCCAGACCCGATCCTCTATACATAGCAAGTTTCCTCTGTATATGATCATTCTAGACTCGATCCTCTATGTGAAGCAAGTTTCCTTCACATATGATCATTCCAGACCTGATCCTCTATATAGAGCAAGTTTCCTCTATATACGATCAATCCTGACTCGATCCTCTATGTAAAGCAAGTTTCCTTTACATACGATCACTCCAGATCTGATTCTGTGTAAAGCAATACTTCCTTCTCACGGGATCATTCAGTTTTCTTTTCCTTAAGGTTAGATGTGAGTCATCGTGCTTTCTATCCTTAGGATTAGATCCGCTAGTGGTGGAATACGCCCTTCGTGGCACCATCCTAGCTTCTTCCAGTCTTCTTTTCCTTGAGGTTAGATGTGAGTCATCGTGCTTTCTATCCTTAGGATTAGATCCGCTAGTGGTGGAGCACGCCCTCTGTGGCACCATCCTAGATTCAAAATCCAGATCTGATTCTGTGTGAAGCAATGCTTCCTTCTCACAGGATCTTCCAGTTTTCTTTTCCTTAAGGTTAGATGTGAGTCATCGTGCTTTCTATCTTTAGGATTAGATTCGCTAGTGGTGGAGTACGCCCTTTTGTGGCACTATCCTAGCTTCTTCTAGTTTTCTTTTTCCTAAGGTTAGATGTGAGTCATAGTGCTTTCTATCCTTAGGATTAAATCTTCTAGTGGTGGAGTACGCCCTCTGTGGCACCATCCTAGGTTCAAAATCCAGATCTGACCTTCTGTGGGGAGCAATACTTCTTTCCCTCAGGGTCCTCCAGTCTTCTTCTCCTTAAGGACAGATGTGAGTCATCGTGCTTTCTTTCCTTAGGATTAGATCTACTAGCGATGGATAACGCCCTCTGCGGCACCATTCTAGTTTCAAAATTCAAATTTTCTAAGTCTGATCTCCTATAGGAAGCAATACTACCTTCCTATGAGATCATCCAGTTCTCTTTTCTTCAGAGTAAGTATTCTCCTTCTCTTAAGATTAGATTCCCCAGTGATGGAATAAGTCCCCTGTGGCA
This sequence comes from Dendrobium chrysotoxum, assembly GCA_019925795.1. Classification (NCBI taxonomy): domain Eukaryota; kingdom Viridiplantae; phylum Streptophyta; class Magnoliopsida; order Asparagales; family Orchidaceae; genus Dendrobium; species Dendrobium chrysotoxum. The sequence goes on along the minus strand of CM034300.1, from coordinate 26,243,093 downwards.
TCGTCCTGGAATCAATTTCAAATTCCAAAATCAAACTCTCTTCTCCTCAAGGTTAGGCTTTTCTCCTTCCTTTAGGATTAGACTCCCCAGTGATGGAATAAGTCCTCTATGGCACCGTCCTGGGTTTAATTTCAAAATCCAGTTCTCTTTTCCTTAGGGTAGGTTATCCTTCTTTCCCTTGGGATTAGACTTCCTAGTGATGGAGTAAGTCCTCTATGGCATCGTCCTAGAATCAATCTCAATCAAGCTTTCTTTAGGGTTAGGTTTTTCTCCCTTCCCTTAGGATTAGATTTACTAGTGGTAGAGTACGCCCTTCGTGGCACTACCCTAGTATCAAAATTCAGACTCGATCCTCTGTAGTTAGGATTTCTTCCTTTCTATATGATCATCCAGACCTTCTTTTCCTTTAGGGTAGGACTTCCCTTCCTTTAGGATTAGATCTACTAGTGGTAGAGTACGCTACCCCCAGCACTACCCTAGTATCATTTCAAATTCAACTTTCTAAGGTTAGGATTTCCTTTTCCCTTAGAATCAAATCTAGACTCGATCCTCTGTAGTTAGGAATTCTTCCTTTCTATACAATCATCCAGACCTTCTTTTCCTTTAGGGATAGATTCTTCCTTTCCCTTAGGACCAGACCCACTAGTGGTAGAGTACGCTGCCTCAGCACTACCCTAGTATCATTTCAAATTCAAACTTCTAGGGTTAGGATCTCCTTCCCTTAGATTCATTTCAAACTCAATCTTCTAAGGTTAGGATTTTCTTTCCCTTAGAATCAAATCTAGATTCAATCCTTTATAGTTAGGAGTTCTTCCTTCCTATAGGATCACCCAGGTTCCTCTACCCTTAAGGTTAGGATTTTCCTATCCTCAGGACCAGACCCACTAGTGGTAGAGTATGCTTTTTCTAGCACTACCCTAGTATCTATTCAAACCCCGATTCCCCAGGGAAAGACTTTTCTTTCTCTTAGGATCAAAACTCCAGACTTGACCATTCTATTCGGTCAACACCAATATGTGCAATAGAACTATATTCTATTACACATATTGGGGGTCCATTTGTTGACCTCATTTTTGTATGAGGTCAGTAGGACCAATCCAGACCTTAGGATCATTCCAATCCTTAGGATTTAATCCTGACCCTAGGATTAGTCTAATCCTAGATCAATCCAGTTTCAAATCAATCCTGACCCCAGATCAATACAATTTAAGACAAATCTAGATCCTAGGATTCTCCTAGACCTATCTAGAGCTTAGGATTCTTCTAGATCCTAAGACTATTCTAGATCCCAGGCCTTAGGATTTCCAAATCCTAGGATTTTCCTAGAAATCAAACATTAGGATCTACTCTAGATCCTAAGATTCTTTTAGATCTTGAATCTTAGGATTCCTAGATCTTAGGATTCTTCTAGATCATAGGATTCTTCCAGACCCCAGATCCTAGGATGTCCCTAGGACTTTTAGATTCCAGGATCTTCCCAGACTCCAGTCCCTAGGATCTACACTAGACCTTAGGATTCCCTTAAGCTGATTTGGACCCTAGGACCTATTCTAAATCCTAGAATTCTTCTAGATCAATCCAAGCTTCAATTCAATCTAGAATTAATTCAAACCATATCATTCAAATTCAAAATCCAGCTTAAAACTAGATTTCCAGATTCAAATCCAAGGCTAAAGGTCTAAGTCCTGAAAGCCTTTTCCAGTTAATCTTTGAACATTTCAAAACCCTATCAAATGACCTCTGATTCAAGAGCTGTCAGTTCCACACTGATGTGACATGTCTCTAGAGGTAACCCTCCAAATTTGAGCTCATTCTGAGATCTCTAACCCCAGAAACTGAATTGAAATCCAAAGGCTGTAAAACCTTCAAATATTTACAGTCTATGCCACTGGACCTACCACCCAGTGGGTTTTGACCCTGGAGCTTTCTCCAAAGCCTCCAATTACCTCCAGACCCTTGATTATGACCCATTGAGCATTAAACTGCATTTTGTTGGACTCAATTTGACCCCCAGTTGACCAGGGGTCAAAATGACCAAAATACCCCTATGGGGTGTGAATAGTCACTTTGGTCAAATGAGCTCCAAATCAAATGCAATTACCTCCAGCAAGTTTCAAATATCAAACCAAACCTGTTGAACCCAGAACCAGCCCCTGGGTCAACCTGGTTGACCAAGTCAACCTAGTTGACCTAGAAGGCCCCTTTAGGGTCAAAACAGGTCATTTTGACCAAATGACCTCCCCAGACCTTGGGACCACTTCCGTTGGTCTCCAAATATCATTTCAAATCTGTTGAACCCATTTCCAGACCCTGGACCCACCTGGTTGACCAAGTCAACCAGGGTTGACCTAAAAGGCCCATTAAGGGCCCAAATAGGTCATTTTGACCAAATAACCTCTCCAGACCTTGAGACCACCACCAGCAGACTCAGAATGTCATTCTGAACTGGTTGGACCCAATCTTTGACCCTGAGTCAACCTGGTTGACCAAGTCAACCTAGTTGACCCATTAGGCCCATTAAGGGCCTAAACAGGTCATTTGACCTATATGACCCATTTAAACCTTGAAACCACTTCCACTAGACCCCATTTATCATCTCAAACCATTTCAGTTCAAACCCTAACCCTGGGTCAACTTGGTTGACCAAGTCAACCCAGTTGACCTATTAAGCCCATTAAGGGTTCAAATAGGTGATTTGACCCAAATGACCTATTCAAACCCTCAAACCACTTCTGCCAGACCTCAAATTTTATTTGAAATTGATTCAGCCCAAATCCTGGCCCTGGGTCAACCTGGTTGACCAAGTCAACTCAGGTTGACCACTCTCAACCCTTAAGCTCATTTAAACCCAATCAAGCTCCAGATCGATTTCAAACTCATTCAAACTTCTTTGATCACATTCCCCAAGGATTTGGATTTGACTGGACCCATTGACCCAGTCAACAGTTGACCTAGTCAACTGAGTCCAAATCTAGTCAAACTTGACTCATTTAGCTCAAAATCAACTCAACCATCCAACTCAAGTTCTCTAACTCTCCAAACCCTCAAGCTCACATCAAAGAGAGGTTCAAGTGCATTCAAATATATTTGAAGTCAAATTACCTTGATTTGACTTGGTCACATCTTGATCTATAGTCAAACCCTTCATTGTACACATTCTTTCATTCAAACTCAAGTTCTTGTGTTCTAAGGAACTTCAAACCTATTCCATTTAATCTTCCAAACATTCCTTAGCTCACCTTGAGTCAAATCATCACTAATTTGACTAAGTCAACTTGAAATGACTTGGTCAAATCCATTTTTATACACATAAATTCTAATCTCAAGTCATCAAATCAACCCAACCCAACTCCCTAGGTCCCCTTGGCTGCCATCTCAGCCCCATTGACTGTTGACTAGTCAACTTAGTCAACAAGAGGAATTAAGATGCTTTGGAATGGTCAAAGGTGGTCAAATCACCTCTTAAGCTTAACCCATTCCATTTAAAATCTCTCCAGCTATTAAGAACCTGCTCTAGAACATTCCAACAGTCCCTTTAGGCCTTTAGATCTAGATCCAATGGCTTGGATCACCCCCATATGCTCACAAAGTGACAAAACCCCTCTTTACACCTAAGATGTCCTTCCCTTGTCCTTGCCTTCTGCTCCCACCTACCCCCTGGACACGTGGCATTCATCTAGAGTCCAGCCAAACTAATCCTAGCCGTCTATTTGATCTGGGGTAGCTAGAATAGGGCAAAACCCTCTTGAAGCCGTCATTCTCAATTGAGGCCTCTCTCTCTTCACTCAACCCTTCCCAGAGCACAATCCCAATTCGTTCGAGCTTCCCAGACCTCCTTCCACATATTCCAAGTCGAGATTAGCCGGTCAAAGTCGCCGCCGGCGAGCTTCCCGACGTGCCAAGGTTGAATTCCGTCCAGCTCAAACTCCAGTCAATCCATAGCGTTTCAAACCGTGGGTTCAACTAGGAAAAGTTGCGTGGACAGACTACAAGTTCAGAGAATCCAAAAACTCCAAAATCGAACGGTTAGATCTCTCTAAAACTCAAACCCTAGCTTACACACTTAGAGCTAAATAACTTTTTAAAAAGCGCTTTTCAAGCAAAACAAGCACGTCCACATGAAATCTTTTCAATATCTTAATATATGTTTTAAATTTCAAGTTGTTTCATTGAGTATGTGAGGAGAACGAGCTTCTTTTCCTAAATTAGGGCTTCGGTTTAACTGGCTGCTAACTGCACGTATCCTGGACCGTTGATCGTGAGATCAACGGTCCAAATCCAGCCTAACCGCAGTTCTATTTAACCATTGGATCAATCCCGCGGAATTGCATCTGGTCCGGCTCAATCAGGGCTGTCCGCTCGAAATAGCGGGTGATCTAACGGTCCCGTGGCATTGCTGAGTCGGATAAGAGAGATGTGCGTGGGCCCGCCGCCTTTTCACATTAAATGCTGATGATTGCCGGCGGTGCAATCATCAGCATTTAATACCGCCGCCGGCCGCCGTTTGCTTGAACGAATCAGAAGCCGCCACGTATGCAGCCCGCCGCCAGACCCTTTAAATTAATTAAAAATTCATTTTTTAATTAATTTTTAACCTGGTTTTTCTTTAAACAAATATTAAAATTTAATTTTAATTCTTAAAAATATATATTATACATTAAATTTTTTTATCAAATTAAATACTTTATTTTAAAAATAAATACCAACTCCAAATATTAATTCTATTCTATATTATTTTAAATATCAAATATTGAATAGTTTAAAACTAATATTTATTTAAATATATTTGAAAATTTAATATTAATTTTAATATATTTAAAATTGTAATTTTTTAAGTATGTTGATTTAACATTGATCTTAAAATCTAAGATTTAATTTATTTTAAGTAATTTGAATTATTTTAATACTTTTAATATTTAAATAGTTTCCAATTAAAAAAAAAATATATTAAATATTAAAAAAAAAATTAAATTTTATTTCAAATAACTTTTAAAATCAGAGAATCTCTCATTAACATATTAAAGTTATTTTGAAAATACATTTAATTATTTTTAATTTAAAATTCCTATTTATGTGTATATATATATATATGCATATGTATATTTTAAAACTATTTTGAAACTATATATTTTAAATCTTTAAAATTTGAGAGATTCCTTGGAATTTTAAACGTAGTTTAAGCATGTTTGAACAGAATTAATGTGGAGTAATGGATAATCAATGGATAATTAATGTGTTAATCATTCATTGATTATCTTTTGGTTAACTAAGTTAGTTTAATCCTTGCATGCTTAAGGTGCACACACCACCTAGTTCTAGGGCTCTCCTAGACTTAGGAATTGACTGTGATTATGTGTGCATATCTTTCATGTGTATACCAAGGGTTAGTTGGATTTTGATTCAAAACTATTAAACCTAGGGACATCATTAAGGACAATAATTAAGGATTTTGCTTAGAGGATTTAGAAAAATTCCATTAATTAGGATACACTTCCTATTGATTTGAAACTTTGAACATTTGAACATAGTGACATATATAACCTTAAGAAAAATCCTCATTGCCTTTTGAGATCATTAAGTCCCTTAATTAACCTAATCAAGTTTAAACTTTAATTAAGCCTTAAAATCTTCCAGAAATTATAATAAATCAAATTTAAATCTAAAAAATACAATCAACCCCTCTAACTGACCAGAATTAAACCTTTAATCAATGAAAAATAAAAGCCCCTTGACTGGACTTCAAAATTGAATTTAATTTAAGTTTAATTAAAATTCAATATTTAATCAATTTAATTAATTAAAAATAATTAAAAATTCCAGAAAATTTCCAAACACTTGAAAATCACTCCTTAGGTCATTCCTGACCTTTGGAATTGATTTCAAGAAGTTTGGAGATCATTTGGATCCAAATCATAAAAAGGGTCTCTAATTAAACAATTTTAAAAATTCAATAATTGTCAAAACTTCAAAAATTCATAACTAATTCAAATGAACTCCAAATTAAACAAACTCAAAGGCATACAACTCATCTTAAGCTCTAATATTTATTAAAAATGTAAAGTTTCCAGAAATCAAACAAATTTGAAAAAGTCAACTTTTGGTCAAACCTAGTTCAAAATCAAGTCAAAACTTCAAACTTTCATAATAAAATCTAGAAAAATCCAATTTCAGTGTATTTACTGTCTAACTGATCGTATTAAAGTCTAGTATTTTAATAAAATATGAAGTTTCCAGAAAACATTTTAAATCAAAAAGTCAAATTTTGACCCTTTAATTAAATCATTAAAATAATCAAGAAAATATCAAAATTCAATAAATTTCTAAAAATTCCAGAAAATATTAATTTAAACTTAAGATCAGCAACCAACTAATTCTAATTAAAAATAATTAACTTTTAAACCTCAATCAAACTCAAATCACTTAATTATATCGGATACCACTGGGTAACCCAGGCCTACGAGGCTATTAAATTAGCCCCAAGGAAGGTGAAATAAACTTCACGGCCTCGGTGTGAAACAAAGGTGATATCCAACAAACAATTAAAATCAAATTTAAAATCAATTTCAAGTCATTAACATTTAAATTCAAATTAAATCTTCCCTTAAGCCTTCAACCAACTAGAACTTTAAACAACTTCAATCAAATCATCCTATTTAGGACACATCAAAGCCACACAGCCTACCTCACACACTTTAGATGGTTTGCTAGGACAACTAACTCTAGTCTTAGGCTAGGCCGGTGTTTACTTTTCTGCTATGTGCCGGGTTTTCGAGCTTTTACTGCATGCTGTTTGCTATTAGTAGAATTGATGTGATTGTTTATTTATTTAATGCACTCTGTGATATGATTGATTGTACGATTAGATCTACCCCTAGGCTAGGAACAATTTTGTACTAATTCAATCTTATGCAGGTGGCCATGCTCATACAGGGCATAAATTAAAGGGGGCAAAAAAATCATGATTATTAAATTGCACAGGTGCTAAGCATGCTTAAGTCCCCCTTTAAATCAAAAAGAGCATGGCCAAGTGTGGCTGGTTTGAGCATTTAAATTTCAAATATATTAACTGCTTGGGATGTCAAATATAAACTGCTTATTATTAGGATAACCTTGCAGGTTGTTGAGTCTAGAGTTTTAATTTTCATTAATGTAATTTGATTTGATTTTGAGTTGTATTATTTAAAGTACTTTGAGATTGAGACATTTAAAATCCAATTTGGAATTCAAAGAGGAAGGAACATCCCTTAGGGGAGAGTTCCTATCCATTTGGAGATCCAAATTAGGATGAAGTTCAAGTATCCAAAGAGAAAAGATAACACCCCTATTCAGGGGAAGTTTCTTTTCATTTGGATACCCAGACCCGACGATTCAAGGAGTTTTAAGGAGACGAAGAAGTGAAGAACGAGAAGAATCTCAAATCTCAAAGTCACTTGAGTCTTAGGAGTAGAATCCGGGTTGTAGTCAGTGGTACCCGGCCACTTTACTTTATTGCAGACCCTGGGTTGTATTATTAAGGGCACTTGCCCATGGACTTTCATTTTGAATATTTATTTAATTGATTTAATTATTTAATTGATTTGATTGATATGTTGATTGCGATTAAGGACCCGCATGCTTTTAGTAGTTTATTTGGCGCTATTGCATGTCGATTTTGATTTAGCCTGGAACCCGATCGGAGGCTCGTGAGGGTACGGTCATTAACCTTTTCTACTTAAACAAAATTAAAATATTTAAGCTCAGATAGAAACTCTAACGCTCTTAAGAAGTAAGCCCGGACTCGCCGGGAGTTTTTCATGCATTCATATTAACTTTTCTCTACCTTGTTAGGCACCTCCCCGCCTGCGGGTTTTGGCAGACCACCTGACCTATTAGGGTGCAGTTCTGTCCAAGGGGATGTTGTGCAATCTCTAGGATAAAACCTATTTTTTAAGCCTATTTTAAAACTGCTTCATACTGATTTAAGCATTTCATCGAGTCAACTAGCATGCATTGCATTAGATACAAATTAAAAATCGAGTCTAAATCTTAATTGCATTTTATTTAGACATTTAACCCAACATATGTTAAAGGGTCAATTAGGATCTGCTCTAGATGTCGACCTCAATTCTTTAAACCAATCTTAATCAATGTCCTTAACCACCCTACATTTAAAGACTTTGACTCATGGTTTTAAAAGCGTTTAGGTGGTTTAGCTGGCTCCCTAATCCAGGCCGGGATAAGTCCAGATTGCATTGCATTAGCTAGATTTGGGTCACTAATTCTCAGTACCCAATTTTAGACTTAGGATCTAAGGCAGATATTCAATTCTAAGACCTCAATCTTCCGGGAATCTAATTCCCATTTTCTAATAAAATCAATCACTTAAATATCAAATCTATTTTCCATCTAATTCAAGCCCAACAATTAGGATAGTTGAGGTGTTTCTGAAGTAATTCAGAATCTCAAAACACCTCCTACCCTTCTTCCTTTGACTCCAAAAATAACTGTTCAAATTTGATCCAGTCCCTGTTGAAATTCCAGTCCCTACCTTCTTTGATATCAATCTTTGAATTCTTAAATAAAATTCGTATCGCTATTTTAATCGAGAGTATTCGTAGGAAATTTTCTGGTTTCCTACGATGTAATTAACTACGAGGGCTTGCGCTCGTAGGAGATTTAGAAACCCAGACCAGATTTTCAAAATCAAGCTTTTTCAAAACTTTTAATTAATTATCTTTGGGAAATTCAAAAGACAACGATCATTATCGTCATTTTCAAATGATCGATAATAGACGATATCCTCTTTCCTTGGAAAGATATATCGTACTATTATCGTGATCTTAATTATGAAATTAATGATCTTTTTACTAGATTATTATAGTTAAACATTGGATTTAACGTCATTTTGATTCTTAGGAATCATATGTTGTTTCTCCTTGAGTTTGACTACGATAATCAGGGTAAATCAAGATTTGTAATCGGAACCTATTAGGGAACGATATGTTCACCTTTTTGAGGTGATATATCATTCATAATAAGTGTTCGATTATAAAATTTAAATTCTAGAAATTAAATATTTCCCAAAGAAAATTAAACACATTTTCAAACTATATATTTTTTTCAATCAAACATATCTGCCAAAAAATAAAAGAAATTAAAATGATTAGTGAAAATTGATATCATGAGAAGAGGAAGGATAGATAAGGGACAGAATGGCCCAGTAGGATGAAAAGAAGGGAAACTAATTAGGGAGAACCCTAGCTAAGAAGAAATGAACCTAACTAGGAAATACCCTAATTAAGAGTAGGACATACCAAATCTAAGGAGTACCAAATCCAAAGTATACACTAAAAAGGATAATATATAATCCAAAGATAGAGAGAAAAACTTATACCACCATGGTTACAAAAAACCTGTAGACCTCCGAAAGGGCACCATAATATGGGGGAATAAAATATGAAGAGTACGACTGCACTATCCCGTGGGATAAGACGATCGCAGGCCTTTGCATTCTTCATGAGCGGGCCAATTAGAGGGTAGATTAGATCATACATGCGATTAACCATTGAGGATAACAGCTCTCGCCTACACATCTCGATGGGTATTAATATGCATGACTTGATTAGAATCACGGGATTTCCCCCACCTGATATATCAGCTCGAGTGAGATTTATTTGATGTGGAATTTGATTTTCCACGGGTGTAAGCCCGCCCGTGGTTAATTACATCTTAAGCTGGGACCTAAGAAGACTCTCGATTAAGAATTCTATATTATTCTCTCAGATGGGATTGACACATAGGGAGGAGACTAGGAAGTTCCTACGCAAAGGGAAGGAAAGGTTCAATTGACTTAGTCAATATATACGGCTCACATCATCATCCAAAAGTACTAAGGTAGTGAAAAGAAACTGGAGAAAAATTTAATGATGCACTTTGAGCTTGTAAGAGAGAGGAATGTAGGTGGTGTTATCCATGTGACGAGGATAGACAAGATTTATAGCCTCTAAAGGATAGAAGATTTACCCACCGATGAGGCATTCTATGGTACACTTATAATAGTAACCTTGAACCCTAAATCTATAGTAGATTTAGTATTCTACACATAACACTAACACCCATGTCCTAGCTAATGCAGTGTAGAACTTGGACTTACCCCGGCCTGGCCACTTAATCAATTTAAAACCATGAATCCAGTCATTTTTATGAAAGAGTGGTAAGGATATTATATTTAAAGTTTTTGAGAATTGAAACCGACATCTAGAGATTGTCCTAAGTGGTCCCTTGACTTATATTGGGTGAAAAATGCTATAATGAATGTAATTAAAATTTTAGACTCACTTTTAAATTAATTTCTAATGTAATGCATGCTGATCGACTTGATTAAATGCTTAAAATATATATAAAGTAGTTTTAAAAAAGCTTAAAAATAGATTTTATCTTAGAGTGCACAGACTCCCCTTGACAGATCTGCACCCTCATAGGCCAGGTGGTTTGCTAGAACCTACATGCGGGGAGGTACCTAATAAATAAAAAGAATAATGCAGCAAATATATTATGCAAACTCCCGGTAATCCCGGGCTTACTTCATAAGAGTGTTAGAGTTTCTATGTTGTCTTAAAAATTTTAATTATATTTGAGTAAAAAAATTTTGGGCATACCCTCACGAGCCTCCGATTGAATCCAGGCTAAATAAAAAAAAGAACAACATGCAATCACTAAAAAAATTAAGAAAAGTAGGCAAATCTAATTGCAATCAATTTAAATTAAATACATTAAATAATCAAATTAATTAAATAAATATCCATAGGCCAACTGCCTTTTATTATAACCCAGGGTCTGCAGAAAAGTAAAGTGGTCGGGCACCACTATTAATAACTTGGATTCTAATCCTAACACTGATGTAAGTGACTTTTAATGGGATACTCTTTGTCTTAAACTCCTCGATCTTCTCTTCTTTAGGCTCCTTGGATTTATCATAGCTGGATACCCAAATGAAAAAGAAAACTCTTCCCCCGAAGGGGAAGTTATTCTTTCCACTTTGGGTAGTAAAATAATCCAAACTTAGACATCCAAATGGAAAAGGTCTATCCCCAAAGGGGTATCCTTTCCACTTTGGAATCCAACCTTTGGATCTATGTATCCTAACTCAAATATATACTTTCACAACTCTTAACAATTAACAAATTATATTAATATAAAATAAAAATTCTAGACTCTCCTGTAATGTTATCCTAAGCATTTAAATATCAGAGTAATCTCGAGCAATTATATATATGAAAAGTAAAATACTCATGCCAGCCATACTTGGCCATGCACTTATTTATTTAAGGGTTAAGAGACTGAAGCAATTATTACAAGCATCTATATAATTTATTTATAAATTTTAGCCCCCCTTTATTAGCGCTACATGAGCATGTCCACCTGTAAAAAATTTTATTAGTATCAAAAAAATCATTCCTAATCATATGGATAATATATCGCCCATTATATCAATTTATATAGTGCAGTAAAAGTAAGCAAATATATCAATCAATTTTCAATCATAGCATGCAATGAAATCTTAAAAAATCTAGCACACACCAGTAAAGTAAACACCAGCCTAGCCTAGGTCTAAAATTGGTTGTCCTAGCGAGCCATCTAAAGTGTGTGGGAAAGGTTGTGTGGCTGAGGTAGATTCTAAGCTGGATAGTTAATTGAAGTTATTTAGTGTTCGAATTTGTTAGAGGTTTGAAGGGAAAGTTTAAATTTGAGTTTAAATATTAGTGTACTAAGGCTTGAATAAGATATACTTTAATGGTTAAGTGATTACTACCTTTATTTTTCACCCAGGTCATAAAAGTTCATTTCACCTTCCTTGGGGCTAAGTTAATAGCCTCGTAGGCATGAGTTACCTAGTAGAAATTAGGGTTGGTTAAGTTGTTTTAGTTTATTTAAAATTTAATAGAAAGATATATTAAATGGTCCATTATCAATTTAGGGGTTTAGCTAAAAGCTTGGGATAATATTTTCTAAAAAATTAAATTGAGTTAATGAATTTTAGAAGGTCCGAGGTCATCATATCCGCCAAGTTAAAGGGGTCGAAAAGTTTACTCATAAAAATAGGTTAGGTTTTAGGGCTCTAGTATTTTATTAAAATATTAGACCTTACAAGGAGAAGTTAGACTTTAAGTTTACTAGATTTGGAGTTTCTACACAAAGTTATGATTTTTAGAAGTTTTAGGTAATTAATGAATTATTAAAATTATTTAATTAAAGGCTCTTTTAGGGATTTTGATCCAAATTAGCTCCAAACCTCTTGGAATCACCTCTAAAGGTCAGGAATGACCCAAGAAAAGGTTCTCAAGTGTTTGGAGAAAATTTAAACTTTTTAATAATTTTTAATTATTTAATTTAGTTAAAAGGGTAATTTTTAATCAAAATTAAATTAATGTTTAAACTAAAGTCTAATCAAGTGGCTTTTAATTTTCTAAGATTAAGGATTAAATTCTGAGGAGTTTGATATATTGTGGATAATGTTTAGGTTTAATTTGAATTTATTAGAATTTTTTGAAGTTCTTGAGTATTAATTAAGGGGTTAATCAGGGTTTATTAATTAAGGGGTTTAAATAGTCCAAAAATTCCTAGATAATTCCAGGGGGTTTAGGATGTCATTAAGTATAAGTGTTTTAGGTTGAAAGTCATTCGGAGGTATATCCTAGCTCCTAGAATTTCTCTAAGTGTGCTAGACTAGTCCTTAGTTATTATCCTTAAAATGTCACTATGTTAAGTAGGTTTGAATCAAGTGTTTAAGACTAACCCTTAGGGTAACATAAGGTAAATGCAACAAACTATAGCACACCATGTCCTTAGAGCTAGGAAAGCCTATACTACGTGCTTGTGCATCCTACACATGCAGAAGAAGACTGAATAATAACTAAGCATGATTAATGATGTGATTAGTGAATGATTGGAGCCTGATCACCCACTAATCCTTCCCCCATGATGTTATTCACATGCATAGCCTATGTTTGAAATTTTATAAGGTGGATCTCCCAAAATTAAGGGATTTAAATATATGTAATTTTAAAATATTTTAAAATACACATATATATTATATATACATATATTAAAATATAGATATATATAAGTCTAAAAATAAAAGAATAAAAAAAAAAGTTCAGTGCATATGCATAAGAGATCCACTGTCCACCTAAGAGGAGGATTTAAACATAATTTTTAATTTCAAAATAATTAATATATTATTTATTTAAATAATATTTAAATATCAATTAAATAATTAAATAACATAAAAAAAATTAATAAAAAAATTAACATATAATATCTAAAAATAGTTTTAAATTAAAGTACATAACTTTTTGAAAATTTTAAGGTATTATACTAATTTTCCACATTTAAAATGAATTAGTTATAAATATTTAAAGTTTAATGTAAATATAAGGTTTTTAAAATAATTTAAAATAATTAATATTAAAAAATAATTATTAAATTTAATTTAATTAAAGATCAAAAGTTCTTTGAAATTTCAAAATATTTTAAAATAATCTTCCTTAAAGAAGAATAAAATTATTCAAATTAAATTTAATTAAATAGTAATTAAACATTTCAATATATAAAAAAGAAAATTATTTAAAATAATAATATATCTTTATTATTGAATTTAATTTAAAATGAGTAAATAAATAAAATAAAGAAAAAAGTTTCTGATTTTAAAGAAGTATTTTATAATTATTATTAGTATTATTATTATAAAAAATAATTAATATTAATAAGTATTAACAAAAATATTTAAAAGTTTTAAAATTATTTTAAAAGATTTAAAATTTAAAGAAAAATATCATAAATTATCCTAATTTTAAATTATTATATATTTTAAATAATTATATAATTAATTGAAATGAATTAATATTAAATATTTAATTTCATAAAATATTTAATATAATTATTAATTTAAATATTAGTTAACATAGTTAAAATAAGGGTTATTTAAATAAATTAATATATATAATATATTTTTAAAATAATTTTAAAAAAGTTATATAGATCTAAGTGTTGTGACCTAGGTCTAGAGTTTTTAGAAATTCTCACCGTTGGATCTTCGAGGTCTGGGTATGGTTGAGCTTGTAGACTATCCTCGTACACTTTCCTAGTTGAAGTCGAGATCAAACGAACTACGGATCATTGGGAATTCTCTTTGGAGGGTTTGTAGCGTCAGCTCGTCGGAGATCTCGCTGCTGGTGGGGTCTTGATGGCGGGTTTGGCTTGAGGAAGGTGGGGGAAGTCTAGGGGAACTCTCACACAAAGCCTCACGACTTAAGGAGGCTTAGAGAGAGAGATTGCAAAAAGATCCTCTCAAGGTTGCCCTAAACTCCCTATTTAAAGACCTAAGCTCATGATCAATGGCCTAGATCTATCCTAGGGTTAATTAGGAGGGAGAGGAGGTGATTTGGCCGTGGTTTTAGTGAGGGAGGAATTAGGAAAGTTGTAAATACATTAAATGGGTTCTAATTGATTTAAATAGGTCAATTTGACCTAAGGGTTGACTTGGTCAACCAAGTTGACCCAGGGCCTAAGTCTGGGCTTAGTAGACTAGGCTTGACCCACTGAACTCAGTAGAATAGGTCTTGGGGCCTGGCTTGGTCAATTTGACCAAGTCAACCTCCTTTGACTCAGGTTTGGTGGAAAATAAGGTCAACATTTATGTGATGTGAATTTTTAAAGAAATTGGTCTATTTTGGACCCAAAATTTTAAAAATTCATAACTCTCCAAATTAATAGAATTAGGTTATCTAATTGTTGTGGTATGCTTGCATATGTCCCAGAGTTAGGTGACTAAAATTTTAAATTCATTTGAACACTGGAGACACCTAGGAAAAATAATTAAGGAAAAGGTCTAGTTAACTTAAAAATATTCTATGAAATTATACACACACTTAATAGGGGTGAAATTTTAGAACATTGAACTTAGTGATATTTTATACCTTAGGTCCAAATTTTAGTAGATTTAGAGGTTATTAGGTCAGAAAATTCACCAAGTCAAAATTCAGCCTTCTTTAGGACTCAGAAATTTCAAAAAATATAATAAATAAAAATTAAATCTAAAAGTTATAAATAATATATCAAATTGACCAGAACTTCTCCTTCTACTTAGGAAAAATAAAAATCCCATCATTGTACTTGTAATTTAACTTTAATTTAAGTTTTAATAAAAATTAACAATTAATTATATAAAATAATTAAAAATATTAAAAATGCAAAATAAACTCTAAACACCTAAAAATACTCCCATGGGTCATCCCTGAACTTTGGGAGTGATTTCATGTAGTTTAGGATGAGTTTGGATCAAAATAATTAAAACATTCTTAATTAAATAATTAAAAAAATTAATTAATTAACCAAAATTTAAAAAATCATAACTAAATATAGAAAACTCTAAATTGAGCAAACTTAAAGGCATTGCACTCCATGTAAGGTCTAATATTTGTTAAAAATATAAAATCAATAAAAATCTCGTAAAAAATAAAAAGTCAACTTTTGGTCAACTTTAGTTCAAATTTCAACAAAAACTTCAAAAATTTATAACTAATTATAGAAAAATTCAATTCCAGTAAACTCGAAGTCTAATTACTCATGTTTTAGGTCTAGTATTTGAGAAAAATATCAAAACTCTAAAAATTTATAGAAATCAAAAAGTCACTTTTTGACCCCTTTAAGTAATATATTTAAATAATTCAAATAATTTCAAAAAATTTAATAATCAACCAAAAGTCTAAAAATTATAAATTTATTTAATTAATTAATCAACCAACCCTTTAATACACAATAACCACTCCAAAGATAAAGTTTTTAGGATGGACTACTCCTGATTGTGGGGCTAAGTGTCCTAAGGAGGCCTAGTTCCTCGAGCTTGGTGGCACACAGCCACGAATGAATTTAAAGGAGTGTAGAATTTTAAATCAGATCATTATTAATTATTTAACTAAATTAAAATCTTTAATCCAACTACATCAAGAAGATTTTTAGGATGGACCACTCCGACCTACGGGCTCCGTGTCTTAATGAGTCCTGGCTCCTCGAGCTTGGTGGCACAACTCCACGAATCGATTGATGGAAAATTAAAATTAATCTAATCCTTAAAATTAGTGATTAATCTAATTAATTAAAATATATTATTCCATTAATTTCTAACTACTTGAATTCATTTAATTAATTAACAAAAAAATGCATTCTAAAATAAACCTTAACACATTAATATTTGAACTCTAACCAAATTTACCCTCCAAACTTCAACAAACCTAAACCTTAGACAACTTAAACTAATTACATGATATAGGATATATCCAAACCATATAACCTACTACACACACTTAGATGGTTTGCTAGGACAACCACTTCTAGACCTAAGCTAGGCCGGTCTTTATATTTCTGCTGTGTGCTAGTATTTTTGAGCTTTCATTGCATGCTGGTTGTTTATATTACTATGATTGTTTATTTAATTTCTACACTCTGTGATGTGATTTATGGGCATTAGATTTACCCTTAGGATATGGGCGATTTAAATGCTAATACAATCTTATGTATGTGGTTATGCTCATATAGGGCATTGAAATTAAAGGAGTCAAAGCTAAATTTAAATTAATCAAATTTCTACAGGTGATCCAGAATGCTAAGTCACCCATTAAAAATAAAAAAAAATATAGTCAAGTGTGGCTAGTTTGAGCATTTTAAATTTCATTATATTAACTGCTTGGGATGATTTAAATATAATTGCTTAGGATAACCTTGTAGGTTGTTCGAGTCTAGATTTTTAATTTTCATTAAATGTAATTTAAATTTATTGAGTTGTAAATCAAAGTGACATTTGAGAGGGGATATATAAGTATCCAACTTAGATTCCAAAGAGGTGAGAACATCTCTTTGGGGAGAGTTCTCCTCCATTGGGAAGACTAAGTTAGGATAGTTTTAAATATCCAAAGGGAAAAAATATCCTTTTGAGGGGGAGTTTCTTTTCATTTGGATATCCGAACCCGACAGATCCAAAAAGTTCACCAAATGATGAAGAAGTGGAGATCGAGAAGAATCCCATTCTCAAATTCACTTCAGTCTTAAGAGTAAAATTCAGGCTATTATCAGTGGTACCCGGCCACTTTACTTTTTACATAACCTGGTTTGTAATATTAAGTGACACTTGCCACATAGCCTTATAATTTGAATATTAATTTAATTAATTTGATTAATAATTAATGTTTTGATTGTGATATATGATTACATACTTTTAGTAGTTTTTTGGCAAATTTGCATGTCGATCTTTGATTTTTCCTGGAACCCGATCGGAGGCTCGTGAGGGATTGTTAAAACTTTTTCTACTTTAATTAAATTAAAATTTTTAAGACAATATAAAAACTCTAACTCTTTTAAAAAGTAAGCCCGGGACCATCAGAAGTTTGTATTGTATTTTGTTGCATTTTCTTTCCTTTGTTAGGCACCTCCCCGCCTGCGAGTTTTGGCAGACCACCTGACCTATGAGGGTGCAGATCTGGCAAGAGGAATCTGTGTAATCTTTAGGGAAAACCTATTTTTAAGCCTTTTTAATATTGCTTCATATTTGATTTAAGTATTCATCGAGTTAACTAGCTTGTATTGCATTAAAAACAAACTATAATAAGTCAAAAATTTAATTGCATTTACTTTAAGCTTCATACTACCCAACATCAGTCAAAGGGTCAATTAAGGACTGCTCTAGATGTCGGCCCTATTCTCAATAACTTATCTTAAGTAATGTCCCTACCACTCTACATTAATGCGGTTTAGTTGGCTCCCCAATTCAGGCCAAGGTAAGTCCAAATCTTACATTACATAAGCTAGGTTCAGGTTACTGATTTTTAGTACCTAATTTAGACTTAGGTTCTGAGGTAGGTTCAGGCTATAAGACCTCAACCTCTGGGAATTGAGTCCCAACCTTCTAATAAAATTGATAATTCAAATTAAAAACTCTTTCAATCAAAATTCAAGCCAACACTTAGGATATATTATGGTGTTTCTGAAGCTATTCAGAATCTTAAAAAACCCCCTACCATTCTTTCTTTGGCCTCCAAAAATAAATGCTCACCTTAATCTAATCCCAATTGAATTTTTAATCATTACCTCCCTTGATATCAAAATTTGAAATCTCAAAATAAAATTTCTACCATTATTTCAATTGAGAGTATTCGTAGGAAACTTCAGTTTCCTACGATGTAATTAATTATGAAGGTTTACGTTCGTAGGAGATTTAGTAACCCAGATCAAACAAATTTTTTAAAATTAATTTTTCAAAACCTCAATTAATTATCTTTAAAAAAATTTAAGTCAAAATTAATGATTATTAGCGTCATTTTCAAATGATCAATAATGATTGATATCTTCTTCATAGTTAAATACCTGAGTGAACAATCATGTTGACCCTCCGGAGTTATATGTAGTTCTTACTCAAATTTGATTATGATAATCAAGATAAAATTTTAATCCTATAAATTGAACCCATTAGGGAATGGCATGCTCGTCTCTTGAGATGATATATCATTCATAATAATGCATTTAATTTCAAAATTAAATTTTAATAAATAAATCACCCAAAGATAATTAAACTTTTCAAAATAATAACTTTTTAAAAAATAATGAAAAATGGCGACTCCACTGAGAAAAAATCTCTCTCTCCATCTTTAATAGCAATACAAATTTTATTATATCAATACTTTTGACTATCATTCCTTTCGTTGGTCCCTTTGCCCATTTCTCCCTTAAGTGAGTGCAGCCAACATCAACAAGATATGTCAAAAGAGAGGTGAGCGAGGAAATCTCCTGTCTAAAGTCGGGCTTTGATATTTGGCCTCTATGTTCACTAGTCGAGCAAAAGAGTTAAGCCAACCTATTTAAAGCCTTCTTGTAGCATTGTAAACTTGTGTGCTAAAGAAAATCTCAAGCATGCAAAGTTTCATAATTTACAGAAAATCCTTCAATCCCAAAATCAAAGATTTATTTCTCTAAGCATAATTCGATCTCTCTTAAATCATAATCAATCTCTATATTCTATCAACACATATGAAATTGTGGTTCTTATAATTCAGTATACTTGATAGAATATAAATATCTTTGCCAAATTCAATTCAAAATCTTTCCCTAAAATTCAATTCAAAATTTTGATTCTCCTGGCAAAGCCAATCTATGACATTTTATTCCCAAATAATTATCGGGATGAAAGAGTTGAAACAGCTTCTTCAAATCTTTCCCTAAAATTTGTGAACCTTTATGTTGAATACAAATTCAAGATATCGAGTTTCAAAATTAAGGGGAGATGCTGCTGGATTTTCAAATTTTTAAATCTCCTTCCAAAATTATTCAATTTCAACCGTCGTTGTCATATATTTTCTTACAACACTTTCTTATAGTTTAACATAAATAATGTAAATTCAATCCTCTCCAAAATCAACTTTAAATTTTAATTTTCTCAAATCAAAACTGACATTTTTACCCCTGAGTCAATCTACAAGGTAAAAGAGTTGAGCTGAAACCCCTTGATTTCCCCTAAATTTTAAACCTAAATGTTGAGTTCACATTCAACATATTGAGTTTCAAAATTCAGGGGAGATCCAGTTCTAAATCTTCAAAGTAAAATATTTCAAATTTCAAAATTCAAACCTCTTTTCAAAAATATTCAAATCAAATTCAAATTGCCATTGCTATATATTTTCTGCAACATGCTCGTGTAGTAAAACATATACAACAAAAATTCAAATTTTCTTCAAATTAAATTTAACTTCTATATTTTATCATTGCATATTAGATTATAATTCCTATAATTCAATATACATAATAAAATATAAACTTCTTTTCAAATCTCAAATCTAAGATTCTAATTCAAATCTTCTCTTTTCAAATCTCAGATAAAACAACCCTTTGAAATGGCCATAAAGTTACTTTTCTCTATTGACCGAAACCTCTATATTGAAGAACTGATTCACTCTAGTACAATCTAGTTTGAAATGGGATTTAACTCCCTGAAGTTGTCTGCCAATTGAAACATAATTGTTGACCTCACTTTTGAAAATGATAAGGATGCTCCTATGATCGAGCTAGTAGTAGGGCGGGACTGACATTCCCCTAATTCTTGAAACGGAGGTAGCTTTTGCCCCCATTCATACTGTACCTTTGACGTAGGAGGACAAGGAATAAAAATTTATTACTAATACTGAAGTTAGTTCTATGTTTGAAAAGGGATCTTCTAGTACTGAAGCACTCTTTGGTAGAAAGAATGCCAGGAAGAATTATTTGAGAAGGGTGAGGAAGAAGATCGCCAAGTCAAGGAAGATGGCCGAATAGAAGGCCTTAAATAAAGTTGAGGCTGAGGCTGTCGAGGAGCTGCCTATCCCTACCTCTTCTCCACTTCTGAAAGGAAATCATTTCTACCCCCTCACAGCTACTACATGGGAGGAGAGAGCCACTAGGATAACTAGCACTCTACCATGCCTAGCATATTATAGTGTCAAGAGGACTCTTATGGAGAAGCACATTCTGAAAGCTATGATTTTGAGAAACATCATCCATACTTGTGATGCCCAAGTTGACCAAACTAAAGAATAATACATGAGACACTTGAAAGAGGTGATCTTGCATAAACTTGAGAAGGAAGTTTTAAAGGAAGAGAAGTCTGAAGCAAGGAACTTAACTCCTCAACCAGTGTAGAGGAACAAAAAATTTGTTAAACAGCCTGCCACTTCTATTTTAGTGGACGGATATCACTGGATGCCTCGCCTCCCGTCTGTAAAGATAGAGAAAATAGTTTTAATGAGATCTGGTAGGGGTAGGCCTCACAGCGGTAGAACGCAGGTCCCTTCTTCAAGATTTTCTAAGCTAGCCCCTTTGATAGCCAAATCTAAAGAGGTTATTAAAGATTTAAAATCAGTGAATGTGAAGGGCAATAGACCCATGTCACCTGAAAAGCACTACATACCAAAGAAGTTGAGTAAATCTGTAGGGATATAGATTCAAGATAGTTTTGATCTACCACCAGTTGATGTCCCTTAGATCCCTGTTCAGGGAGGCGAGAACTCTACCCTTGTTGATATTGGAGCTTTAACTCTCCAAACCCCTTTATCACCAATTATGGTAGATGTCCCTCTGCCTATTAAGGATGACACCCTTATGACTACTAACCTCGGGACAGTCAGAGGGGAGTGGACAGTTTCAAATGTTTTTGAAGAGATGCTAGACCATCTAGTATCAGAAATAGTCACAGAGGAGGATATTAAAGTTGAACAGATCCTCTCTAAGTTGGAAGGAGAGGAACTTAACCAAGTACTCAAATTGAAAGGATATTTACCAATCGACTTAAAAGCGATTGATGGTAGATCAATCGATGAGGTAGCCCTGGATATCCATGAATTTCTCAAGAAGAAGGAGATCGAAGCCTTCGATCTGGAAATAGATGATTTATTCTTAGAGGAAGAGTTAACAGGAAACATTTGTATGGTTGATACTTGAGCATCATCCAAGGATGTTGAGCCTTCAAAACCCCATCCTAAAAAGGAAGAGAGTTTAACAGCTTATGGGTTAGATGAATCTGTAAAGGTCAGAGATGATGGCCAACATATTAAAAAACTAGAAACACAGATTATTGAGATGTCCCTGTAGCTTAAAGAAATGTAAGATCAGTTAATTAGGACTCAGTAATCCCACTCTAACCTGCCATAACTTATAGTTCAATCAGTGGCTGATCAGAGTAGACAACCATAATTCATTCTACAAGTTCGCGTGCTAGTACCAATTCCCCCTATTCAACCACTAATACAGCATGTTCAACCTATAGTTCCCCCAGCTCAGCCTCAAATAGATATCAAACAGATAGTTAAGATGCAGGTAAGGGAGGCCTTAGCTCTTTCTCAAGGAATTGTGTCTATTCTGAAGGGTAGGCCCTACCCCGAAGAATATGACCAAGTTCCTTATCCAAAGAATTTTGTGCCACCTACTTTTAAGGTTTTCAGTGGCTTAAAAAAACCCAAGATAGTATTTGGTCCACTTTCATGCAAGATGCTGTAATGGAGGGGGTCAAATGCTCTACTATTTCACCAATTTGTCAGTAGTCTTTCTAGTATTACTTTTGAGTTGTATACAGATCTACCAAACAGTTCAGTGAAAACATTCACAGAGCTTAAGGGTCTATTCTTAAAGAGATTCTCAGGAGCTCAGTAGAGAGTAACCATTAGTGATCTTGTAGTTGAGAAACAAAAACCAAAAGTCATTGGTTTACTACATCTTGAGATGGCAAAATCTCTCGATGAAATGTGAACCTCAATTATAAGAGTAACATTCAGTGAAAATTCTTATAAAAAATATCCATGGGCCTATTGCTTTTCGATTGAAGGGATTCACTATTAAAATTTTAAAAACGTCTCAATAAAGTTAATAATCTGTAGGAAGAGGCTTCCAAAATGTCATTTCTAAAAGAGGCTTTAGATGAGAAGAAGACCAATAAGCCAGTGAAATCTTTTTAAAAGAGAGCTGTTATGTTGTTCGTTGTTAACAAAGGGAAGAAACCTACTATTCCTCAGTATAGTGGCCTCCACCACAGCAAATCCAAAAACCTCAACTATTTCAAGTAACCCCTCAGTCAACCAAGGAGCCTTATCCAATTTCTTTGAAAGAGAGATTGGCTCATCCTTATCCATTTAAAAGGAATCGTTAAGAAAAATTTTCAAGAGTCTTCTTAATAAACCAGATTTTCGATTGCTAGAGGCCAAGAAGCTGGAATAGGCAAATAAAAAAGATGATCCTAAGTTTTTCCCCTATCATCGCATGTTGGGCCATGCAATTGAAGATCGCTTTGTCCTTAAGGACTTGCTTGAAAAGAATTTTTATCAAGGTAAATCATAATTTCAAAGGAGTACCTGATCGATCTGGATCAGGGATCTGTAAAGTCTATCTCAGGTAAAAACTCTAATCTTTCTCTCTTAATTGAAGATGGGTGGGATATAGCACTATCCCAAGCATTTAAAAAATTGATTAATAAATCTTTTCATCTTTCTCAATAGTTACTGTTGAGAGCCTTAGGCTCGATCTGGGAGGTTGACCTAGAGGCTTTGCTAGAGGTTGTTGGGATAGTTTCCTCTCCAGTAGTTATAGGAACTACTGTAAATTAAAATAATAAAAAGAATGACACTTTTGTAGAGAGGAAATCTTGTGATGAGAGATGTGTACGAATGGCGGATGGTGGCTCAAAACTACTATCCCCTTTGATATTATCTTACTTTTACTTTACCCCATTAAAGGCAAAGGGTCAAAAATCAATAAAAAATAATGATCCTTCTATAAATGTTTTGATGATTAATACTGAAAATGTAATTCAAAATGATACTTCTGTTAATAATAATCGAAGCTTAGCTGAGATCAACCAAGACATTCAAAAACTCAATTCCCCAGATTTGACTTCTCAAGGGGGAAATAAATCTTAAGTCTTATCAGATGGTGACACCCCAAAAATTAACTTTTAAGAGAGTCCTATCATGATAGACATTTTAGATTTGGATTTCTATCAAAAAAGGATATTAATCATCTAAAGAGAGTGTATACCCTACTGCACTTTGTCCTTCAAAGGACATCGTACAACTATAACTGTGAGGTGGTAAGGTCTTACCCCCTAGGCTTCTTTCTCAAGAAAAGGGAAAGCAAATTATTTCAGATGATCCAATTCAAATCCTTACTAAACAAACAAATCCTCCTTCAAATCTACCAGATCATAGTCTAGATGTTCCAAAAGTTAATTATAATGTCTTAGCTCATCTTGGAAAGTTGCCTGCTAAGTTGAACATATATGATGCCCTTATCCTCTCTAAGGAGATGAGGGAATCCTTAAATAAAGCACTTCTTAACCCATAGATCTACTTATCTCAGTTAGCTTCAACTTCTGAAGAAGAAGCTTTATATTTCAATTAAATCTCAAGAGTAACCTTTTCCGACGAGGATCTACTCCTAAGAACTACCGATTATAATCACCCACTTTACATCACTGTAAATGTGGGCAAGTTTAAGTTATCTAGAGTTCTCATTGATCTGGGTGCATCGGTCAACATGATGAACATAAATACTCTCGCATATCTTATAATTAATACTAGTAAGCTCTCAATCGATAAGTTAGTGCTTCGTGGGGTTAACGAAAAGGGTGAGAAGGCTGTATGTTCAATTACCCTTATTCTAAAGATAGGGGAGTTAAAAACAGAGGGAAAATTTCATATAATTGATTTAGACACATCTTTCAATGTGCTCTTAGGTAGGCCCTAAATCCATGAGTACATGATAGTTTCATCTACCCTACACCAATGCATCAAGTGCCAACAAGATGGCATTGAGTATGAAATTAAGGGTGATATTCAACTATTTTCTATTCATAAGATCAACATCTATGAAGATGCTGCATATTACTCACCGAAAGGGTCCACCATCTATTCTAAGGTACAGATCAACATTAAAGAGGAGAAAGCAAAAAATTCAAATTCAAAAGCAATTCAAAAAGCAAAAAAGTTAAAATTCAAAAAGATAAGAATCAAGTAGCGAAGATGACATCGAGGGTGCGGTTATTAGGCCCAAAGAGTATGTGGTCAAGGCTATACTTCAGTTGAAAAAAGAAACCCCTCAATGCGCATCAAACTAGAACCAAGTTTTGATGAAGAATCAAGAAAAAGGGTACTGGAATTACTATTGATTATCAAAAAATAAATCCTCCTCCAAAATTTGATCTCACCTTAGATCCAAATAGTTACCACGAGGGTTATAATTTAAAAGTTCAAAGTGATGAGCCTGAATTAACTCTTTATAAAAAGCTCAATAGTGCAGTTGAATCCTTAACATTAACCCCACTGTCTGTAGATAACATCTCAGGGTTAGTAATTATGGATGCCCCAAATCTAGATGGAGAAATAAGGAAAGTCTAGAAGTTTTTTCCTGGCTCCTCCTCCTCAAGCAATGAAGATGATGTAACCATTGATGAGGCAGACTTTAATGAATTAATGGAATTACCTTTTGGCTACTTTTCTGCTGGTATCAAAGCTCTTATCTCTAAAGGTTTCATTCCGAGTCTATGGACTAAGGGTCAGGCTAGATACCATGAAAATATTTGGAATTCAAAAATAATAAAAATTGGATAAGTGGTATTGACTTTAGTGCTGTTAGTTCATTTGACAATGTTGAATATTGTTTAATGATAACTATTCATCCTAAATCTAAAAATGTCCCTTCTGAAGTTATTAATTCACTTGACAAACTTTATTTGGAGACTTTAGATGATTTTGATGATCTTCAAGTTCAGGATGTACCTTCTAAATTTGAGGAGAAAATTAAATCGACAGTCCATAAACTTAAGAAAATCAATCTTACAATAGAAGATGACCCTCGCCCCACCTTCATAAGTTCTTTCTTGAGTAAGGACGAGTCTGAGGATCTAATTTAACTTCTCTCTAAGTTTAAGGTTAGCTTTGCCTGGACATACGATAAAATGCTAAGTTTGCCCGCTGACGTGTCAGTCTATAAACTTGAAATTATGTAAGATGTCATTCCTATCAATCAAGCTCCATTACGCATGCATCTGGAAATGGAACAAGAAGTCATTTCTAAAGTCAAGAAACTGATCGAGGCTAGGTTTATAGGGTGCAGCATATACTGGAAAAACATGTCTGGCACTTGTCAATTCATAGTGCAATCCTTAATTTCCTAGTCTAATAAATAATATAATAAGTTTCCCTATTAACTGTTGAAGCATATTATATAACTATAGCATATTGTGTTGCCCAAGTATTATGGCTAAAGCAACAAATCCTTGACCTTATCCTTTCTATAGGTACTATCCCTATCATGTGTAATAACACTAATGTTATTTATATTTCACAAAAACTAATCCAATATTCTCACACAAAGCATATTGATATTAGACATCATTTCATTAGGGATCATGTAGCAAAGGGTGATATAGAATTACATCATGTAGCTACTAAAAATTAATTGGCAAACATATCTATAAAAGCCCTCAGTTATGACACCTTCAGTACACTTAGGCTAGGCTAGGTGTGATTGATATCAATGCTTTAAAACATGTGGTAAAAGATTTCAATAATTTTTTTAAAATTTAATTATTTATGTTATATATTTATTCTTATGATTGTTTGTATCTGTTTATTTCTGTTTGTGTTTTATTGTATGTTTAATTGCTTGTAAAATTTGCTCATATATTTTTTCTTTGATCATCAAACACAAAAGGAACATTTGCTCACATCATACTGTATGATCTACTTTGTACTGTACGATACTAATAGATCCTCACATCATCACCATACAGTACACCCAACATCCCTAATTTAATTATTTATTAGTGTTCATACTATACAAAAAATCACTTCATACTGTATGATGTATGTGGCAGTGATTGTTGGCATTTTTAATTCAGCCAGGAAGATATTTAATTAGCCATTGTATGATACAAACTCATAGCCACCATATGATTAATTGGTTAAAGATCGTACAAGCAAACTCCTTGGGATGATTAATTTAACAAAGATCATCAAGTATGATTCTAATCATACTGTATGATTTAACTAACATTTTGCACTGTTCGGTCAGGATGAATGGAATTAATCATCTCAAGGAGTTTATATTATTATTATTGTTAATTTTTATTTTTAATTTTTAATAATATTGAAAAATATAAGACTAGAAATAATAAATTGCACTGCACTAGAGTTGAAAAAAGATGTAAAATATTACAAACCAACAACTCCTACTTCCTCTTTTAACATCACTAAAAAGGAGGTTTATGAACAAACACCAATAAAAAATAAGTCTACAAAGCAATTTCAAAAAGCGACAACCCAACTACAAGGGAAAAAGAACACAAAACAACATACACTACTTATAAGGAGGCCCTTGATTAGGTAGTGATAGAGGTGGCTGAACTCAAGTAAGATTATATTAGATGATCAACATTGTACTATATGATGAGGTCACTCATAAAATAATTAAAATATTTAAATTAAGAGAATGAAAATGAAAATTAAGATGAACTAATCATACTGTATGATTTTAATCATATAGAATGGTTAGTTTATATTTAGAAATTTTTGCTGCTATCCATAATTAGGCAATATTTTAAAATTTTTAAATGTATTCTATTCATACACTATGACATCAATCGTACCATATGATATTTAAAAATCTTACCTAATTAACTCCCTAAGATTAAGCAATTGAATAAAAATTAATTATGATTAGGGATCATACTATACAAAGTAATCTTCATACTGTATGAACCGAGTAGCAACCATGATGATAATTAATAGCCCGAAGTTCATCCAGAATGAACTATTATTCGATTGCACGAATCATATAATAAGATCATAATATTGTACCGATGATCAATTGCATAATCTTAAATTGATCGTATGGGGAAGTAGTCATTGTATAGTACTAAATAGAGAATTACACTAATTTGAAAGGTGAGGTTTAGGGGGAAGAGAAAGGTGTGTTGAGAGAAAGAGAGAGAGAGAATAGCATTATGGGATCAAGGGAGTGTGAGAGAGGGAGTCTTCACATGGTTTCTCTGGTCATCATCCACCTTCTTCCTCCATGAGTCAAAGTCTTACTTAATGAAAACTATGGGCATTCTCTTGGAGTAAAAGGCCACTAGAAACTCCATCGCATCAGGAGGGACTTAAAATAATTCATGGTCTCTTCCTCACTAGGAGGGTGAAAAGGTTGTCTGCCTCAACAGGATGGTGAAAAGGATTTTAGTACTATGCCACACAGAGTTGCTGGAAGATATTTTGTAAGGGCTTCATTGCCATACAGTGGAGGAAAAGGAGAATCTCTAAGGGTTTAGTGTAATACTCGAAGTGGAGCACTCTGGAGAGTAGATGTAGGTCAAGTTTTGACCAAACCATTATAAATATCTAGTTTGTTTGTTCTTATTTTTACTACGCTTTAATGTCTTGCAATTTCACTATCATGTAAGTTTATTTTCTTGCAAATCCAAGTTGAGAACTTTGATATTCTTTTGGATTCAATTATTTGTCAGAAAAAAAATAAAAAGAAGAAAAAATATTTTCATATTTATTTTTCTACAAAATCAAAACTGAAAAAAAAAATAGTTTTTTATTTTTCTTATCATTTAGCTTCTGCATTTCAAGATTTCAATGTTAACTTAAAATTTGAATATGTTATCATTTTCAAAATGTGATTTTTTTTAAAAAAAAAGTTAAGTTTTTAAAAACACCAATTCACAACCCCACTTAATGTGCTATTATAGTTTAAGTGGTCTGGCTCCCATAAATTAAACTTTAAAATTTGTGTGCCATTCTTGAACTAGATAAAGTTGAAGTAGCTAACGCTTAAAGGTATTCCAAGAGAAAGTAATGAAAACTCAATACTAGCCCCAGCTATATATATATATATATATATATATATATATTGTGATATCGCACCACAATGCTAAACATGCATAATTGTACTGCTAGTTAGGCCAAAACATTTGTTATGGTCATGAATTATATCATTAATTCACATGAATCACTCTTAAAAATTATAATAGCATTGCAACACTAGGTTAGGTAGCACTATAACATTGTGCATAATATTATATCTCTCTAGTTTTTGACTTCTCAGTGTCATAGTGGTATATTTAAGATTGTATCATTATGTCAATTCACCAACTTTCATTTAATTTAGAAAACTAAAGCTACAATGCTGAAAGTGTGGAATTGTAGTGCTTTAAGCAAATTTTTAATCCAACAAAGGGGCCAGTGTTGTGACACTTATATGTTAGCATTATAGTGTTGCACAAATCATTTCATGAAATTAGGGTCACAAAGTCACTTCTACATAATACAACATAACTACAAAAAATGCACTCTCTCACAAATATATAAACTTACAAAAATTTCTAACAAGCAAATAAATAATCATATAAAATAATTTTCTTCGGTTGCCTCCCAAGTAATGCTTACTTTAGAGTCCTCAGCCTGACTATACCGAATCTTACTTGGGTTGAGCCAACTCTAGAGTCATCCTAAGGAAGTCTTTAATCTTTGACCAGACACCTTAAAGGTTTGGGAAAATTTCCTATCCTCAATTTTAACTACTCCATAAGAATACACACTGGCTATAGTAAATGGTCATGACCACTATGACTTCAACCTCCTAGGACAGATGTTCAATCTTGAGTTAAAAAGTAACATTGCCTATCTATATGAAGTTTTGTTCTTAATTAGGTTGTGATCATGCTATTTCTCATTTTATTCCTTATAAACCTTAACATTATAATAAGCTTGAAGTCTAAACTCTTCTCACTCATTTAACTATAGTAATCATTTTTCTAATGCATCTTTAGAGTTATAATTCAATTCCTTAGTTGCCCAATAAGCCTTCTACTATAATTATAAGGGTAAACATAAGTCTTCATATACTAATTTATAGAAAGAAATTCCTATATGTGCCTTGAAAGCAGTCTTATAAGCCCAAAATGCTCCATCTATCCTTAAAGACAAACTTTCCTATTTGAATTTACCATTTTCTTCAAAACAATTTTAATATCCCTATTTGAAATTTCAACTTGGCCTCTAGTTCAAGATTATAAGTATTAAAAATCCTATATTGAATCCAAAATTTACTCACCAATGTATCAAATATTTTATTGCAAAAGTGGTTTACTCCATCACTAATAATCACCATAAGTATTCCAAATCTAGAAAAAGGTATTTTATTTAAAATTGTAATCACTAGGTGTGTGTCAGTCCTAGGGACAACTACTCCTTCTATCCACTTAGAGAAATAGTCTCCTACTATCAATATGAATTGACTTCCAAATGAACGGAAAAATGGACCCATAAATTAATTCTCCAAACATAAAAAATCTCAACTTCTAGAATGTAGTTCGAAGGCATTTCATCTCTCTTAGATTTATTACCTACTCCATGACATCTAACATATCTCCTAACATATTCATTAACATCTCTAAAGTTTGTAGGCCAATCTAACATTGATTTTAGCCCACCATATTTAGAATCTTGGCACTACATAGTTGCCCTCTAAATTTCTTCTTAGGAGATCACCTCCTAATGATTTAATTTTTTCATTTCCTAAATAATTTCTGTTCATCCAAAAATAAAATTTAGCATCACGCTTAAGTATTATCCTTTGGTTGTATGACATGTTATAAGGAAAAATACTAGTCATAATGTAATTCACAATGTTTATATACTAAGGTACAGTTTGATCACTCACAACGTAATAATTGCTCTCTAGAAAAAACTCATTAATTTCATTTTCTTTATGCTTATATGTTCCCATTTCAAATCTAGATAAATGATTAGCCACTTGATTTTCAATACCTATCTTCTCAAGTATTTGAATATCAAATTCTTGTATAAGTAGAATCCACCTAATGAGTATAGGTTTAGCATATTATTTCATTACAAGATATTTTATAGTAAAATAATTAGTATACACAACAATATTAGTATAAGTCAAATAAGATCTAAACTTGTCATAAGCAAAGACTATAGTTGACAATTCTTTCTCAATACTTGTATAAATGATTTGAGATTATATTAAAGAGTTGTAACATAGTAAATCACATAAAATTTGTTATCAATTTTTGGCATAAAATAGCACCAATAACATACTCCCTAGCATCACACATTAACTCAAAATGACCTAATTAGATGCAGTAATAACATATGTAGTGATTAATTTTGTTTCAAAGTTTCAAAAGTTTCTAGGCATTTCTTAGTAAACTTACAAGATGTATCCTTCTCTAAAAAATGTCAAAGCTACTTAGTTATTTTAGAGAAGTCCTTAATGAATCTCCTATATAATCCTACATGTCCTAAAAATTATCCAATTCCTCTCACAAAATTGAGTGGTGTTAAATTTTGTATGAGTTGAACTTTTGCTCTATTTAGCTTCAACCCTCTCTTAGATATATTATGTCTAGAATAACGCCTTTAGTCACCATAAATTAAAATTTTATCAGTTTATTACTAAATTTGTCTCTTTACATCTTTTCAAAACCAAGGATAATTAGTTAATACAATGATCAAATGTAGTATTAAACAAAAAAAATCATCCATAAAAATATCGACGACTTGCTCAATTATAAATATTCACCATACGTCTTTGAAAATTAACTAGAGCATTATAAAGACCAAAAGGCATTCTTCTAAAAGTAAATGTACCATAAGGACTAGTAAAAGTAGTTTGGTTAATACATTTTTTCTCTTATGAAATTCTCCCAAACCTTAAAATTTTACTTCCCTTCAAGTGTGGGTCTCCGAGAGGATTCTTTTTAGCAGGGTTCAAATGCAAAGGGTACGATCACACTACCCCATAGGACAAAATGGTCGTAGGCCTTTACACTCTACGCAAGCAGGCCAATGGAAAAGCAGATGAAATTATATATACGATTAACCATGGAGGATAGCGGCTTTCACATACATACCTCGATGAATAATAATATATATAACCTGATCAAAGTCACAAGATTTCTTTCATTCGATACAACAGCTCGAATGGGGTTTATTTGATGTGGGGATCATTTTTCCACGGGCGCAAGCCCCCGTGGTTAATTACATCTTAAGCCTCGCCTTAAGAAAATTCTCGATTAAGGATACTACATTATTCTCTCAAAAGGGTTTGGCATATAAAAGAAATTTCTAGGCTCTCCTAATTCAAAGGAAAAGATAGGCTCAATTTGGTTCAATCAATATATATGGATTATATCATAATTCGGCCGGTCTAAAGAAGAGAAAGTGAAAAAAGATATTACACTCAAACATGCACGAGAGAAGGATGGAGGTGGCATCATCCATGTGACGTAGATAAGTGAGATTTATAGCCTCCGAAAGATAAAGAGCTTACCCACTGATAAGGCATACAGTGGTATACAAATACCACTAACCTTTGATCCTAAATCTATAATGGATGTGGTACTGTACATCTAGTCCTAAAATCAACACCCTAACTGATGCAATCTGGACTTATATCTTGCCAAAAAAGAAAGCCAGCTAAGTCACCTAGTCGTATAAAATCCATGCTATCCAATCTTTATGAAAGACGGGTGAGTGGTTTAAGTTTTTGGAATGTAAGGCCAATGTCTGGAGAAGTTTCAAATTGGCCTTATACTTATGGATGGTATTATGAATTTAGAACTAATGCAATTAAATTTTAATTTTAGTTAGTTTATAATACAATGCATATTAATCAAAGTCTCCACATAAAAAATGCTTGAATTTTAAAAAAAAGCTTATAAAAATAATTTTTTAGAAGATTAGGCTTCCCTAGGTCCATCACCTCTTCCTCATAGGTCGGATTATCTGAACTCTACCCGTAGGCGAAAAAGTATCTAAACAAGAAAAGAGAAGTGTAATAATATGCATGCGACCCTGGACAACCTCCAGCTTATTCCCTATATCGTTATCTTTCTATGTTATTTAATTCTGAAGATTTAAATTTTTATTACAAGTAGAAAATCCTGAGAGCCTAACGAGATTCAGGCACATGCACATGCAAGAAAGAAACTTATGAAAAACATATTATTTCTACTACATAAATAAAGTAAACAAATCATCACAACAAACCAACAAAATAGAGTGTCCAAGGTCCATGGCAAGTGCCATATAATATACAACCTAGGGTCTGCAAAAAGTAATGGTGGTCAGGCTCCACCCATAACAACCTGGATTCTACTCCTATAAAATGATTTAAGTCTTAAAATAAGGCATTTAAGTCTTGATATTCATATTCTGGTTCTTTTAGGGGTCACCTTCTTTCAATCTTCTTATTATACATCCTCAGTAGGATATCCAAATAAAAAGAAATTTCCTATAAAGGGACTTTCTTTTTTCTTTGGATCCCTAATATCTTATTAAAATGCCTCATTTTACAGACTTTCAATCCTCTATATTTTAAATAAATTACATCAAAATTATAATAAAAAAAATTTAGACTCTCCTGCAAAGTTATCCTAAGTAATTATAATCAAACATCCCAAGCAGTTATATGATAAAAATTAAAATACTCGTACTAGTCATACTTGGCCATGCTCTTATATATTTGGGGCTAAGCAGCTGAAGCACCTGTAGCAATTATATATTATTTATTTATTTTTAACCCCCTTTTAGCCCTACATGAGGATAGCTACCTGTAGAAAATAACGTAAGTATCAAATCGTTCATAACATATGTATAATCTATCGTCCATCACATCACAAAAAGAAAATTATAATCATCACAAAAAATCATCACATAAAGCTAAGACAAATAACAAATCAACCAGCATACGCTTCACATGTAAATTGCCACATCACAGAGACAAAAAAAAGAAAACATCGGCTTAACCTTAAGCTAAAAGTCATGTCATAACAAATAAATCTATGTGTGTGTAGTAGGATGTATAATTTTTGGGCATGTCTTATATAGAATAGTTGTTCAAGTTATTTGTCATTTGATTTATTAAAAACTAAAAGGAAAATTTTTTTTCAGATTTAAGTATTAATGTTTTAAGATTGATTTTAAGATTTTATTTTGGTGTTTAGTTAATTACCATCTTTGTTGCTCACTAAGGCCGTGAGGTTTATTTCATCCTTCTTGAGGCTAACTTAATAGCCTCGATGACTTAGGTTACCCAATAGTAACCAATTTTGTTAAGTTAATTTAGTTGGTTGAAAATTACAGAAAAGGTAAATTAAATGAGTTATTAGTAGTTTAAGAGATTAAGTTAATTAAATTTGCTATCAACTAATTCATGGTATTGTGCCATTAGGCTCGAGATCTAGGCTTCCTTAAGACACTTAGACCTGCACCCCAAAGTAGTCCATCCTAAAAATTAAGTTGATATAGTTAAATTAAGAATTTTTTTTATTTGGTTAAATCATTAACAATCAGTTGATTTTAAAGTTTTGACACTCCACTGAATTCATTCATAGCATTGTACCATCAGGCTCAAGAACCTGGCCTTTTTAGGACACTTAGCCTCGCAAACCAAAGTATTCCATCCTAAAAACTTTATTTTTGGAGTGCTTGTTGTGTATTAAGGAGTTGGTTGATTGATTTTAAAAGGTTACTTTATGATTTGATTAAGTTTTTAAGAAGCTTCTTATTTAGTTCACTTAGTTAATTAAGTTTTAATTCATTTGCATTTAACATTAGAGGTATTTTAGATTAGGTGTGTGATTAATCATAAGAGAGTTAATTACTTAATGTATTAGAAATGAATTTTATAAGTCTTTCATTTTAGCATATTTCACTTTAAATTTGTTCTCTAATTTTATAACTCTTGAATTTTAATTTTAGTTTTAATAAATTTTATTTAGTTAAAATTTAATTAAGGGGTGATTAATATGTTAACCAAATTTAGTTCGAGTTCATATTCAAATTTTACTTTTTTAATGATTATGTGTGTTGGTTATGGTTTGATTAAAAGTTAGGAGTTTTTATGCATTTGATTCAGATTATTATTGGTTTGTTGGTTAATTATTAGTAAATTATGGCACACTAATCCTAGGATAATGTGTCATTAAGTTTTTCTATGTTTATTATTTCTATCCTAAATGGAGCATGCATCCTAAGTCTAAGTTCTCTAAGACTCAATCCTTAGTTTTTTATCCTTAAATGTTACTAATGTTATATGGGATGAAAAATATTTTTTTTTTGTTTCTTACCATTTTGGACATGCGCACATGTATAAATAGGCTTAGGGATCTATAATAAAATAAATAAAAAAATAACCTAAAAATTGACATTTCTACAAGGTCCTAAGGGTAAGGAATCGTACAACCAAAAGGCTCCTAAGGGCTTCTAAGTTTTGAGAAAACTAACTACACCGAGGGCTACGACCCAGTGGTTCCATCCGTAGCACCCCCACCAGAATGAATGGGGGCGGTTGATGCTCGTATCTGTTTATCCAAGCTCATTCGTCTAGTGCTCTAAAAGCATCTTTCTTCTTTGCTTTCCAAAAGTCCCTCGCAAAAACATCACAGAAAAATAAAGAAAGGTTGTGTTAGAGCAAGTAATATTTAATATGTAAATAATTAATATAAAATATAATTAAAATAATAACGTATCTTTTTTTTGGCTTGAATACTAGTTAAGTCTTCCCTTTTAAGTCTTTCAGTTTTGGAAATATTTTATGCATTTCACCACACTTTATCTCAAGGAACAAGTAATAGAAATAATAGAGAAATAAGGGAGAGAAGTAGAGAAAGAAGGGGAGAGGATGAATCATTGCTTGTTTACACCTTCCCACAGCCACTCGATAACTCAATTTTCCAACATACTTCCCTCTCAATGCATATATGCTTCCAAAATTCATAAAATACTTTGGAACAGCTATCCTCTAGCTTATGCAAAGAGACATTCTCATATAGTACATTTCTTTCCAAAAATATTCATAACCATATGAGAGTCATAAATGAAGACACTGTTGCAAATCTGGATTCAAGGATTATGATTTTGATGATATCAAACCTTTTCATTTCTGTTTGAGTGTCTAACCTTTCAGGTTCACAAGATTAATTGTAATTTAAGCCAACTCAAGATCGAGTCAGTCTGTTGGTGTTTCAGGTTTAATATACTTTTTTATTTTTCTTGAGTCAAGTGTAATATAATGGATCCCCAAGCTAAGTAATATTACACACATACACTCAGGGGGAGATTTTTAGTGAGTTAGAGTTTCTATTTAAATTTTGTTCAAATCATCCTGGATGATATTCATATCATCCTAAATGATCCATTAAAAATAAAATCCTAATTAGGGCAACTATGTTAAGTCGATTTGATTAAGCAGATCATCCTGGACGATACACCCATCGTATAGGATGATATGCTCAAATCAGAAAATCTCAACTGCTAGACTAAGTTAGGCAAATTTTATTTTTTAAAATTTTGGTCTAATCATTCCGGATGATACGTGTATCATCCTGGATGATCCATTATAGTTATGCCTAAATTAGTCTGGTGATTAAAGAAAGTAATTAAGGTTTGATTGATTCGATCATATCATCCTGGACGATCCGTTAAAAATCCTGACCGTCTTGTGTATTTCACCTGGACGACCCGAACAATCACCTAAATGATATTTCTAACTTTGAACTAATCATACGGGACGATATCAATATTATCCTGGATGATCAGGTCATTTTGAAATCATCCAGCATGGTTTGGCTGTACGGCCAGAAGAATGTGCCAGATAATTTTGGACAATTTTGAACTAATCGTACAGGATGATATGCGTATCATCCTAGACGATCAAGCCATTTTCTTTAGATTGTCTAGGCTTTTCTCCTTGATGTCTCGAACTATCTTTTGGATGATATTCCTGATTTGAACTAATCATCTAGGATGATCGGAGATTCATCTCAGATGATCGCAGAAACATCCCAGATGATCTGAACAGAATTTGTCTTCTAATCATCCAGAAGAACCAGATCATCCAGGCCAAAGGGTCTGATTTACACTGATTGTTTAGGACGATCGAAGGATCATCCTGGATGATCTTTGTAAACTAGTCCTTATAAACTAGTCCTGAGGCTAACCAAGAGGGGGTGAATTGGTTATTTTAAAAAAGTTCTTGAGCTAAATAAAGATTTGGAAATCTTTTTGAACATTTTTAAAATAATTATAATTTTATGATGATGTGAAGATGTATAATGAAGCAAAAATAATAAATTTAATCACATGATTATCAACAGAAAAGTGTGTAGAAAATAATTAGAAAGAACTCACCAAATTTTATAGTGGTTCGGTCAACTTGACCTACGTCCACTCCCTAGAGCCTCCCTTCTAGGTATTGCACTAAAATAAAATGACACTCCTTCTGCTCACACAGCAAGGCAGAGAAGCCTTTACAAAACTCCTTTTCACCAACCCAGTGAGGCAGAGAGCCTGGACTCCTTTTACTTCCTCCTGAAGCTGGCCGAGAACCTGACTTCGTTTCACTTCCTACTGAAGCGGGCAGAGAACCTGATCTTCTTGTAGATGATCCTTCCTTCAGAGCACCAAGGAAACCAGGGACGACGACTGGAGATAAAGACTTGAATCCTTGCTTGGAGTATCCTTTGTGAAAACCTCACAAACTCCCCCTCACAAGATTCTCTCTCTCTCCCAAGCTCTCCCTCTTTCTCTCTAGGTCTCTCTCAGGAAAGGATTTTGGCAAAAGATTTTTATAATTAAAAGAAAGTGATCTTAAATAGGAGGGCTCAAAATTTGTCCTAAATTTTGACTAGCCATCAAAGATTGATTGTCATATACGATTAGTGTAAATCAGACCATTTTGGCTTGGACGATCTGGTTCTTCTGGACGATTAGAAGATAAATTCTGTTCAGATAGTCTGGGATGAATATGCGATCATCCTGGACGATTAATTCAAATCAGGAATATCGTCTAGAAGATAGTTCGAGACGTCCAGGAGAAAAGCCTGGACGATCTAAAGAAAATGGCTTGATTTTCCAGGATGATATATATATTATTCTGTACGATTAGTTCAAAATTTCCCAAAATCAACCGGCATATTGTTCAAGTCGAACAGCCAAACCATGCTGGACGATTTCAAAATGACCTAATTATCCAGGATGATATTGATATCATTTGTATGATTAATTTAAAATTGGGAATATCATCCAAGGGATTATTCGGGTAGTCTAGGTAAAATACACTGGATGGTCAAGATTTTTAATTGATCGTCTAGGATGATCTTTCGATCATCCAGGATGATATGATCAAATCAATCAAATCTTAATTACTTTCCTTAATCACCAGACTAATTTAGGCATGATTGTAATGGATCATCCAGGATGATACACATATCATATGGATGATTAGACCAAAATTTTAAAAAATAAAAACTTGCCTAACTTAGTCTGGCAGTTGAGATTTTCTGATTTGAGTATATCATCATGTACGATGGATATATCGTCCAAGACGATCTGCTTAATCAAACTAACTTAATATGGTCGCCCTAATTAAGGTTTCTTTTTTCAATGGATCGTCCAACATAATATGAATATCGTATAGGATGATTTGAATAAAATTTGAACAGAAACTCTAACTCACTAAAACTCTTCTCCTGAATGTGTGTGTGCAAGGTTACTTAACTTGGGGATCTATTAGGTTACACTTGACTCAAGAAAAATAAAAAAGTATATTGAACCTGAAACATAAACAGACTGACCCGATCTTGAGCTGGCTTGAATTGCAATTGATCCTATGAACCTGAAAGGTTAGACACTCAAATAGAAATGAAAAGGTTTTCTATCATCAAAATCATAGTCCTTAAATCCAGATTCACAATAATCTTGCCTTTTTTGATGATGGCAAATATTTGTTAGTAATTCTAAACTCAGTAAATAAATATTGTGAACATTTCTGATTCAAAACACTGAATTGAAAATTTATAATGACCTAGAACATAAACTACTCTCCCTTTTGACATCTCAAAAAGGGCAAAACACCACACAAATACAGAAGAAATAACAGTATAAAACCAACACAAGACATCAACAAAAGCAAATAGACTAGTAAAAAGGGAACCCCAAAAAATAAAAAAGTCACAATTAAAGCAAAGAAAAAAATAAAAAATAAATAAATACAAGGAAACAACAACAACAATCAAAAAAGGTTTTTTTTTAATTGATTTTCTCCAGTAAATCAGAATTTCTCCTTAATTTTCAATTTAAAGGCTAATAAGAAGAGAATCAACAATACTGAAATCCAAAAAGTTGAAAAATTAATTTTCGTAACTCCTACCTCGGACTCCTTACAGGTTCAAATTCCTTTCAAACAAAAGTCCAATTCAGAAGAAAAAAAACTAGATTTAAAAAGAGATCCTCGTTCCAGAAAAATATCTGATAAAATAATATTACAAAGTAAGAAATTAGAAATTATGATTTTTAATCTCAAGGTTTTGAAAGTATTTAGTGGTGCATGGAATTTTCTAAGATATTTAAAGATCTGAAAGAGGAGAAAGAATATTTCTTGATGGGCTCATTTTGTGCCTCTTTTTCAATTTATTTGGCACAATTTCAGCATCTTTTTATTTTTGATACACTTTGTGTATCTTTCCATTTTTTGGTGTCATTGCGCATCTTTTTATTTTTGGGCCCATTTTATGCCGCTTTTTATTTCTTTTGCAAGCTTGCTTCCTTTCATAATCTCTAAATAATCTTAGTTGTGAAATTACCTTCCAGACATAAGAGAAGAAAAAGCTCACTCTTTATAGTAAGGAGGAATAATTCATAAAATAAAATCATACTTCATATAATAAGTGCAATCACCTGATTAAGAAAAATATAACAATGATTTAATGATTTGAAAATACTATTCATATGAGATAGATTATTATAAGTAGATAAAATAGATCTCTGTTTCAAAAAATTAACTTTTTAATTTTGAAAATGATTTTTATCCAAAAGGAATAATACACCATTAAAGGAGTTAGAGGAAGAGAAACAATCGTCAATGTTTCTTCCCTTTAACTGTTTCAGAGGAGTTAATCATTACTTACAAGATTTCAAATAAAAATAAGGTAAAAACTTTCAGTTAGAAATCTAGTTAATCAGCAGTAGTGTACAACGATCTGATTCTGAAGAAAATAAATAGTAAATCAATAAAGGAAGAAGGAAAACAAATAAAGAGAAATAATCAAATCAGAAAATAACAATGATAAAAGGAAAATCTGCAGAGAATAAAAACCCAAAAGAAAACAGAGTAATCAAATCAAATAAAAATAAAGGAAAATAGAAAAATAGAAACTTCAAAAATTAGTGATCATCAAATTTATGCATCTATGTCAATTACACCCAATCTGGACCTTAAAATATTGAATGAGTCAAAGGTCAGTGGTTTAGTGAAGATGTCAGCAAGTTGATTTTCAGTTGCTACATAGTGTAGCTAAATATCCCTTTTTGTAACTGTTGCAAATCTGGATTCAAGAAGTATAGTTTTGATAATGACAAACATATTTGTATTCTATTTTAATTGGCTAATCATTTCAGGTATAAAAGATCAAATGCAATTCAAGCTAACTCAAGATTGGGGCCACATGTGTTTATTTGTAATTTTTTCCTTTCTTGAGTCAAATGTAATGTAATTGATCCCCTCGCTAAAGTAACCTTGCACACACACACTCAGGGGAGAGTTTTAGTGAGTTAGAGTTTCTGTCTCAAAATTTTGTTCATATCATCCTGAACGATCCAGTGAAAATAGAAACCCTAATTAGGATGATCATGTTATGTCAGTTTGATTAAGCTGATCATCTTGGATGATCCCAATATCAACCAGGATAATAGGCTTAAATCAAAAAAGTCTCAGCCACCAAATCAAGTTAGGCAAATTTTTATTTTTAGAGATTTGGTCTGATCGTGCCGGACGATACGTGTATCATCCTGGACGATCCATTACAATCATGCCTAAATTAGTCTGGTGATTAAGAAAAGTAATTAAGGTCTGATTGATTCGATCATATCGTCCAAGACGATCGCAGGATCGTACGGGATGATGTGTTAAAAATCCTGACCGTCTAGGGCCTATCACCTGTACGTCTAGAGCTATGTTCAGGGACGATATCCCATTTTTGAACTAATCGTACGGGACAATACTTATATCATCTCGGACAATCAAGTCATTTTGAAATCATCCAGCACGTTCTGACCGATATGTCTAGAGCTGTGAACCGGACGATTTTGGCACTTTTTGAACTAATCGTACAGGATGATAGACATATCGTCCGGGACGATCTACTCATTTTAAGATCATCCAGTACAAGTTCCCCTAGATGACCAGAGTTGTCTTCTAGATGAAATTCTTGATTTACACTAATCATCCCTGATGATCGTAGAATCGTACGGACAATCTAACAAATTTTGTATATTGATCGTCCAGAGGATCCAAATCATCCAAGCTGAAACATGTGATTTTGAACTGATCATACTGGATGATCCTTCAATTATCCTGGATGATATGTGACGACCAGTTGAGATTTAGGGCAATTTTGAGCCCTCCTTTAAAAGATCTTTTTCTTTCAACAAGAAAATTTTTTTGCCACTTTCCTTTCCAAAAAATCCTTGAGAGAGAGAGAGGATCTTGTGAGGGGGAGTTTGTGAGGGATTCACAAGGTTGCTCCAAGCAAGGATCAGAGTCATCTTGTTCGCTCGTCGTCTCTTATTTTGTCAGTATTTTCTGTGGGAGGATCGTCTGCAAGAAGATCGAGGTTTTCTGTTTGCTTCAGGAGGAAGCGAAAGGAGTCCAGGTTCTCTGCCTGCTTCAGGAGGAAGCGAAAGGAGTTCAAATTCTCTGCCTCACCGGGTTAGTGAAAAGGAGGTTCTATACAGGCTTCTCCGTCTTGCTGTGGGAGCAGAAGAAGAGTCACTTTTGTGTTAGTGCAATACCCGGAGGGGAGGCTCCAGGGAGTGGACATAGGTTAAGTTGACCGAACCATTATAAAATTTGGTGTGCTATTTCTGATTATTTTCTATACTTTATTTTTCTGTTATTATCTGCTTGGGTAAAATCTGTGATATATCTTTTCATTACTATATTTACCTATTTTTGCTACAAATTATCAATAGATCTTTCCTGTTGCTCATAAATTTTTAAAATAACTAATTCACCCCCTTCTTGGTTAGCCTCGGGACTAGTTTTTCAGGGTTTAACATCCCTATCAAACTTTTAATAACATGGTCCCTAATGATGAAGTGATGCATTATGTCAATGTATTTGATTCTTGAATGTTGGATATGATTCTTAGAGATGCAGACGACAATAGTATTATCACACATAACTGAAATTATGCCAACAGGTAATCCTAAATCCAAGATTTTTTGCTTCAACCAAAGAACTTGGGCCACACAACTTCCTAAGGTAATGTACTCAGCTTCAGCAGTGGAAAGTGCAACAGAGTTTTGTTTTCTACTAGACTAGGAGACTAAGGACTATCCTATGAATTGGCAAGTTTTAGATGTGCTCTTTCTATCCATCCTACACCCTACAAAATTAGAATCAGAATATCCAATAATCTCATAAGAAGTGATGTGTCTAGGATACCAGATTCTTAAGTTTGGGGTCCCTAAGACATATCTAAGAATACTCTTAACTACAATCAGGTGGGATTTCTTTAGGATCAGCTTGAAATCTAGCACAGAGGCAAATACTAAATATTATATTAGGTCGGCTAGCAGTCAAGTAAAGCAATGATCCAATTATACTTATATACTTCTTTTGATCAACAGATTTTCCATTTGAATCCTTATCTAACTGGACAATGGAGCTCATGGGAGTGTTTATTGGCATGGATTTATCCATTTCATATTTCTTCAAGATGTCCTTAATGTACTTTGATTAATTTAGAAAGGTTCAATCATCTATTTACCTTATGTTAAACCCTAAAAAGGATAATATTCTCCTATCATACTCACCTCAAACTCCTTACTCATTATTTTTGAAAAATCATCACATAACTTTTGATCAGAAGATCCAAACAGTATATCATCAATATAGATCTGGACAATGAGTAAATCCTCTCCTACTTTCCTCAAAAAAAGGGTGGTGTCTACACGCCCCTTAACAAACTCTCTTTTTAGTAGGATTATGCTAAGCCTCTCATACTAAGCTGTAGGTGCTTGTTTCAATCCATTTAAGACCTTTTTTAATTTGTAAACATGATTTGAATATTGAGAACTCTCAAAACCTTAGGGTTGCTCTACAAAGACATCTTCCTTTATTACCCCATTTAAAAAGACACTCTTGACATCCATTTGAAAAAGCTTAAATCTCTTATAACAGGTAAAGGCTAGTAGCACCCTAATGGCTTCCAATCTAGCTACAGGGGTAAAGGTCTCCTCAAAATAAATCCCTTCTATTTAGTTGTACCCCATAGCCACCAATCTTGCCTTATTCCTAACCACCACACCATAATCATTTATTTTATTCTTAAAGACCCATTTGGTTCCCACTACACTTTGATTCTTAGGTCTTTCTACTAACTCCCAAACATTATTCATCACAAATTGGTTAAGTTCTTCTTGCATAGCTAAGATCTAGAATTCATCAGAAAGGGCTTGATTGATGTTGGTGGGTTCAATCATTGAGATAAAGGCAGAATTATTTACTTCCTTCCTAAGTCCATGCCTAGTTCTAACACCTTCAAAAGGGTCTCCTAAGATTATTTCTTTAGGATGACTAGAAGAATATCTCCAATCTAGGCAAAGTATTTTGAGGTTCTACCCTTTCCTCCAAATTTGTATTTTTAACTCCTTGGGTAATCTCTCCTACTTCCTCTTCTTCCTCAGCTCTAAATTTCTTAGGATTAGATTCATCAAATACCACATGAGTAGTCTCCTCCACCACCAAAGTTCTCTTATTAAACACCCTAAAGGACTTCCCATACTAAA
This sequence comes from Dendrobium chrysotoxum, assembly GCA_019925795.1. Classification (NCBI taxonomy): domain Eukaryota; kingdom Viridiplantae; phylum Streptophyta; class Magnoliopsida; order Asparagales; family Orchidaceae; genus Dendrobium; species Dendrobium chrysotoxum. Next base: position 26,199,666 of record CM034300.1, on the reverse strand, counting down.
ATATCTTAAGAACACTCCTTCATCAGATTTTGGATCAAATTTTCCTAAGGATGATTTCCATTGTTAAGAATGAATACCTTACAGCCAAAGACATGGAGGTGGGATAGGTTTGGAGTTCTACCCTTAATGATCTCATAGGGTATCTTATTCAGATTGGATCTAACATTCACCCTATTCAACATATAACAGGCTATATTCATCGCTTCTGCTCCAAAAGTATTTTAGAAGTGAATACTCAGCAAGCATAGCTCTAGCAGCTTCAACTAAGGTCCTGTTCTTTCGTTCAGCTACCCCATTCTGCTAAGGGGTCCTAGGAGCTGAAAAGTTGTGGCTAATCCCTTGCTGCTCACAGAAAGTTTCAAATTTCACATTTTCAAACTCCCCACCATGATCACTATAGATGGACAAAATATCACAACCAAACTTCTTCTGAATCCAAGTAGAGAAAGATTTAATTTCATCAAATGACTCAGATTTATGTAACAGAAATCTAATCCAAGTAAACCTCAAGTAATCATCGACAATCACAAATCTATAGACTTTTCCCCCTAAGATGACAGTGCTAATGTGTCCAAAGAGATCCATGTGAAGGACTTCTAAAGGTCTAGAGGTACTGATGTCCTTAATGGAGTGGAAAGAGGATTGGACTTGCTTCTCTAGTTGACAGGCATCACACAGGTGGTCCTTAGTGAACTTAAGCTTGGGGATACCTCTAACTAAGTCCTTTTGGGTGACTATTCTAAGGGTTTTTATGCTGGCATGACATAATCTCCTATGCCATAAACAAGACTCATCAGTAGCAGTTTTTAAGCAAAATGATGCAGCACATTCAATATTATTTAGATCAAGCATATAAACATTGTTGATCTCTTGCCCTACAAAATAGTGCTATTATTTAAGCTTATAATATTAGTGTTTTCCAGGAACTTGATGCTGAACCCTTTGTCATAGAGTATATTGATATTGAGCAGGTTGTATTTCAGTCCATCTATAAGAAAAATATTTTCAATCAAAAGGTTCTTGGAGTTCCTGATTATACATGCGCCCACCACTTTCCTTGTTGTGTTGTCTCTAAGAGTGACCTTGCCTCCACCCCTGGCCTCTAGTAAAATGAATTGATTTGCATCTCCAGTCATATATCTTGAGCATTCGCTACCCAGGTACCACATACTCTCACGAGGACTTGTGTGAAAGCACCCCAACAAAATTATCAAACTTAAGATTTAGGAACCCAAACAAGTTTGCATTCTTTCTTATGGAAAGAAGAATGCAATGCATGTATGCTATTCTGTGAATCATTCAATTTGGGCCTCCACACCTAATGTGTACTACGGTGAACAGTACAGGTGTGAGAGATATGCCGTAACATGCCACAAGAGAAACATCTAACACCAGGAAAAGGGTTAACTAATCTATGTGGGTGATAGTGCCTCTTCCTAGGTTTGGATAAAACATACTTTAATAATTTTGAATGAGATTCTTCAAGTGATGGAGGTTTGTAAAATTGTACAAATATAGGAGGTGTTTTGTTATTCTCAAATGCACTAATTTTTATACTTAGAAATTCATCTTTTTTTAGACTTGTAATTTCAAATTTCAAATAATACTCACC